>VWZZ01005044.1:380852-409934 GCA_013399095.1 Psophia crepitans
AGGTTCAGGTTGGAGATGAGGAGAAATTTCTTCTTGGGAAGGGTGGTCAGGCATTGGAACAGGTTGTCCAGGGAGGTGGTGGAGTCACCGTCCCTGGGGGTATTTAAGGAAAGGTTAGATGTGGTACTTAGGGACATGGTTTAGTGAGTAATATAGGGTGGTGGGACGGTTGGACTAGATGATCCTTGAGGTCACTTCCAACCTTAATGATTCTATGATTCTATGATTCTATCCTCTTCAAACCAGTCTGTCCTGATCTTGTACTGGTGGCACCTTTAGTATATGTGTGTATGTGTGTGAGTTGAGGCTGCTGCGTTGGAAGGGGCAAGTCCCAGAGGGAGCTACTAAATTTCGCCTGACATCAGAAAGGCAGATAGAAAGGGAAGGAAGAGAATGATGCAAAAACTTTGAAGCATTTGTTTTGTCTTCAGTCTCTCATTTAATGTTTATATTCCTCGCCAGTGGGGCAGATAACTGTCTAGTGACCAAAGGAAACTGTAAGTTTTTTTTCCTACCTCTTTTACTAAATCTAGTCCACCTGTTACAGCAGGTTTGGGGTTGGAATTCCATTTTCTTCCATTTTTTTCTCCTGTGAAATCCTCCACAAGATATAGTACTTTTTCTCCCCTTCAGACTTGGTGGCACCCCAGAGGCAAATTTTCTGAAAAATGTCTCTAGCTATTGGAAGTTTTTGGAGAAAATGGATAAGGACAGAAAAAGATTTGAAACAAGTTCTGCTTTGAGGAAGCAGATTTTGTCAGTTATTCCTTATTCTTAAATAGTTCCAAAGTATAGAAATTCTAGTAAGCTGCTTCTTATAAAAAAAATAAAAACTGCTGTACACTGTAAAGCAGTTGAATTAGTTCATAAACTGGGTATGCTGTCTGTGGTTACTCAGTTACGAGCCACTAGATACAATCAATAATTCTGCCCTATCATTGTACCATAACAATATTGCCTAGGCATAAAGGGCTAACAAAATCCACATCTATTATGAACTACTGTCTTAGTTTTTCTATTGCAATTCTTCACAAAGCTACTTTTTTATGTGTGTCAAATCTCATCTGTGGGGGAAGAATAATTTAGAGGATCAGTAATGGGATGTGGAACATTTCACCTTCAGGTCACTTGTTTGAATCTAACCCTGAACCAGCAGTGATTGAAAATCATTGCCATCTGATTGCTTTCTCTTGCAGGCCTAATGGATATGAACCATTGGTTCTAGTCTAGAGCATAAAGGAAGTGTGTCCACATCAAAAATCTTCCTTCATATTGTAGTGTGGCCTCCTTACACTCCCAGCAGAGAGAAGACCAGGGTGGAATGGGCGATAGTGAATGAATTGCATTACCCCCATGACCTGAAGGTAGCCTCTTCACAGAAGTGAGATATTCTAGTAGAATTATGAAGAAACTTTTATTGCCTGCATGATACTCTGCAGAGAGATAGCAAGCCAAGCCTCCAAATCAGTTGATGTCACATATTATTTTGAGTGCTAAACTTTCCAAGAGAGTTGAAGCATTATGAAAGTGACTCTTGAACCTGCACCAACAATCAAGAAAACTTTTAGCAAAGATTGAAGGATCCTGAAGAAAATTAGAAAGTGTGTGTGAGGAGTGAAGGGGAATGGGGGAAAACAAAGGCAGAGATGATGGTCATACAGAAACAAAAAATGACTGAAACCATGATGTTGTTGGCCAAGAATTTGTAAGTTGGCTTATGCACCACAAATTACAAAGTGTCCCGCAAAACCAGGCTTTTTAGGATGAGTTTTTTTAGGATCAGCTTCTCTAACTGATGCAGTTTAACTATGATCCTTCCCTTGGCTTCCCTTCTCTCACTTCTTTTGGATTGAATTGCATGGGTGTCTATTAGACACTGTTTGTAACTCAAGAGGAATGTACCTGGAGAAAAGGGTCCATATTTACACTAGAGAAAGGAACTGCTATTTTTAGAAGAGGTTATATAGCTGTTTGGGGTGTACGGAGTTATTCTGGGAATAAACCATCTTCTTTACTGGTACCTGAGCTGGTTAATAGTGATCCACAAGGGGCATATGGGTGCAACTGAATGCAAATAGCCATGCCTACGATGTCACCTTTCCTCTGTCTCATCAGGCATGAAGCAGCTCAAGTCCAGAAGCTACAAAGCTGTATTTCCTCAGTGCTGCCACGACTCATCTCATCTCATCTCATCTCGTCTCATCTCTAGTTCTCCTTTTACAGGCCTGTTTGTTTTCTCAGGACAATAGATCAATCAGACAGTGTGAGGAATACACTTATTATTTTATTCCACAAGACCAGACAAAGAAAAATCGGATTAACTCTGTGAAGCACAAGCAGAGGAACAGAGGGTTCGTTATTACTCTAACTATAAAGCCCTGCCTTAATCACAGAGCTTTTCTTAATTCTTTGTCTGATCTACTTAGGTAAAATCCTTTTTGAATTAGTATGAGTAATGACAAAGCTGAAAGCTAAGGCAAGACTTCAGGAGCTGGCTGCACATGATTTTGCGTGGTTTGGGTTTTTGTTTGTTTGTTTTGTAATGCAGGTCCTCGCATTTCAGTACAAAGCAGTGTTCAATACCAATTCAGGGGAAAAAACCAACGAAAAAATAGGACTGTACTGCTGCCTTCCAGAAGCCAGTAAGAATAATGTCTTAGATTATAAGAAAGGGCAGTAGCAATATCACCAGTGCAAAGAACAAGTAGCAACTTCTGGCTGCTTTATCACTGACTTTTTTTGCCAATTTAAGATCAAGATCTTAGAAAGAATTACATTCTGTCTTAGGAGGAACTGACAGAAACACATTTTCAATTACCAGTGGGTGACAACAAAACAACAATGTTGGTACTTTTTTAAACAAGGTTATTTCTTGGTTTACAGAGGTGACTATTTATAAATGACTGAACAAGATTCTCTTACAAATGATCTTATTTTTTAAAAAAGAAAAACCCTCATTGTGGGAAGGGAGATGTTCAATTTATATCATACACTCTGTTTTAAAGGGCAAAGGGTCTTTGTGCACAGAAAAGTTGCAGTAAAAATATTTTGAATTGATCAGTTCTTTAGATGAAATCTTCTCATGTGATGGGGTCTCTTCTGCAGCCCTTTGCATGGACACAATCCTGCCAGACTTCAGTGACCCCCATCTGGGTTCTGTCCTGTGCAAACAGGACCTTAAAAGAGAGTGTGGTATGGTCTGTAAATCACCACCTCTTTGAAGGCAGGACAATGGTTTACTGTGCAGCCACGCAAACCAGCAGGGACGTGAACCCGCTTACAGATAGCAGACATTAGTGTGGTACCGTTAAGAAGAAGAAAGAAATTTTGCAGTTTTTCAGTGAACTGAAATCTATGCTTTTAGTGAACTAAGCAGGAGGGAAGAAAGAGAGAGCTCTTGCTTCTATGTGATTATAGTGAAGAAAGAAGTGTTGCTAAACTATTCCTACTTTAAATATTTATCTAATTTGAGCTTCGTCTGTATCAAAAACTGAATGTACAATAAGATGACCTGGAACAAGCACCATTGTGATGGCTAAGCACAGTTCAACAGCGTTGGAAAGGAATACATTACACAGATGCACACGAGTCAGAAAATGATCCAAGTGCAAGGCAGCAGGACTCCCACCTAATGGGACACTTTGTGAGGTTGTAAAACAGATGATATATAAATTACACCAGAGTAACAACCTTTGGTATGTAAAGGAGTTGCATAAACATGGCAAGCAGTGTGGTACCAGGGAGGTGGAAGCTGGAGAGCAGTAAAGCAGCAAACAAAAATGCAAAAACAAAATGCGTCTGTGACAGACGCATCCTATTTTGACTTATGCTGATACAATCCCAAACTTGGCTGACATCAACATTACAACTGCATCCATTTCTGTTAGGATGCTGACCCTGACAAACCCGGCCTTTTTTGGCACTGGGTTAGTGTCTTTTTACAAATCTGGCAGCATGGTCATGTGTGCTTCCCTGAAGTGCAAAAGGGAAGGTTGGAAGAAGTGGTCTGATGCTGAAGCCTGCCATTGAACACCCAGCCTGGAAGATCAGATGTGATAAAGGACTTGGTGTTGATGGAAGACTTTAAATACCCAAGCATCTTTTGGAAGATGGGTATGGTGACAAACAGCCTGTCAAGCAGATCCTATCCTACCTTCAAAGAATTTATCAGCAATTCATTACAGAAAGGCAGCTCGTGTGAGAACAGTTGTGAAGTAACAGGCACAATTCTTAGGAATAAAAAGTGAGAGAATGCAGAATAAACATAAAAGGCTACAAAAACCCCCCACAACCTTGGGAAAAAAAAATTGAAGCAGGCGTTCAAATTAAAAAGAGTGATATCCCTAGGGACAATCAGCTTGACTTGTGCAGAAGACACTGTTGTGAGGAAGAATAAACAGTGCTTCATATCATCTCTGAGTTGGACAAGGGAAAATTACTTTAAGTGGCACAAGAGATTGTAATTATAAAAAGGTTAAAATGGGGGTGGGTGGGGGTGGGTGGAATTTTATTTGTGGAGTGGTTAGACCTTCAAATAGACTGCTTAGGTTGTGGGATTTCCCTCTTGGGGTAACTTCCAGGGACAGGTTCCTCCAGTGAGGAAATTCAGTAAGTCTTCTTGTAAGAAGGCGGCTGAAATTTGAGAATAAGGCTCAAACACTAGCCTTCATGGGGAAAACAAAAAGGTAATAACCTTGAGGTAATAACACTGAGGATTTTTTCTTTCAAAAAATCTCCCAACTTCCTCACTGTTCAGGTTGAAAATTTTACCTATACAAAATTGTCCAACCTTTTATTTTTCTTCTTGATTCCATTAACTTAACTAATTCAAAGTCATCTCATTTGAGTTAAATAGCTTTCCTATATACATAGTTTTTGCTTCAAAGCTTTTTGACACACCCATCATATTTTAGGCTTTTTCCAAAGTAATTTTTCTTTTCTGTCTTGCTCATTCTTACCCAACAGATATGTTATAAATTGGTCTGGCAAAACAAGTTTTGTTGTTTAGCTGCTTACAAATTGTCACTGCTCTTTTGGCAAGGTGGGAACGTTTTAAATTTTGGTAACAAAGTGCTTTGTCTTTACTGAATCTGAGAAATTAAAAACCCCTGAATCTTAAGACTTTTCTTAATAGGAATAACATTTAAAATCTAAATGGATATTATAACTGGTCTGGAGAGGTTGTCTTTTAAACCACTTGGCTTGGGGAAAACAAACCTTGAAATTGTCTGAAACAGGAAGACTGTCAAATAAAGTACAGAACCTCACACTTTCCCTTCTTTATGAACAACAATGCATAATCCCAGAAGGGGTAACAGCTCAAATTTCCTCCATGGCATTCCCAGGACTTACTGTCCTTCTGGACTATGCTTGCTACACAGAAAACTCCACCTCCCAGATCTCAGATTAAATAGAAATTACCATCAGTGGAAGGAAATGTCAATTAAAATCCATGACCTTAATACTGCCAGCAGACAGATCTGTGGCAATTATGCTTGTCTTGTATGCTAGCAACAAGAACTATTCCAAAAGGCCTGAGATGTTTCATTTTCCTCTAGACTGATAGTTTTCACCTCAGTTTGTGGAGAATGCTGGTTTATCTGTGAACATAATGTTGAAAGCAATATGTGTATGCCTCCTCCCCACACCCTCTGTGCTCACTGTTGAGTTTGGGGGGGAACACAAAACACTTTTCCTGGCACCTGCAATGGTCCCAGGCTCCCTCTTCAGAGCAAAAATTGTATTTTTGCAGCAGGAGGACTGGTTCAGATCACCACTGGTCCAGAGACTTGGACTAGTACTTAGTCTGGAAATACAAGAAGATTAATTTTTTCCAGTGCTGCTTCCATAATCTTGTTTCTAGACTGAGATGGAAAAAAGCACAAAATAAATACTTTACAGTAAGGCAGAATAGCCTAGGGGAGAGAATAGACCATTTGTATATTTTATAAAAGACTTCAGTTTTGACTTAGTTTTATACAATAGTGAAAAATTTTGTCTGAATAAAGATAGTTCTCTCTTTTTGAAAATGTTGGGCAGTCCCACAAAATCTATTGCCAGTAACTTCTTGTAGATAATGCCCCCAAATATATTCTGTAATATTTATTCAACATATTTTACTACAAGGAAGCTAAACAAGTATCTGCAGCACATTTTTGTGAACCAGTTTGCTAGAATAGCTCGTGGGGTGGTTGTTGTTGTTGTGGTTGTTGTTGTTGTTGTTCCCTCCATGGAGAAAGCAAACTGAAACAGAATAACCTTTGGAGACACTGTGGCACTTCAGCTACCTTTCAATCAGATGACACAATATATTATTCACATGCTGTGGGGGGCTGACTTTGGCCATCTGCCAGATACCCACCCAGTTGCTTTCTTACTCTGTCTCCCCAACAAGATGAGGAAGAAAGTGATGGAAAAGCTCCTGGATTGAGATAGAGACAGGGCTATCACTTATTAATTACCCTCATGGGCAAAACAGACTTGACTTGTGGAAAGTATCAGTATATGCGTATTGGGTGTTGGCAATGCAGAATGGTATCAGGCACGGTGCAGCCCTGCAGGCCCCCCATCCCACCTCTGCTCCCCGCTTCCAACACCTGGCCGCCCGCATCTGACACACACGTACTGACAAAGTGGCCCCCAGCAGAGAAATTGGAAGTGTCTTTGCATTGAAGAGGCCTGAGCTCCCATTACCTTAGAATGAGGAGTCTCAAGTGAGTAAGCACAGGACGTCATTGATAACACAGGGACAATTTCCAAATGCAGAAAAGTAAGCAGCCAAGTCTATATTTTAGTCTTTAAACTGACCTCCAAATAATTTTGAATCAGCACTCCACACACTAGGTCCTGAGCTGAATTCCTAACCACTGGTGTAGCAGTTGCAGTACTACATTATCTATGATCTCTTCAGAGCTTGCGATTTTCTTGAATTTCACTCAAAACACTAAATTAGGCACCGCTCCATTTATAGGTGAGCCCACACTGGGTACTAGGGATCATCCTCAGGGAAGACGGAGTTGCCAGCCTGTGTGAGGATAGCTGGCAGCAGGTTGTCCTCATGAACGCACGGGAAGGAAGCCTCCAGTGGCAGCGTGAGGGCCACACAACCCCTTAACATGGCTACAATACAGGACTTGATGTTTCCTGAGCTCACATCGAAAGAGAGATAAACCACTTTTGGTCAGCATGATGCCTCACTAATTTACTCTTCTGGAATGTATGAGCTTTTCTTCTTCTTTTTTTTTTTTTTTTAATCTACTGCTGAACTATGCATGAAAATATGATGGTGAGATGCACCAAATGAGCAATGGCAAAAGGTCTGTTAACAAATTAACTATGGCTGCCCTACGGTAACAAGTACAGCACAGGACAGGCAGAGAAGACGGGGGAGATACAGAGGAATGACCAGGCTGTCTGGTTGCACATAGCTATGAAAAATGGAAATATACCATTTAAGTGAAATCAAGGCTTCTTCTCATGTTGTTCCTTTAGGCATCACTTCACATGATTTCTTTCAGCAGCTCAAATGGCTCAAATATCTACTTCAAACTTTCTGTAACTCCAAACCTGCAGTCTGAAGTTTCCACCAGTGCAATGTGGCCACTAAATCAGACCTTATTTTCTCCAGATGTTGAGCATCTGTCATTCTTAATTAAACGAACAGGAGTTGAGGCTGTGGAAAAGCATGCACTTCTAAAGGTGACTTGCAGTGGGATGGAAAACTGGAATTTTGCCCTTTCTACTTCTTCATAATGTGAAAGAAAGGCTAGAAAACTTTCTCCTTTTGAGTCTGAGTTTATTTTATTTAAGTGATGTGCTTAGAAATATCAGGAATATAAAATCAGGCATTTCCTGGTTTTCCTAGTGAACTCTTTGGAGGCTTCATCTCCACATATTATTTATTTGTACTGAGGTATGGCTGAGCAGGGATCAACGCTGCACTGTGCATATGTGATTTGTACAGCATCTGGCACAATCTTTATTTGCTCTTAAAAGCTCTGTGGGTTTTGAATCTTAAACAAAGAAATGTTTTCTCACAAGGTTTTTTAGGTAGAGCTGTTGAATCAGTGTGTTTGATTTAAGAAGGGGAAACAAAATTCCTTTCCCGTTTCATCAGTGTGGGCAGAAAATATTTTGACTTGGCCTCACGTGGTGTTGGTTAACCTGGGAAACATTCAGTGTATCATTGTTTATGATTAAAATATGTTTTGTATAAATGTTTTTAGAATCATGAATAATAGACTTTAAAATATTTGCTATTCATTAGTAAGCTTTCTGTGGAGAAGGTGCTAGTCACTAATGGAAAAGATATTTCATTTTTCTTTAGCCTTAATAAAACAAAATATTTTGGACAATATGTTTATGTCAGTTAGAATGTTTCAATCAACCAGTTTCCGTTACCTTTTTGATTTTTGCTGCCATAACAAGATTGATTCTTGTCCTGGTTTTAAGTCTTCCTAGGAAAAAAACAAACCAAACCTAAACAAAACTATTACAAAAAATGTGAATTCCAAGGCTAAATTCTAGAAATAAAAAATAAAGGCCCAAAACAAAATATGTGCATCAAAAAAATAGCAACTATTCAGAGACCTTAATGAGATATGCAATAAAGAAGCAAATATTGATACAGCTTGATTGTGTTTTCATTTGTATGGTACCTCTGAAAGAAATTTAACTCAATTGTTTAAGTAGAAATCTGTCCTTTGGATCTCCTTCTGTTTTTCCTTTCATTCTCCTGGTACTTCTGGCTACTCCGAAAGCCTTAATTGTGCAGAGACAAGCTATCTCACTCAACTGAGTCAGAGGCACCTATAAAATCCGAGCTGTTCGAATCAGATGGGGAAAATGTAAACAGGCTCAATCATGCATGAAAGCTTTCTCACAGTACGCAAATATAGGATATAATTTGAGAGTTCCAGAAGTGCAAAAACTTGTATCGTTTGCATGGTAGGATCAGGGTTAATAAAAGAGGAGCTGAAGCAGAAAGCTAGCTTCCACAGAAACGAGGAGCAGAGCATGAAGGTTTTTTCACTGAACAAGGATTAATCAAGCATCTATGACAGTTTAAAAAGACACTACATGCAAGGAAGTGTTAGTATCTTTTCATCTGTAAGGAAAAGATGATCCACAAAATCACTAAGGCAACTTCCCTGGCCCTGTGTGCACAGCTGCTGTTGATTTCACAGGAAAACAAAAGCGTGGAAGAACAGGCAGAACCAACTCTTATAGATAAATATGTGGGGTGATGTTTTCCTTTCCCTCAGGTTTAAGAATCTAGTGGATGGGTGTGCTGGATTATCTTGTACTACATGATATTTTAAACAGTAGCCAGAACCTTTAGAACTGATTAGTGCAGTGTAGTGTTCACCTTGCAACTCTGCTCTGTATTTAACAGACTGGAAGCCTTTGCTGAACTGAATTATTTCACTTTTTGCTTTGGCTGTGGACCACGTGTCATTGTAATGAGAGTTAATCTTGATAGCTGTAGTATTAGAAAGGTGCAGTGAAGTTCAAAACACAAGTTTTTTCATGTGCAGCTAATATGCTTCTTACTTATACTGCCAATCCTGAGACTTCATTCCTGTAAGCATATGTTCTGTAATTTCTTTCTAATCAGCATTCGAGTTGCAAAGAGTCTGCCTAAATTGTCAGGGGTTCTTCAGATATTGTAAGAGGATATAAAGATCTCTTTATCTCTAACTTCCCCTCAATTTGTTTTGGATGCTTTTATCTTAAAGACGTAGGACAAATGCCTGTTTTGTTAAAAAAGCTCAGACTCAATTTTTGTATAACCTATGTTTAAAGAAAATTACAGCTTTTCACATATCTTTTCTCTTTAAAAACAGGCAGGCAGGAAGCCTCTAGTTTATAGCATTATATTAGGACTTGTGGTATTCAGTCTAGTTAGGTGTGACTAAACCTCAAACGAACAATGGGGTTTAACATGTTGTGTGTAATCTACATAAAACACCTGTAAACTCTGCTGAATCTTCTTCACACTGAGGAAAAATAACCCAAAACAGAGCTTTGCTAAAAAAAAAACCCAAACCTACCCAGCATGAATTGATATGTACAGCTTTTTTTATTTTCAAGAAGAAAAGTAAATATGAATAGGGAAATTGGCTCTTCCAAGATCTCCTGTTTGTATAAAAGGGAGCAATATTAGAGAGGCTTTAAGGGTTTCACATTCACACAGATGTGAAGCAGCTGATGGAAGGTTCATCACAGTGAAACACACTGATCGTTAGAGAAATGAGTGGATTTTAAAAGGAACTATGACAATGAAAACCTTCTTTTGCATTCAACAACACCCAGAAAAGCCCAACTCTAGGTGCACTGAGACAAGAAACAGTGCACAGTAAGTCCTAGGAGAGAGTGAGAATAAGGGACTGATGCTAGGGGTGCTGTAGGATTGCACTCCCTTGCCTGCACACTATTCTGGTGAGCTGTCTTTGCCAGGTTGTAAACAGGAACTTACCCATGCCTTGCTGGAAGTAACATGCTTTTTTTATTTTTAACCATGTTTATTTTTAACAAATTAATTCAATAGACCTGACAAATTGTCACGCTTTTTAATTTCCCCAGAGTTAAGGGGTTCGCATAAGGCAACATTGTAGACAAAGGCTTACTTTTTGAAATCCAGGCAAAATTGGGCATCCCTGTCTGCTAGAAGAAGAGCTGGTCCTATCAGCTGTCAGGATGTAGAGGACAAAGATGCCCTACCAGGAGTTCCCTGGCGTCCTTGGAAAGGAGGCCTGCAGTGACGGGAGATCCTGTGGCTTCAGGAACCACATACTTTTGTGCAGATGGCCTACTTAAACGGGAACACTTAAAACCAATGGTGACAACTTGAATATTCTTTCAGCTCTGGTGCCTTTTGACAGGTGACCGAAGTTGTAAAGGTGATCACTGTTTAAGGATGTCTGACCCTCTGCTGCACTCAGGTTCTTCCCAACAGAGCTCATTGAAAGTCCATCAACATATATATTCATGGAACAAAAACATAGGCCTGGTTTAATTTTCTTCAGTGAAGGAGATCCAAGAAGTTAATCAGAAATTAGTCTTTTGTGTTATTTATGGAGCAGAATTGTGCCTTACCTGTCCATTCTGAGGCAACTGGCTCTGCCTTGGTCTGTCCAGCACATTGCAGCTTTCTAGAGGAAAGGAAAGCCCCCCTGTGCAGTGGGCAACATGTGAAATGGGCCAGCGGGTGTGAAAGTTTCATCCCAGCTCCCTGACTGGAGATTGGTTGACCCTGTAGAGTGTGCAGCTTTCTAAAACTCATGTAACCGGTATGAGAACAGCTGTGAGTGAGCGTGCCCTACAAAAATTCAGTATGAATTTTGCTTTAGGAACATCTCTTAGCATTGCATTCTCAGACTAATCATGCAATGTTTGGTGAAAATATTTATTTTTTCATAGTTTTCTAAACCAATGGGGGACTTGAACAAAAAGCCTTTAATCACTAGCTATCTCTATATACTTTAAAGAAACCTGTAATAGACAGTTTGAAACCATATTATGCAATGTTATATAATTCAGTGCTGGACACACTTATGAAATTTTAATCTAAACTCAATATTGACTTAAACAGGCTTCATGCTGATATCTTTTTAAGTACTTTTCATTGCAGCTCTTTTTGTAATACTTAAAAGACAGGGTGAAAAATTCATTTGATTTTGGACAAAATATATCAATATATCTTCTGTAGGAAGGAATAAACAATTAAATCAGAGGAATAAGCAACTGAACTGCTCTACCTAGATAGATGTAATCAGCTGATATCAATAAATTAAAGCTAAAATAACGTAGAGAGAGAAACAGTACAGTTTCATGTCAAACAATGGTTGTACAACCTGTCCATTAACTGCCCACAGGAATGTATTAACATTTTCCAGTTCAACCTACATAACTTTGATATCAAGCCAGAAAGAGTTCATTCCACTTCTCTGCCCTTGTCATTAAAAAAACAAATGAACAAGAACACACAACACTTTCGTCATTTCACATACCGTAGAAAGTTTCTTTTTTTTTCCAAGAATGCAGAATTTCTGATCTTAGTACGTCTTATTTGTGTACCTATATAGTTCAATCCACTTCAAGAGGGCTTCTCATGAGGCTGCAGGCAGAAAATTAGGAGTAATTTTATACATTCCAGAGCCCACAGCCTTGGGAGTAACAAGGGAAATCCTTGTCCTTTAGCTTTTTGATTCAGAACACAGGTGTCTTCCAGTCTTTTTGACTGCAGCATCCAAGGCCAAGGGTAAAGAAGTAAAATTGTATGAGTGAAACTGCATCTGTCTTCCTTACAGTAGGAATATAGCGTGTTAGCTAACATTTTTTGTGAGAATATTCTCCTTTTGATGAGGATGCGTTCAAAACTTTTTCAGTTTCCTGTCTCTCAGAATTGTTTTAGGGGTAGCTGCTAGTTAGCTCCACTGGCTTCAGACGGAATTTTACCTTGAGAAAATAGGCAAAAGACAAATCTTGAAGTTTAAAACTTGAGCAGCTGAAAAAAATCAGGGTATATTGGCTGGTGGCAGATGCTTTCCCAGCACTGCTCCCACCGCAAACTCCTGCTCCTGCATTATCTTGCAAGCGTGGATTTACCCTTCTTGCCCATCTATTTCTCCCCTGGGTGTTGATTCCATGGAAATAACAAAATGAGGCTTCATTAGCATTTCTGCAAGAGCCTTTGATCAGATGCCTCTTTTAGGGGAAGAAAGGAAGAGTGGAAGGAGAAGACCACATGGTTATTGCTCCTTGTTACTGCTGGCTGTTCTCTCCAGCCTTCCTGTTTCTGATGCTGACAGGTCAAAAATCTCTGGAGGCATCAGTGTTTTTAAAATGAATACACAGATTCACTTTTCACGTGTGCCGTGGTTCTCTAGAAAGGAACAAACTCCTCAGCTCTGTATCTAATTCTTCTTGGATTCAGCATGGATGCAGCCCTCCTTATGAGAAAAGCTAAATGATTGATAGGCGTTTGATCCTGTCATGCAAATATCTACCCACCTATTATGCATGTGTGCGAATGTGCATGTGAAGTTGGGAAGAGACATCCTTTCCGACAAAGGCTGTAGCTACCTCACCCACCGCCTCAGTTTCCACTGCAGCTGATCAGGGTTAGCAATAGCTGGCTACCTAAAAGGAATAAACACATTTTTTCTTACTGCTAAGGTGAAATCTTCACCTTGATCTAAATCCTTCCTTACTGGCAAAGGATCAGAGTGATTAAAAGGAATCAAGAAAACTCTGGTTTCTGCCACCAGAGGATCATAGCAACAGACCCCTCACAGACATCCTATAAATTTAACCCCAGAGGATTTGTTTGCAAACAGTTGTTAGGAGCAGAGCGTGGAGGGCACTGAACCTCCCTCAAGCTGCACCGTGGAGGCTCCCAGGCACTGTTTTCACCGCAGACCTGTGCTGGATCACCACCATAGCCTACACAGTGCTATTCTGGGGTCTTGGGGGAGCTGGGAACAAAGTTCGCTGACAGCCACTGTTGCCTGCTTTTGGTCTGCGAGTGCTATGGATTAAAGCAATGCAGCCCAGACTGAAGAAGGCAACTTCTGCTTCCAGAACCTGCTTCCATGGCAAAATATTGGAAAAGAAAAACAAATAGGAAGAGTCTGTTGTTAGCCTTCTTTTCTCTGCCTCACCACTTCCCCTCACTTTTCTGCAACGTCCACAAACAATGCCTTCTTCAGTTACGTTGGATGGCTTACCACCCTCTGTTCCCCCCCAGTTTTCTGCTCCAAGGATATTTAAATGTCTTTTCATACACATACTGTGCATGTTTCAAAAAAACCCCATTCAGTATTCTGTCCAGTATTGCATACAGACACTTTCTCTTCCTTACTTACCCTGTCCAATTTTTACAAGAGTGAGTAGTGTCTTCAAGCATTGCTTCGGATTTTTTCTGTTCTTGTGTCTCCAGTGCAAAAAGCCATCTGCTCTTTGTTCTAGCCTGACAAGTCAGGTTTTGTATGCAGACCAACCTGGCTGGAGTTTTTCAGCCTGACTCTAGCTATCTGAGCATAAAAGAGACAAGGCTCATATATTCTTACAATTCCCTCTCGGCTCATATAAAACATAAATTACAGACACGACAGATTAACGTTATCCTGTTACATCAATTGGGGATGTAAAAAGTTCCTGCCACTGTACACGACTTGTATGTTTGTCCCTTTGTCCAACTCAGCAGCTCTGTTTTCCATTTGGGTAGTCTCTGCCCTGCAGAGCGTCTAGTTCGCTATGCCACGATGGTCTTCAGTTACTACCATAACAATCTCAGTTTATTAATAACCTGCAGTGCTTTCAGACTGCAGTGAGGAGGTGATCTGAGAAGATGTTAGAAATGACTGAGTACCAGACAGCCCTTAACTCTACAGGAAAATTCCCACAGTGGAGTAAGAGGAGGCAGGAAGCAGGAGAGATGCCCCAGCATCAAAATCCAGGATGCAGCCCAGGGTGAGTGCCTCTTCTGTGAGATCCTGTTTGGAGTCCCCTGTAACTTCACACTTCACCGTTTTGTAGGTCATGAAGTGAGAACTGCAGATATCCTGGAGACAGCAAAGACTGTAGCAGTCTTCCAGGAGGAGAGGGGTAAGAAGCAGCTTCCCAGCTGGGCATGGAATGTACGACTGGCCCTACCAGAATAAAACAAATACTGGTTACAACACTGCAGTGCAATGGCTTTTTGCATATGTGTAAATGAAACACTAAAGACATACTAATACACACGAGCTTATCATATATGGTCAATGAAATAAATGTTACGTATAAATACATGAATACACATTTGTATTTAAATATGTGAAAATAAATTGTATTGTTATTACTATGATGTACTAGGTCTCAAAAAACACTCTTTTTTTCCCCTCATTTGCAAATATAAACACTCAGAAAATGTGTTTTGCTGAATACTTGGATCTATGTATACTATTGGGATCTTGCATACTATCTGGGATCAATAAAATTGTAGCTAAGGAAAATAAGAGGGTCATGGTCTTGGCTTTTTAACATCATAACACTGCAACTTGTGATTTTTTTCCCCAGAGGACTTGAGCTTTCTCAAAGCAAAACAGCTCCCCTTGTGCTGTTTTTCTCAACTTACGCTTAAAATGACCCATAAGCAGAGTGAGACTGGATGAACATCTCTTTCTTTCACAGCCCTCTGAATTTTTAATGCCTGGCATTAAGGTGAAAATCATCATTTCTCTCTGTCTGCTGGGCGATGGGCCATCAATTAAATTCTCTTTTGTCCATATGTAAAATAGCTAATGGTTGCAGCTTCTTTCCATAATAGAGCCATTAGTGGTAATCTGCCCCTCTCTGCCAACCGATTTACTCAGATGGGTATAGATGAATTGGCAGTAATGTGCCATATAAACCTGGCTCTGTAGATGTCCTGAAAGCAGCAAAGGTCTCTCAATATGAGAGCTTGCTCCATTGTATCTCTGTTTGATATGTAACATAATTATACATTGGTGTGGCTGTAGCTGAATTTGCAAATGGTTTTTTATTCCAGGATTTCAGTTTACACAAATCTGATTCATGATCTGACATAATGCATAGATAAAGTGTCTTCAATTTGGTAATGTGCATCTGATTCACATTGATTATACTCCGTGCTGGTATTCAAAGCCCTAAATTATTTTTGCTGTTTGCTAGCTTACAAATACAGCAGATAACTGTTAGGGAATTTGGAACCCTTTGGAAATATGCCCGTTTGACTGCTGCACAATTCATATTTTACACTGTATTTAAAACTTGTCTTCTCTAAAGAACTCTAGCTTCTTCGTGAGGGGCGGAGGGTGCAGCAGGGGACATTGCATTCCCTGGCAATGGTAAAGCAAGAAGGGAAAGCAGCGTACAGATATCTCTTGAACGGTGGCGAATGTCTCAGTCATGTCCTTACCCACGCCACTGTGCAGTGGCTGAATAATCAGCAAGATAAACTACTATTTTATTTGTATTTGCTGTTTGACAAGTTTAATAAGCTAAGTAACTTATTCAGTTAAAAAATGGCAACGATCCAGGGGAATGTGTTTTTATTTTTTATTTTCTCAGGATTGAAGGGCATTAGTGTATATCTAGCTGTTACCAGATTTGTCATTGTTTTGAACATATAGGAAGACTACGGCAACACGGAAAAACTCTGTAACGGCTGGAAAAGCTGTAGAGAGGATTTATAAATGAAATTGCCAAAGAAGAGATACATTTCTTGCACTGCTCACATGTTCAATGATTAAAAATGTGCTATCAGGAGAGCAATTCTGTGCTGAAAGTAATTCAGCTGATAGCCAGTGTTTACTCCAGGTTATATGCAAAATGTTTGGGGTTGTTTCTCTTTTCAGTAGTGTGAGGGAGGGAGGAAAAAACCAGAGAGAAGAGATACTGGGAAAGGTGTCTCAAAAGCTATCACCAGTAGCCCCGCTTTACTCCCATTTAAGTCTGAAGCAGAATCCTAAAGAGTTGATAGTGGACCAAAATTAAATCAATACTGAATGCTCTTGAAATTTCCACCGTCCTGTATGTTTGTGTGCACACATTTAAGTTTATGCATGTATGTACACATTGTAATTAATGTATCTGTGTCCAATAAACACATACACACTATTTTGCTCTCTACTTGCTTTTCTTGACTGGCTCACTCTCTGCAGAATGTTTCCAATTTGGGTCATTTCTGTCCTCCTGCCAGTTTTCCAGTCCAGTGTGATCCAAATTAAATAACCTTCTATTGTGCCATTCCTGATGAATGTCAGATTAATCTTAGCAGAATGTGGGACTTTGCCTGACAAGATGATTACTGCAATATTTAAACAACCCTTAGGGCCTTAATTCACTAACAATTTATGGTCCACCCTATACATGAGTGCCGTTTCTGTCTCCTGAATGCCCAGGTGCACTCTGCTGTGAAATGTACAGTAAACTGATATTTGCTGACATGCATTCATTCTCTTTGCTACATGACAGAGTGCTTTATATAGAGTCAGAGGAGGGCTTTGAAATGCTGCCCCCTTCCCCCCCAAAAAATCAACAAAAAAAGCACCCCAAACACAAACCAAGGAAGAAATCTCATCCCTAAGAAAAAAGAAATGCTGAGAGCAGTCAGTAGGAAAGAGGTAAAGGGAATCCTCTTTTACTTGTATTTAAGCAGAAGAGCTGTGGTCTGCATTATGGTGGCTGTCCCCACCAGTCGCTTGGAGCAAGCGAGGAGCTCTGCTCGCTGCCAGAGCCAGCCCTGAGTGCGGGCACTGAAGGAGCTGGGGCCAGCCAAGGAAAACCCTTGCTGGAAAGCCCAGTCCACAGTGCAGACACCAGATGAGGAAGCCAGAACAGAATCTGAGAATTTTAGAAGGAATTTAAGAATGAAGCCAACATTTAATGAGGCTTGGGAAGAAACTTCCCCTAAGGGCCTGTTATTGAATAGCTGCTGGCTGTAGGCATTTTTTGTTCTCTTTTTTAGAGCAGCTGGTGCTGGCCGGTGCTGGAGACAGAAAAGCCGACAGGGTCAGCGATGGCAATGGCTGTCTTTAAGGCTTATTCTAATTTGAGTTAATAGAGTACAGATCCTTAGCAAAGGACACATCATGATGAGGATGTATTTACCATATATGAGTGCAGAAAATATCCCACTTTCCCTCTCACATTTGTGTCCAGCCTGTCCCAGGATACGGGGTTATGTTTCAGTTGCACGGTGTGCCTTTTTCTGTCCTATGTCTGTAGTGTCATAAAGCAACTGGTAGTGTTTAGTGGCTCTCTGCACCAGTAGCTCCATCTTGAGGGACTGAAATTGATGTAATTTATCATGGCAGGTGAATATGCAAGCTGTGCCTCTTGCCCCATCGCACAATGTAGCAGAAGAAGCAATAGACAACGAGTAGGAAATAGCTCTCGCTTTTCTTCCCTCCCCACCCCCCCTGGTTTTCTGAAACAGCAACATCATATGTCTGCATGGCTGGAGTATCTAGGTACAGTAGCTCCTCTTAATGGAGCTGTGTACCACCGCACGCTGTCAGAAACTGTTGGTGCTTTATTACTAAACCATTCACTTTACATCTATTTTTCCAGAAATGGTAATGAAGAGTGCATTGTGACTTTTTTTTTCCAAAGGAAAGAATTCCTTTCCCTGTGTTTATACCTTGTCTTGGTGCTTTGTACTTAACACTGAAGGACCCTTATATCTTTTATTTAATTGACATATCCCAAGCAGGACTGAGCTAATGGACGGGGCTGTCAGTGCCTGGATCAGTACACTTTCTCCCTCCACACTTACTGTTCCCTAATCACCCTTGGCTTGATAGTTTCATTAAAAATCATAGCTCCAGGCCTTTTGATTACATGTGCCAGTTCTTTCAGAAATTTAGGATGAAGATTACCAGGTTGCCCTGACATGACTGCAGTGAGCTCCTTGAGTTTTGGTTCCACCTCAGCTGCGTTACTTTGTGTTTCTACGGACTTGTTTCCATTAACCTTCTTGCCTGTACCTCCACTTCCAACATCATTTCCCTAACCCATGCCAGAGAGACAGAAAACATGGGCATGAGTCGTGCCCACAGGGAGGCATCCAAGGGATACACAACCCTACCCCCACTATGAAGGATCCCTTGGCATGAATACTGCACCTTGAGTTCAAATACGCTGCTGCTATTATTTGGAGGAGCGGGAGTCTGCAGGACTGAGGGGAAAAGACGGCAAGTGACTCAGTTTTGTTTGGGCAGGGACCCGTTTCAACTACTTCTGGAATTTGTCCCAGTTCACCGGGCTCCGCACAGGTGCCGGCCCCACGCAGTCCCCAGGGCAGCTGGTGGGAACTGCAGCTGCTCCGCACCTCTGCAGGCCAGGCTGCTCATGTCTGGGACTAATCAGAAATGCTTCAACCATGAAAAGGTTTGTGACTTTGAGAATATTTTACATATCCCTGTTAAGAAACATCAAAATAGCCCTAATCCCTTTGCAAACGTTAAGTCTTAACACAATCTTTTACTTGGCACTGTATCCGTGGGCAGGCATACACACATGTTAACAGGGCTAATGAGCAGAACAGTCAATAAAACAAAATAAAGTAAAATAAAATAAAATAAAATAAAACAAAACAAAACAACACAAAAACAAAAAAAATCCTCCTGTTCCCAACAGTGCAGTCTTATCACAGTTGGGCTATATTTTTCTGCTGCAGAATTCAAAGTTTTGTTTTAAATTCTGCACATCACAGCCATACTAAATATCCCCTTAGACAAGACACAAAGCTGCTGAGTAAGACCCCTGCAAATCAGGGATGCTTTTTCATAAGACCAACATGCATAATTTATATCTGCATACAATTAGCCTGTTTACATTTATACATCTTCTGTTTCTTTTTATGTGAAATATTCCACAGGATACTTGGTAATGCATTCAAAGTAACCTTTTTTTGTTGTTGTTTTTTTAAAGGCTGCAGAACTAAACAATTTATAAAACCTCACACCTAATAAATACTTTATATGAATACAAGAGTGTTTTCTTACTAGGTAGCAATGGCTTTACATTAAAAATAGTCCTGCTTTTTCCCAGTTTTGAAGCTTTCTCAGGCAGTAGTCTGTAAAAATCCTTGACACATTTTAAAATACGTTTAAATTGTGAGGGTTTTTTTGTGAATGTGTTCAGTGTGAGAGTTATAGTCATCTCTGCAAAATGGATACAACAGACCAGAGTCCTTCCATCACTCCTGATCTGGAGGGACACTCCTTTAAGACTGCAAGATCCTTTAGGGGGTTTGGACTTGCTTCAGGAGGCATATTGAGGTTTTCTTTAACCCTTCTGTGCCTGGCCACCTCATGCAGTGTCTCAATTCAAATGAGGTGGTGAGGTTGCATGTACATAACAGATGATAATGAATAGGCTTGGTGTGGTCATCAGAAATGCAGCTGGCCCACAGGAAAAGCTGGTGAGTGCAGTTGTGGTGCATGCCCGCACTGCAGAGCAGGTGAGAAGATGGGGAGGACTCACACTGGAACTGTTTTGACCAGGTAGTAGACAGCAATTAGAGATGTGTGAGGGTGAAAAGCACTGCCTGGGGCAGGGGAAACTGGTCTGAACAGAAGGTGGCATGAAGAAGATGACCTCAGGGAAGGACAAGTGTCTGTGAGGGAATGAGCTAAGACAAAGGCTGGGAGAGATGCTTGGGAAAGGAGAATTTGTACAGATACGGTACAAATACTCATGGTTTGGGATAAGAACAGTTTACTAAGACAACAAAGGAAGAGGAAAATAACAACAACAGTACTTGTAAAAGAATACACAAAGCAGGTGATACACAATGTAACATTACACCATGCACTGCCCCAAAGCCCAGTGCCCAGCCTCCCCTCCCTGGCCAGCTGCCCCCTTGTACGCTGAGCATGAATTTGGCTAGATTGGGTCATCTGTCCTGGCTGTGTCCCCTCCCAGCTTCTTGTGAAAATTAACTCTGTCCCAGCTGAAAACCAGGACAGTTTGTAAACAACTCATTACTAGCTTTGCACTCACACGCTTAGACTGGAGGAAGTTGCGGCTACTCTAAAAAACACCTGTAGAGTTATACCAGAGATGGTCTGTTTCGTGAGCATGTCATTCTCAGAGCAATGGAGTTTTGGGTTCCCACCACCACCCAGGCACGCACCTCCCTGCAACTTCTGCCGTGCAGTGAAGAGTTAGGCCAGTAGTGCTTTAACTGCCAGCTACTGCACTTTGAATTTAAGTGCCTGGGCACAGACTGGTACTGCCTCCCTCAGCACACCTTGGTACTTACTCCTGGAGCATTTGTTCTTTGGAGTAGATTTCCTTTTCATATTCCACCTCCTACCTCCCCCCTCGCTTTTTTTTTTTTTTTCCCCACAGTATCCCCTGAGACCACAGTAGCTATTTTCTGCCCATGAGTCAACGGTGAGAACGGTGAAGAGCTTGATATAGGATGATCCAAGAGGGGGTGAATTACTGGCATTACTTTGCACTCACTCAGCACCAACTCTCCAAAGAGCTGTTATTGTAACACAGAACACAGCTGGAACATAAGACATTGATCCTTATGAGTTTTTTCTTCAATCAATATTTCTTTATAGGGAACTTCACTTAGGATGCAATAAAGAGGTACATCATAACTGCTATGTGCCACAGGATACAAGGGTTCATTTTAGATGCTCTGAGTCCTGCTGGTATTGAAAGGGGACTGCGGTGCCACAGCAGGCCAGAAGATGATACATTTGGAGACCAGGCTCTTCAGTCTCTGATGCTGTTGGCAAGAACTAAGGACCTCTCAGATGGCTCCCCAGGGCACAACCTTTGAGTCTGCCAGTGGCTGCAGCTCTTGACCTCTCCTGTGCCTTAATCTCCAGGAAATTATTTCTCTGTTACATTCTTACTCATCAGGTTTGAGACTCACACTTCCCTGGCTGAGGAATGGGATGACTAAATACTGACAAGGACAAGTCCGAATTCTCTAAATTCTTACAGAACCGCAAGGATTGAAGATGGGCAGGGAAGAAAAGTCCAAAACATCATTTACAAAGAAATAAGTTGCCTGGCATAACAAGACAATTGAAACATCCATCCCAGCAGTGCATTTTTTATAAATGAGTTCTGTCAGGAGCCAAGGAAGAGCTCAGAGTCACTCACTCCACAAGGAAATAAGGAAAGGATGTCAGATAGGAGTTAGTGTTCATACAACCAGGCAGATGGGTTGTGCCGTGCAGCTCAGACGTGGAAGGGGCTTTTGCAATTTTTTGAGACTGGAAAGCACCAAACAGCTTTTGTTACAACAGGAAAACTTGTCTGACAGATACTGAAATAGATTAAGATAAGTTCATATGGTTACAATTCTGTGTTTGATGCTAGAGAGTTACTGTCAAAACAAATGGAGGAAAAATGTGAAAGAAAACAAAAATCCCAGGACAAGTTAATCTTTGGTCTGATTGTACTGCTCAACACTACTTTGCAAACATGTCTTTTTTTATTTTACTTTTATTTTTAGGAAAGCATTCCTATCCCTTGCCTCTGTCCTCTGCTGTTCATTAAGAAATTAATAACAGCCAATTAATGTTGTTGAAACTGAGCTGAAATTTTGTTACCCAGTGCTGCCCAAAAATCCTGAGTCAGTACACGAGCATCACTACTCTGCCATTTATCATTTTCTGTAAGTCAGTGACCAAAAGGCACCATTCTGTCTCAAGTACCTCACAGCTTTAGTTAAGCCTCAAGAACACACAACAAACAGCTGGGGAGAGAGATATAGAGATTAAAGAAGTCAAAGCCAAAAGCAGTATGTGAGAGATACAGATCACTTCATTGTTTTAAGAGTATCAGATATTGGCATTTCTCCTTTGGCCCTTTACAGAGATGCTCTGCAAAGCAGGAGGGGTTATGCACAGGACTGAATCTCTCTGTGTTGACTCTTTACAGTTATCATCTGAGGGTAGGCCTGTGGTAACCTTTGTTTGTTTCCTTTAATTTTCTGTATCTCCCCTCAGCTGGGTTCCCAACACATGGCAAAAAAAGAAAGATGCTTCCTGTCCTCCTCTGGCCCCATCCCCACTCCAGCCCTGGAGGGTTTTAGTGTTGAGAAGGTGCAGCCCAAGTAGATCCCATCATGGTTTTGGATTCTCACAGGCTAAGATGACTGCACTTGAAAACAGATGAAGAAAAACTGCAGATCTTACCCTGTTTTGATGAAGAAAGAGATATCAGCTGTCCTCTTACAACAGTTATAAAGAAACTGATAAAAAACCTTGTATGTTTTTGAGTAGACACTTGCGAGTTAAAGGGTTGCTGGCCTTCAAGTAGCAGGGCTCATCCACCTCATTTTCATGTGTTTTCCCTTTAGTTCTTCCTCCCTTAGTTTAGATACACTGTGAGAGCCGAACAATTGAGACAAGCAGGAGTGGTGGTTGACTTGCTACTACATGAGAAGGAGGTCAATACTAGCATATTTCTGAGTCACTGAACTGTGCAATGAAAATGCTGGTGATCTCAGAGAGAAGACAAAGAGCATACACAAAGCATATGCAATGACACATACGCATATACACAAGCATATACAAGACTTACATGCACACATATAGTACACACATACACTCACACTCGCGTAAACAACCACCACAGAGATGTCGAATGAAACAATGGGTATTTTCTCAGACAATTCTAGATAAAAGGAATACTTGTTTCATCTATATTGTTGACTGTGAAGAGAAAACAAGATGGAAGCGTAGGCAGAGGTATGAGGTGGGCAGTGAGTGTTAGAAAGTTCAAGATTATATCTCTTAGTGCAAAAATGCTTTGGCAGAGCACATAGGTGTAAAAATTTGAAGATAAAAGAGGGAATTTAATTTCTTCCATTTCAAGCCTTTATTTTACTAAAGAGGTGAAAAGTTCTTAAAGCGTTGAAGAGAAAGGTTTATGGATTGTTTGAGCTGTGAAAAACTCATTTTAGTTCACACAATCATAGCTGATTTTCTCACTTTCTGTTGATATGTTATGCATGGAGTTATCACACCTGTGATATTTCACGATGTTTCTTAGACCCCTGAAGGGTCATGGGATCAGTTGCCTACAAAGTCCTGCTACAAATGCTGATCAGACCTACAGAATTCAATGTTAGATAGGGTATGCCTGAGCATTTTTCACTTTGTTCACTGAAATGTTTAGGGATACTACAAGCTATCTGCTATTGAGCACACTCAAACAGGACAAAGAAATCAGATTCAAAATGAAGATGTTCCTCACATCTATCCAGCACATTATGGAGCACCAGGTGGAAGGATTAGGAAAACCATGCTTGCTGAGTCATTTCAGAATAAAGGATTTACTACACTGCCAAAGGATAAAGTTCTTCTGGTCTCTGAATAAATCCATTCCTCATACCCTAAAACTTAACAATGAAAAGTAAGCTATTTGCACAAAGAAAACTGGAAATCCTTTAAGATTCGTAGTAAGTCTACCATTTAATGAAATACATGAATGGTAATCATCAGTACATATGTAAAATATTGGATTACTTGCACAACAGCAAAAAGAAAGATTCTAAGAAAGCACAGATATATCATGGAACACACACACACACACACACACAATCAGCATAAAAGAATGGTCAATGAGTTAAAAATGGTCAAATGAGTTTCTGTTTCCAGTCTTAATAAATGACTGACAATTCCTGCCCTTTGTTGGTTTATAAAATAGTTTAACAGCTCAGTGTGAACACTCTGTCAAGATCTAAGTCTATCATAGAACTGAGATACAACCATTGAGGGTTTTTTGTTATTCCTGGTCTGTTACATGCTCTGTCAGAGAAGATTTAGTGTAATAATGAGCAATCAAGAATGGAGGCTTGTACAAAACCCCAAATTTCCTCTCTTCGATTGCTTGATATTAATGCTGGAGCTCCAGGAGAGACATTCAGGCTGGCTGACACTCATGCGTGTGAATCGGAACTAGTCCTACAGTTCTGCTGCTATGATCCACAGCATCTTTCCAGGCACAATCAACTCTGTATTTCCCTGGTGCTATGTTTCCTTTGTAAACGGTCTTCACTGAGAATACTTTAGTGTTTCTGAGAGAGAAAGGTGACCTGTGACAGAGGTTTCCCAGAGCCCTGTGTTGAGGTGGGAAAAGTTAGCCTACTCACATAACTCCACCTGTATTGCTGGGGGAGGAGTCCACTTTACATACATAGTGTAGAAGCGGCTTTGTAGTTTGCTCCATATTGATCTGATTTAAAATGCCTTTTGACATGCTTATCCACAGCAACACACCAGTTTAAGGAAAAGAATGAGTGCCTGAGAGATGGCCAGGGGGATAGAGAGGGTGCAAACATGACATACTGGCCATGGGTAGGCCGAGAATCTTACTCTCCTGATTTATGGTCTAAGTCACTGTCTAGGTATGCATCAGCTGCCCCCTCTGAGCATACCTCCTGGGGTTGTGGAGAAGAGTGAGTTATTGACTTCTCAGCCACAAGAGATCAAAGAATCTACTGACACTGTGGTGTATAATGCCTCTCAAGTGATTCCTGAAATATAAGACTTAGTCTTGTTAATACCATGAGGTGTCTACTTTGCACACAGATGGGATATGAAGGACTTGATTTTCAGCCAGCCTGCACAATGCTGGATTGGTTCGCAGGTTATGTGGAAGCTGGATGGGGAGGAGATCTGAAAGGGGCTGAAACAGCTCTGTGATAACAGCAGTGAGAGAGTGAATTTAGTGAGGATAGGACCAAGGATCGTCATACCCTGCCAGGCAGGGCTTGCAAACAAGCTTAATGCTTTTATAACATTACTAGTCTTAATTATAACCAATAACAAACCTACCTGGAAGAGTCTGTTGTTGGTATATCTTGTGTGCAATTTTGTTTTGATATATGTCCTTTCCTTTTCAGATACTGTTCTATTAACTGATCTCAGTGCTGGCATTTGGTGATGTTCATCTGTACAGATAAGGACTAGGTGAAGGAGGTTTGGGTTTTCTGATACATTTGAGAGATGCCTAGGTGCTTTTAAATTTGCATATGTTACAATATATATCAATATAGTCAGGGAAAAAACAGGATGACTGGGCAATGCAAAAAACATGAAAGGAAGTGTTTAGACAGAATAGTTGGTGAAAACAATGATTTTGTACCAAAACATCTTTCTGAAGAAAACTGGGATTTAGAATCCTAAACTGCTGGTGTTTTGGTAAATAAGGATCTGGGCTTTTTATTGTGTACTTTAGTTCAAAACCATTTTTACTTAGCTCTAAATAATGACATTGTTTCAAAAATATTCCTGAGAAAGGTTAAAAAACATGTTTCATAGGATGAAACCATCATTACCCAGGTACACGTTTTGCTACTGATACACAAAAGCAATTATAATACAATGCAAGCAGCACCTGTGTGGTGGTGGTGGTGGTGGTGAGGGCTGAGTATCATATTTGTATGCTGATGGTCCCTTTATGGGTTGTTTATCCCTCCAGTAACTTCTGCCTCCATCCAGCACTCATCACCCATGGTCTTCCCAGTCTCTTTTTTCTCCTTTCACTCTTTGAGATGAGCCCATCCTTAAGAAACTAAGGATAACAGGTGGATACAGAGTTCTTGCTTGGAAAAAACCCCTCACTTTGCAATTTTAGCTGATGCTCTTGATCTTATCATAGAGTCATAGAATCATAGAATCATTAAGGTTGGAAGAGACCTCCAAGATCACCTAGTTCAACCATCCCCCTACCACCTATTACCCACTAAACCACGTCCCTAAGTACCACATCCAACCTTTCCTTAACCACCGGTGGTGGAGTCACTGTCCCTGGGCAACCCGTTCCAATGCCCGACCACTCTTCTGAGAAGAAATTTCTCCTAATCTCCAACCTGAACCTCCCCTAGTGCAACTTGCGACCATTCCCCCTTGTCCTGTCACTAGTTATCTGCGAGAAGAGGCCAACCCCCAGCTCGCCACAACTTCCTTTCAGGTAGTTGTAGAGGGCAATAAGGTCTCCCCTGAGCCTCCTCTTCTCCAGACTAAACAAGCCCAGCTCCCTCAGCCGCTCCTCATGAGACTTGTGCTCCAGACCCTTCACCAGCTTCGTTGCCCTTCTCTGGACACACTCCAGGGCCTCGATGTCTTTCTTGGAGTGAGGGGCCCAAAACTGGGCACAGTACTCGAGGTGAGGCCTCCCCAGGGCTGAGTACAGGGGGATGATCACCTCCCTGGTCCTGATGGCCACACTGTTCATGATACAAGCCAACAGGTATCTTAACAAATCTCTTAAGCGCTTCAGTAGTGAAGAATGATTGACTTGTTGACAGTTTCATTCAGACACTATGTTGTTTTTTTTCAACAAGTTCTTGAGCAACAGGAAGGACAAATTGCATGTTGAGGATTCAGAATTGGTCTCTGGTTTTGGCTATACCACAGATCTAGTCCTGCCTCATACATTACTGTGTCTCTGCTTCATGTTACTAGTATGTAAGTGGGGGTAATACATAACCTGGTGAGTGGTCTGAGACTCAGTTTAAAACTGTTCACAAACCAGTGGTGTTTTCTAATGATCAGTGGTTGAGCAGTGACACCCATATATTTCCTATTGATCTTTACCATTAATTTCACTGACAGCTTTGAGTGACTGGACCAATGACCACATATATCACAGGAGGTTCTGATCCAAAAAAACTACTGAAGTTACCACAGGACTTTTGTTGTTGGGCTGATACTTCAAATGACCAGTTCCTTAG
This sequence comes from Psophia crepitans, assembly GCA_013399095.1. Classification (NCBI taxonomy): domain Eukaryota; kingdom Metazoa; phylum Chordata; class Aves; order Gruiformes; family Psophiidae; genus Psophia; species Psophia crepitans. The sequence goes on from VWZZ01005044.1 coordinate 408,082, forward strand.
CTTCAAAATTGTCCTACTCACGCTAAATAATGAAAAAGCCAGGCTTTGGTAAAAAGCCAGCCAGGAGCAAAACCTTACTCTCATTACATTGTTAAGAGTTGCTCCTGGATTGCAGTGAGGAAGGAACTTCATGCTGAAAAGTATTCTGTCTGGAAAAGGCATGATTCAACACCAGTAGTTGAATCCATCCTTTTCGTTAGAAAGTAAGTGCAATATAGAAAGTATCAGTGAACTGATCTCCTATACAGATTAACGCTAGTTGGTTTTTTTTTGGTTTGTTTGCTTGTTTTCTTACTTATCAACGACTATGTGTTTTTCTGTTCTAGTCTGGCAGAATTAATTCCTTGTGGCAGGTAAGCTGATTTATGCTTGTAGGGTTTAAGCTTGTAGGGGTTTTGTGGCTTCTTTTTTTTTTTTTTCACAGTCTTTAGTTACTCAGAGTATTGAATTTACAGTCCTTGATTCTAAAATAAAATGCTTGAGAAGGAAATGTGTGTATTTTGAATTAGTAGAATACATATCAGAGTTCTCATTTAAACTGTATATCAAAACAAGGATATGAATTCAGTGAGTGCGATCTTCAGCTGAGACATCAGTTTACAAACTGGTTAATTATGTATCTTAAATACATAATTATAGCAAAGGAAAAATCTGCTTGTATGTCAAATAACTGGGTACTCTATCATCACAGCTAAAGGAATTCTTCAACTGTTTGGGAAAGGTATTTTTTCCTCTTTTGCATTTTAAAGATTGAATAGAGCATACCCTCCATTTGTTTGCCAGGATCAAAAAGCTAAGTTACAAAGACTTTTACAGAAAGGGGCTATTTGCTACCTTGCTGTTAAAGTCATGTTTTGCTGTCTGTAACCACAATATTTTCAACATTGTAATGCTAGGCAGGAAGCACTAGATTACTAGTTATCGCTTCTGATTTCACTGTTTCCTATTTCGTGTCTTATCTGGCCTAAAATTTCTGTAGATAAATGCAGTTTCCAAGTTAAACACAGATGTGGTGCAGTATAATTCTGGCAGGTGCTATTGTGTTTGTGCTATAAGAGGTGTTGCCTGATCCTGCTTGTCTTTAAAGCTGAGAGGCCAAGAGGACTGATTCTGCTTTTCCTTGAAAATGCACAGTGATGTAAAAAAGAAAGTCTCCACCAGTAGGTACTTTTCAGAGGTGGACCCGGTCCACAGCAAAGCGTTTTTTTTTCCATTCCTTCCTGGAGTCCCACAGATACCTGACCTCTGTTCCCTGGGAATTATGCTTTCCTTTGCAATTTCTGAATGTGCGTGACAGCAGTTTGTGGGGATGCTGATACGAAAAGGAGGACGGTTAAGGGCGTTCTAACAGGTATCACACAGGAAACAAGTAGGGGAAGAGAAATAGGCACTATAATGTGGAGACTGAGACAGAGAGAGTGTTGCAAGAGAGGGTGTAAAGATGCATGTAAATAGAAGAATTAAATAGGAAAAAATAAGACAGTAGGCCATGATTGAAAATGGTCAGCATGAAAGCACAAGGCAGGCAAGAAGGGGCTAAGACAACACTTACTGAAATTTCATTCTTCAGAGGAACAAGAGGAACAGGCACCTAATTTTCATGAGCGTCCTAAAGTTCAGCTGGCATAAAATCATACAGTTAAATTATAGAATACCAACACTCTAAATCATGCATACATACATACAAACAGGGTGTTTTAAAAAATAAATGTAGTCTTATTTTAAACAGCTTATGGTCCCCTCCAGAACCAATTTAGCCATTTTGTCTGTAATACCCTGGCATGGTTCCTCTAAAAATGGGAGCAATTTGAGATACAGTGATTTGGTTAGCAATTTAACTGGGGGGGGGGGGG
>VWZZ01005044.1:409959-421783 GCA_013399095.1 Psophia crepitans
GGGGGAAGTCAACCCGGAATATTCAAATAATGTTAAAAGGTTTTACTTAAACTCACAGATCACAGAACTCAGGCATGACTAAAGTGGTGTTACTTAACCTCCTCCATTTTGTTGAAGGATTACAGCAGCTATCCATTGTTTGCAACCTCTTTTAACATTTAAATCCAGCAGATTAAAGATAGGATTTTGAGAATTGAGTAATAAGTGAGAAGAATAAAAGATAAAAGGAACCATTGTCATCAAATTATTCTAATTTGATAGTTATATTTGTACCTGTGTGTTGGATAATGCCCAGGAGCTGAAAATATTTTAAAATCCTTTTTAACTTCTTCACTATAATTTTCCTTTTCAAGTTTCACTGTTGTGCTTATATGAAAGTTGCTCAGAAACTGGAGATAATACTGAAGTTTAAAACCATCTTATTGTTTTAACTTCTTCAGTATTACCAACATGATTCTTCTGGTTATCAGAACTCACTGATTTGTGAGAAATCAGATGCTTGGCTAATAAAAAGTACTATAAAATCTGGAAAGCATTAAAAAAAAGATTACAAAATTGCTGCTTCTAATAGAAAAGAAACAGAGTCTACATTCTTCTTATTCTCTGTCATAGACAAATGTGTTTAAGGAGTTTTGACAATTGTTCTGTTTTGATTCAATCACCATATTCCTTACAGAAATATAGAGATCTACTATATAATATCTATCATATTTAGGCATATCTATCATATTTAGATAAGATGAATGGAAGATGTAACAACTATTATAGAACTTTGGCACAAAGTTAGGCTTTATTTGTCAAAATGTGTAACTGTAAACTTGAGTACCAATAGATTCAATGGGATTTGACAGAGATTAATGATCCATTTGAATTTCCGACAGTATGTGCTTTGTTTAAATGTAGGATAGGGTATCGCTCTGTTACTTTTTCAGGTGAATGCTATTTTTGTAACTGTTGTGTCAAGTAGGCACTGGATCAGTTTTTAGAACAGCTGATTCATGACTGCACCCTTCAAAGACCAGCAAAGCCATCTCATAAGAACTGATTTATTAAGTTTCTAATTTTGCTTTATATCAGATTATAGCTGAGACAATCAGGAGAACAAGCAGCCCTATAACCATCTGCTAGCCTATTGACAGAAGAGTTACATTACTTAGTTCTTTGTTATTAATGGTTTTGTTGATAACAATGAATACTGATTTTCATAAATCCAATCCACAGCACACAAAAATTCAAATAAACACACTTTCTATATCTAATTGAAATGTTTTTCTTGGATTGAGATCCTTCTGTTCAGTGCTTTTTTTCTTGAAACTACTAACATTACCTTGGCAGCTTGACAAGTCCATATTGGCATTACCAAAATGTTCTCACAGATTTCATGTTCCCTGACTCTCCCATCATAAGAAAACATACGTGAGAGCTTGTCTTTGAAGCTTCATAAATCCAAGAGCTATAAGAAAAATAATTCAGTCTTACATACCTTGCAATGGCGTTACTTTCATACTTCCCACTACACTGGTCTATTCATTCAACCAGAAGTACTGCTGAATTCTAAGTATTTCCAAAATTTGTGATTTAAGTAATCAGAAAATTTTGGTTTGAGATCACAAGACAGTAGGTCAGCCACGCAAATGCTGATAAGATGTTTCCTGCCTTGCATACGGGCAAAGGCAGGTTGGCTCCAAGATTTTAAATGCTATAAGACCGGACCTAGGATACTGTGACTGAAGGATGGAAATAGTAGCACAGCAGAGAAGTGACCACACCTGAGAAATGGAAATTAAATTGTCCTGTGTATTTGTGCTGAAGGGAACAATTATTTGCAACACAAACCAATTACTCATGTTTGTGATACTATGCCACTTTCTTATCTGTTTATGGTACTAATTGTGAAGGTAATTTAAGACTAAACATGAAATTTTACAGTCTTGAGTTTTATGCCTTCAGTAAAATATTGTTTAAAATATTGTGATTAAAGTATTCTGGGAATGTACTTTTTGCTTGAATTTTTTTTTTTAAAAATTAAGATGAATCCCACTGTGGATTATGTCAGTCTTGTCAAATTCTATCATGTCAGCCATCAGAAAGATAAATGGAACAAAGGATGGAAACAAAGAGGTAGGTTACTGAACAGGAGAAAAATCAGGGTGTATATATAGTGAGAGACAGAGAAGATGACATAAAAGTATGAACGGAGAACTGACAGTACAGTATGGAGCAGAGGAGGAGAAAAAAAGGGATGCTGTAACGAAAAGGGAAGATCGGTCTATGCAGTAGTGAGAATATCCATGAACCCACCTCCAGTAAACAGTCTAAAAATACGTTAACAACCTTAATATGCTTAAAGATAGTTTTAGGGTATCTCAGGGTTTGGGGTTTTTTTTTGTTTGTTTGTTTTTTGGGTTTTTTGCCTTTATTTGTCATTCCCTTCCTATCAGAAATCTAACAGGCAGGTTTCCCTGGATTATAAGCTATTCAAAGGTTATGTAAAGAAGGCATTAATGTATTGCTGATGTTTATACCATCCTTGTTTTTAACATTACAGTGGCCCAACTCATTGTTCATGATAGTACCTTCTAGTGTTTTTTCCTACCCAAAAAATATGCATCCCATTTGCAATTACATCTCGTCCCATTTACTTTGTCTTTTGAGATCTGTTAATCATGGCCTACGCTGTTAGTAAGTACAAAGAGAACGGTAACATAAAGTGCAGTCTGGAGTTTATGTTGAAATATCGCATGGCAGTGCAGATGATTCTCTTGCAATTATGGAGCATTGAGGTTTGCAGCATTACAGCAGATTCCACAGAATGGGCATGAGGCGCCTGTCACTCTGGTAGCCCAGCCTCTGTGACAGCCCTGCTGCCTGGAGTGAGCTGTTATTACTGCTATTCCTCAAACAGGTGTTTTCAAATATTTCAAGTGCATGGATGGCATGTTAAAAGAGAGAAGATTTCATGGATTGTCTTTTCCTTTCTTTGCTGACTGAGTAGTATCCCAGTGGTATTTACAGCAGCTGATTATATGGAAATGTGATGTTAAGGAAGAGCATTTGATTTTAATTTTTTTTTTTCCTTTCTCTGTCATCTATTGTAATGTTAACAGCTAGAAAGAGGAAAAGCAGACTCATGTGATTTGTCACTATCTTGATGACAAGCAGCATGTATCATCGTGGTCTACAGAAACCAATTTGGGAACTACCCTCCAAGATTGAGAACTATAAAGAGAAACGTGTTGTCTGCAGCTGCTCTTCGACATGAAGCTCCACAAAGAATCTAGATCTTTGTTTCAGAAGCAAAGCTGGTGGCAGAGCTTTGGTGGTGAATACCAATTCCTGCTCTCCCAGAGGTGAACGTCCTCCACACAAATCTATAATCACAGGCATTTTGTACCACTGCCTGTCAGCTGTCATGGATCTTGATCTTACAGTATGTAAACTTTTTCCATGAAGGTTTTTTAAACATAATACATAAATTTCAGGGTTAGCTTTAGAGAGACAAGTCTACATTTATATGCACACAGGTGACAGTAAAGCAAGCTTTTTCCCAGCAGAAGACTGAGGCATTTTTTAGTCACTGAGTAGCTAGAAGCACACACCTCAGAAGGACTGTTGGAGAAGGCTGTCAGAATGAAAGTCTTCACAGAGCACTGCAAGGAATCCACCACCAAAGGAAAGTTAAAAAAGAAATATACTGGAAAACAGCATAGAAACAGTTCCCAGGATGCGGGAAGGGTGTTGAAGGAAAATCAAGGCAGGAAGAGAAGTGAAAAACAGAAATATAGTCACAGCTCTTTATCTAAGATTAATTTCTTCCGCCCACATGGGAGTAAACGTTATTTCCATACTTAATAGAACTTCAAAATTCCTTCAAGATTCCCTTTTTAGTTGAGGGCTAATTTCAATTAACCTCATGTTTTTTATCTCTCACATGAATTTTTCCCCTGATAGGTGGCATCTAGATATTGAAAGGAGTGATGCCATTTACAAGTTATTTGGGGAGATGCTTCAGTAATTTATACTGCATTGATGTCCACTGTGTACAAAGCAACATTTGTAGGTTAAGGGGGTCAATAACTGATCCTAGGTTAATGATAAATATATATTTTTGCTAGGAGGTCATAAAGCACCCCAGGTAGCTACCAGATATGTAAGGTGTCTCATCATCTCGTCTTATCATCTCTCAAAGCACTGGATGGTGTCACCTTTTCATCCGGAATGACGTTTTCCAAAAATCTGTTTGTAAGTTGTCATTAAAACGAAAATCAAAAGAATCCAGAGGTAAAAACATAGGTTAGAAGATTGTAACATCAACTGACAAAATCTAAGAGTTGAAAATGCGACGTAGGTCGCAGCTTGTGTTTCCCTTCACAGCAGCACAAGAAGGCAGCAAAGTTCCTTTCCTACCATTGAATTTGCTGGCTTTTGTAATTTTTGTCATGATGTTAACATTGATAAGCATTCAGGAATGCCAAAGAGGTGTGTGAAAATGATCTCATAAATACAGTATTACTATGCATCTAATTAATAGAATAACCGAAAACACGCACAAGCTACTGCTGTACTTGACTTGTTTGACTTTCAATGGTTGAGCTACAGTCTGTACTCTGGTTTCAAGTGTTAATATGAAGTGGGGACAAGGGAAACGTGATAATTCTTGGAACCATTGCCCTTCTGAAGAGTGACAAGGTAGAATTTTCTAGGATACTTGAAATTTCAGTCCACTAGTATGATTATAGCATGTCGTAATGCAAAGTGGAATTTCCTAGTTAAGAATGTATCTCAGGTTCCTAAGCCCCAGGCCAGTGAAAGCTGAGTGTACTGTGAAGGTGAAAGTGTTCAGTCTCCAAAGCAAGAGAGCCATCCACATCAATTTGCAGCAGGCTAAATGGCATCAGCTATGGGAGGCAAGCTTACAAAGTCTAGCTCAGAGAACTGTACTGCAGAAGCTACACAGCACAGAACGAAGGAATCTGCATAAACAAACCAGAGACTTATAGATAAAACACTCCAACATCACTAAGTCTATAGAAGCAAAGTGCTGCAGGGAGGAAGATGATGTACAAGAAGTAACGTCTCCTGCAGAGCATTAAATAGTTTTTACTAAGGAAGGAGCTTGATTGGTTTATATTCTGCAGCAGCTGGGATTTACATCAGACCATACATTAGGGAAATCTGTGAAGTAAGATTTACTTGTGGTATTGCAAAACTTTGAGATTTTACATTTGCAAGTACATGTACAAACATACATATCTGTAGTCTATGCGAATATAGACATCCCACTCCTCCCCCTGAGATTCACTGAGGAGCGAGCACCAAATTTTAAAAAAAAAAAGCCCTCAGTCAAAGCAGCCAAAATTCTCCTGGTACCACCACTACAATGGCACTGATGAGGCACATCGATTCAGTGCACAGTTAAAAAGATGCCCAGGCTGCCTCTTAAGTTTTATGGCCTCTGATGATTCTCTAAAAGCACATAGACTATGAATTTCATTATTATAGTGGCATCTGAAAGCAGCCAAGTTTTCTGATTGCAGGTCTCACTTTGCTCTTCTGAGACAAGCAATGCAAAAAATTGAGTTAAAATCGGCTGGCAGGAGATAATTAGGTACCATCTATGGAAGAATACTTGAAATTGTGATAATACTGCATTTTCAAGAGAACTTCAGAGCGTTCAGATAACACCTGTTTGTATTAATCGCATCTTATTTTCTTTTGAAATAAGGTTAGTTTTAGAGAAAAAATCTGAAAGCAGAAACTGCACTCTGATACTTCGATGTGTTGAATGTAAGGTGTGAATTTAAGTTCCTATAAAAGCTGTACAGAAGTGAAAACTGTATGGAATCAAAAAGACAAATGGATGGCAGATGTTGTTAATGTTATTAGCCATACACAGACCCAGATCCAGAGAAGCCCGTATCTGGGAGAACCTAACATACAGCACAGTGACCTAGAACCAAGGTTTGCTGCCAACTTTATAAACGAGTCTGAACTTCAAGGAATATTTTCCTCCAACTTTAAGGAGTTTTAAACTCCAGCTCCAAGCTTAAGTGCTTCTTCCTTTCCTAAAATTTTCTAATATTTGTTGTATATTTATAACAATTTCAGCAACTGCATACCAATAGCAAGTGTTGTAGAAAGTATGTTTTTCCTTATAATGAGAGCAAATAGGAACAGAGATCTTTAAAAATGCAATATAACTTTCGATGCACCGTGGAATGACACCTGCTGTTCTCATCACAAATATCTGCGACTGTGGCAAAAAAAGCTATATTGACATAATTTAATATATTGTGTATATCCAAACACACAGCCCAAGACAGCTTTTACTCACAGATATCATTCAGCAAATATATGCCTTTTTTTTTGCTTTTTTTTTTTTTTTCTTCCTAGCTATAGAACTGAAATGGCATAAACATATTTGAAAAGTAAACTTATTGTTACTGGAAGAAAATACAGTGGCAGAATTTGCCGACAAGAGCGCTTGATCAGTGTCTTCATGAGTATCCTCAGTTGTTTCTTTACTAAAGAGGCTCTCTGAGATGCTGAACACCTGAAGGTCTGCTGGGTTCATAACGTCAGGTTCATAACGTCAGGTTCCCACACTTGAATATTTTTGTTTAAGTTTTCAGGCTATAGATTTCAAGCACTTATATTTAATTTGAACCTGGGCATCATACAGTTTCTTATGAACAGTTTCCATAAAATATTATGTATAACGACTTGGAAATATGTGTTGAGATTGCGTGTCTACAGTATTTTTCTCCTCCTCAGTGAATGTCAAGCCCTGCACACACTATTGGATGCCAAATGTTGTAGTGTTCCCTTTTTAACAAGTTGCTCTCATCAATTCCCTCTGAGCCAGCAGCTCTGTAGGGAAAAGGAAATAAGAGGTTCAGTGGAAGATACATGATAAGTAAGTATTTTCAAGAAACAATTTTCTGCATGACAAGTTTGGCATCTCAGATTATTAGCTTTAAGTTGTGCTATTCTGTCCAGCAGGGCAGGATTTGAAGGAGAGAGTAAAAAGAGAAAGGAATGAGTACTAGTCAAGTGATTTGTCTTGATTTTGATCAATTCTTGAGCAGTCTTCAAGCACAACATGTAAAAGGGCTTGTTGCTGTAGTGAACCTCCTTCCACCATGCTGTTGATTGTGTTCCTGGTACTGGCATGGCTGGACAGCCAAACAGAACTCAACAAGATTTAGTGATAAATAAAACCAGTACAGACATATTTGTCCAGAAGTTTGTTTAAGTGGTTTTCTCCTCTTGTGAATTTTGTATGTATGTATTTATTTGTTTATTTATGGTGCATGCCATCCTTTAAGAAGAAAGAAACAATAGAGAAAAAATAAAATCATGGTGGTCCCATAAACCTTACACTCTAAAACATGACTAAATAAGCGGGTGACACATATGGTGGCTGAAGGAAACTGTGGAAGTAAGTTGGGAAGGGAAAGACAAAAATACTAACGGCAAACATGGTAATAATGCTATAAATTGTTGTTGGCACCCAGTTTGGCAGCAGGAACAAACCTGAGGAAAGAATCAAATCTAGAGAGGGTAGCATTACGGCAAACCAAAACCTGTTCTGATCTGGGCCAGAGTTGGAGAGTAACATTAGTTTCACCCAACATTCTTCTGCCAATTTCATGGAGAAAATTGCTATTTTATGGTGGAGTGAAAACCAGGAGACCCTAAGCAGGTATGGTTGTGACTGCTGTCACTCTAATTTTTTACTAATTACGAGTTTCAGAAGGCTCTGCTTTCAAAATTGTACTTCAGTTTTGACTAAAAATTTTTAACCTATTTCATCACCCAATTACATTTTGTTAACGGAGGAAAAATGGTGTATAAGTCAGGGAACAGTTCAACCCACCGGGCAGTACTGACATGATGGTTTAGCATGGTTTTATATCTGCTGTGTGTACTTCAAATAAACACCAGACTTCCTTACTTTTCATTTTAGCTTTTTCTTTTCTGAGGTTTGACATGAATATGTCTAACTGCTATGTTATGAAATACTTCTAGGTCCACCAACACATCAAAAGCTTTGATCAAATGCCTTTCTGTTCATACAAAGACCTCTGCTTTTTGTTCCATGTTTTGAGGAAATTGAAAGTCTGTTCAATTTGAGGGAATTGAAAGTCTGATAGTAGGACAGTCTGTTCCAATATTGAAGGCTAGATGCTTTATATAAAAAATTTGGGTAGTGGAGCACAGCATTATGATTTCCCTCTGGGAGAATTTCCCTGTGGTGATATGGAACTAGAGTCATAAGCTTTGTGAGTCACAAACTATACCCAGAATCTTGTACAAAAATAGCTTAATTAGGAGGGCTGTCTGACAGATATACTAGACAGTAGTATCGACACTAGAACTAGCCAGGAATTTTGTGACAAAATGGCTTTTCATCATAGAAAAAATGATTCATCAAACCTAAAACTTTCAGTGGTAACTTTCTCTTTTATTCTGCCTTTGGGAGAAAGATTTTGCAGGCTCTGTAGAACTCATGAGAAAAGTCAGAAAGCTAGTCAGCCCTGCTATGACAAAGGAGCTCATCAAAAACACCTGCCCTAGTTCAGGCTGGAGACTCAGCTCTTGACCTTCCAAATGCCCCTTGTGTGTCCTGACTTTTCTCCAGTGGGGTTTCTTTCTCCTTCAGGGGATCTGTTGTGTTTTGTACCAAATGATTTATTCTATGATTCTATGTGGAGAGTATCCCTGCCCATGGCAGGGGTATTGGAACGAGATGATCTTTAAGGTCCCTTCTAACCCAAACCATTTTATGAAATACTGTGAAGCAGGGACCTGAGTCTTGGTCTTCCATGCTCCTGATGACTTCTCCTGCGCTGCAATGTATAACAGTTTTACCCAGTGATGGGACACTGGTTGCTGAGCAGCTTGAAAAGGACCAACTCCAGCAAGAAGGCTGAGCAATGAGGACTTGGGCTTTTGTCTGCCCTCAGGAGGAACAGTAGACTGAGGAGCTCCCACACCCAAGTGAACCCATCAGCTTCTTTCCCACCTTCTTTCCCCCTCCTGTTGAAGAGATTGAGGAGGGAATTTCCTGTCCTCTGTTATGCTTCATCACATGCTCCTATTTTTCAGTATCTGGTTAACACTTAGCTCTCTGCTCCTGAGTTCCACCACAAGATACATTCTCTGAGAAACCTGGGTCTACTGTGTTGCCATGCTTGCAAGGAAATGCTTCAGGTGACAAACAACCTGTTGCTGCCTGTGCCAGAAAGCAAATATTTCTTTCTGAAAGCTGCTTTATTCGCTTGAGTAAGGATGCCCTGAGAGGAAGAAATATGCATGTGACTGCTTCTGGGACAGCTGAGTTCTGTTGCCAGCATCAACATTTTGAAGCTTGGGCAAAGCAGTTCTAGATTAGATGCATTTTAATTTAAGCATTGCCTGCACTCTTTCTTGCTGCTCTCTTTTCATCACAAAGTCTTTCACTTTTGTTTCTTCTATTAGCTCATGAAAAAGCTATTTTCTTTCTTAATGTACTGATAATGTTTCTCTCTTTGGAAAATATCTTCTCCTTTGTCCAGATCACTGCTGTTTCTTTCTGTTCTGTAAGGGTCTTGTGAATATGAAAAAAAAATTAATAATTTAAAGTCTTTTCAAACGCAGTTGAATTTTGTGGATTGTGTTAAGCCCAATATGTATTCAAATGAACATTGGTACCCTTGCAGTCTCGGCTATCCTTCAGAGAACTGAACTGTAACACAAAATTTCTTGATCACAGCAGTTTGGGGGTGAGGAGATGGAAAGTCTGTCTCATACTGAACTTTGTCTTTCTGGAAAGTAAAATAGATTTAAGTACATTTACATCTGAGTACAAATACATTTGAGACATTGTATTGTGACCAAGACCTTTTTGCCACTTGTGTTTTATAATTTTCCCCATGACTGGATCACAGCAACAGACAAAATTCATAAATAGATGCTAGATCATATTATTCATACATAGGCAGCAATATGCACAGTTTTGCCAGTGAGTGCAAGCAGCAAAACCTGTATTTAATAAGAAATGATGTGTTACAGAAACTACTACAACTTTCACTACCCCACAAGCCCTTCCTATAGCTTGAGTCCAGTTATTGATCATAAGGAGTTCTCTAAGTAAGAATTTTTATAACATGCTGGGGGAAGGAAAGCATGATGGCAAAAATAGGCACTCAGGATTGTTATTAGTCTGTTTCCCCAAATTGTAAGATCATCTTAAGTATAATTGGATTTTTTTTTATGTTTGCCTCTGGTTTTTGTATATTAGGATTTGTGCTTAAAGCGTTTTGTATCACAGTAAGGACAAGGCATTTTTAAAAAAGGAAAAAGAACAGATTTTCCTGTAATACCTTCAATTGCAGGAGGTGAGATCTAGGAAAATCACCACATAGCACAAAGCTCTTAATAAAAATCACAAGAGTTGACAACACAGCTTCCAAATTACCGTTTTTTTCGCTGTGGGTTTCTGTCCTGATGGAAGAACATCCAGAGTTCAAATCCTGCATACAAAATAGTCACAAAAATTCATCCCTCTTGAATGTGTTAGTTCTTTGCTAAGTAGGAGAAGAAAACCATTTATTGTCACTTCCATTTGCACTGCAGCAAAATATGACATTGTAAGGATATTCGTTGTAAGTATTGTACAAAACAGTCTCACAATGTCTGTATTTGGGCTACAACAGTAACTTTTCCTTAAGAAAAACAATTGCTATTTGGAATAAGTTCAGCTGCTCTACAGACTTTTCACAGTCTAGCTGTCAGAGGAAGATTCATGGAGAGGCCATTAAAATTTAATATTTCAAAAGTGAACTCTATTGTGTGCTTAGCAGGTATTTTTAGCTTCCAAAAGTATTTATATTGTTTCTCAAAGACTAAGTAATATATACTCAATGGGAGAAATTCTTTTTTTTGCTTACCACTGAGCGAATCCAGAATAACTCCAGTCTCTTGAACTGTATCACTTCAGGTAAGGGAAAGCAGGATTAGGTTTTCTGTGTCTTTCAGTTCATTGTGTTTCTGTGTGCCACTGTATTTCACAATTTTCCTAGTGTTAGTTAATAAAGTGTATATTTTTTTTTTCCAGTTCAGGCAATTTTGTTTCTCTTTCTTCTGTAGGTATTTCATAGAATACTCTCTAAGCACATATTTACCAGTCTCTGTAATATTTCTAGATATGGTATAGAGGTATTTTATTGTCTTCCTAATGTTAGTTGATAAAGTAAGTATTTCTCAGTTATTGCAATACTGTATCTCTTTATATATATAAAGGAGGTATTTTATACTTCAATGGTTGGAAGTATTCTTCCATTTGTCTGCAATATTACATTATAGTGTATTTGAAAGTTTCAAAATTGAGTTTTCAGCCTATAATGTGTTTTGTACAGAACTTTCTTAGTCTTAATATTGATTTCACTACATCTTTGCGTCTAAATTTTTTGTACTTCCCAATTTTCTTTAATATTAGCTTTGGGTATAAATGGAAGTGTTAAGTCTTGCTCTTTGATGGTACTTGGACTTTCTGAGTCTCCTCTCCTAGTAATGCTAAAACTTCAATCTTAAATTGACTTAAAAGTCAGGAGTACCTCTAGCTGTTAAAAAAAAATAAAATATCAAGCCAACATTTAAAAAGTCTACCCATTAAATTCTCTGTAGTAGATCTAGGAGCTGGCATTTTTCTTCCTGTTCTCATCCTCCTGCATTCCAGTTTTCATCTCTTCTTCCTCGCTTTCCAGTTTTCTATTTCTTACTTACTCACCACATCCTTCATTATCCTTTGGTTACTTTTCCACATGTCCTTTTTTTTTTT
>VWZZ01005044.1:421831-440973 GCA_013399095.1 Psophia crepitans
TTTTTTTCCCCATGGCACCTTACCCAATTACTTTAGTCCCTGCTTCTTCTCTTCTACCCTGCTTTTCTGCTCTATTTCCCCATTTTTCTACCACAGCTACTTTTAAGGAATACAGAAACAAAAGTGAATCCTTTTTAGTAGGGACAATGTAATATTTTCCTGCAAAGATTTCAGAGAGATATTGGCTGTATCTGTAGAAAGTATTCTCACTACAGCTGTATTCAGAGTAATGGGACAAAATGGTATTTTGGTAAAGAGGAAAACCTTACCGATTGCTTCAGGAAGTAAGTTTTAAGGAGAGAAAGACAGTTGTCACACTTGTGGTAATGTTGTAAACATTGGCAACTCGGCTCATAATCTCCTGCCCTGCAAAATATCCTTCCTGTCCTGTGCTCAGTTTCTGCAGACAGTGAGGCAGACTGGAGAAAGAAATGGCCTGTGAGGAGGGGAAAGCATGTATGGACCACAGAGGGAGATGCAAGCTGCAGTTTTCATTTTAGCAGAAAATATTTCTCTGGTGCTTTATTCTATTTTTTTTTTTTCCAATGCAAATAATCTGACATTATGCTACAGCAAATGTAATAAATACTGAATTATTTTCCACATAAGGAAAATGTTCCAAAATACTAGAAACAGCCTCTATTTTTAGAATGCTGCTTTCCGTAACAGTATTTAGCTTTTTCCTCTCTGTTATGAACATGCTGTAGTGAATGTAAAGGAAAGGACACAACAAAGCTAGCTGGAAAATTAGAGGTATTTGGAGTTGCAAATGGGGGTATGGGACTTCAATGCAATGGATCTAGAATTACCAAAATTATTTTGCCTAATTCTATACTGGGCCTTAACATAGTAGGGAATGTTCAGTTTTCTTCTGACAGAAATCTGTGAGCAGATTGCAGTGTATTTCTTACGGTAGGTCACAGTTATTTATATAGGTATTTCTGGGTTTCCCTTTGCAGTTCACTGTGTGTCTGCAACAAGGACTAGATCAAGTGATGGGTGGACTCAACAACTACATGATTTTTTCATTGTGTTATTTAAACCAATCGCACTAAATTTACTATGAGGTTTCATTCCCTTAGTCTGATGGTATGCAAAATCCACATTTATAAGGTGCCAGTCATACAGTAGGGCACTGAATTTTAATTGATTAGTGTAAGATTAAAATAAACCTGTTGGGAAGATATATATATATATATAACTAAAATATATATTTGAACCCCATTTTACAAAGACCAAAGCATCTACTTTGTTTGTTCTGGGTCACTGCATGGAGTTGAGAGAAATTACTTGCAGCCTATGCATGTACTTTTGCTAGCTCAGGGTCTCCAATAATGTTTTGCAGGAATTGCTTTAAAGCAGTTTTTCTAGTTTTCAGAAGTACCTAAGAAACTACTGTATATGGGACAGGTAGAAAAGGAATCTCAAATTGGTTTAACTGTGAAAATCAACACATTTTAACAAATATGTAGTTGGAGGTGATGAAGAAAATTATTTGGTCACCTCTGATTATGATTAGAATACAAAATTTTAGCTACAACTTAACAAATAGTAGAAAAGAATATTGTTCCAAGTAGCTTTAGTGTGAACTGAAGCTATGAAAAGATGCAGAGAGCAGTGTCACTATAGCTGACGCTACATGCAGTGGAGAATAAAACTTAAATGGAATATGTTCGGCTAAGTGAAATAGGTATCAACAAAACTAAAGTCTTGACTGACAATGTGCAAAAAAAGATTTAAGTGAGTCAATTAAATTTTTTATTATGATGTAGAATTTCATTCTGGAGTTACCTCATAATGATGTTACACAGAGGAAAGGTATCAGTATGGCAAGTTATCTGATCATCTCTGAGATAGCATTCTTTCAGCAGAAGATCCCATTTTATACCAGAAAATTAGAATATGGGGTGTCATTATCAATGGCTTAATTGAATGAAAAGAGTTTAAAGTACTGCAGGATTTTTTTTTGACAAAATTCCAACCAGGCTTTTAAAAAGATCTATACAAAACTGCATAGAAACCCCTTTGAACACAGATAGATGGTAGACTTAAATGTAAGATTTCCTTGGCCAGTTTGGTTCTGAAGGTTTCCATGGACCACATGGACACAATGGACTAAACACAAAAGTCTGTAGAATTTTGTTTTGGTTTTGACCTGTATATATACATGTATATGTGCATATACTCAACAACACAACCGAAAGCCAGGAAACAGAGAAAGAAGGATTTCTCGAAAAGAGTGTGGCTTTCTTCTCTTCAATAGTATTTGTGGAAAAATGAATAATTAATCTTTGACAGAAAAGCTGGGGTATAGGCAGAAATTATTTGCATTTACTAATTCTGTCTTCATAATGGGGCACATTTATCATAACTGTATTGTAATTAACTGAAGTCTTTCAAGGTTATTTTTGCCTAATCATTTGACTGAAAAGGGGAACCTCTGAGGGATTTGAGGACGTTTTGCTGCAACATAAAAGAGGGCTAATGCTTTCCTTAGGTCAAATGTTTGCATGTTTCATTGTTCCTCCCTGTGGTATATCACTCTGTTTTACACTCAGAAGATAAAGAGGGAGAGAATTCCTAAAACAGAGTTGTCATTCAACAACGTAGTATTTAAAATGGCATCTTTATTCTATCTGAAAGCATACACTTACTTAAAAGTGAACTGCATAGCACCGAAATGGATAGAGCTCAGAATCCGGGATGGAACCTGCGGGTGCCTCCTTGGAAGTGCTGTGGGATTGTTAATGGCTGTAAGTGCGAGGACTTGGTTTTGCAGCTCATGCGGCACAAAGGACGCTGCTCTCCTTGTCAAAGGCATCTGGACAGCTTGGCTTTTTACTCACCATGGCACCAACAGGTCTCAAACGTGTGCTGTGGGAGTGCTCCTGTTTAGGCGCTGACCAGGCATGATCTCGTGTCATGCCTGGCAACACCACGGCACAAACTGATGCTGCCTGGCTCTATAAAGTTCAGAGAGGTACAAAGGCCTTTCATATTTGTTCATCCTCACCCTTCATGGAGATGTTGTTATTTCTTGTTGGAGTAGTTAAGTTCTTTTTGCTCTAATTCAAGAGTTAAAAAAACCCACACAAAACAAATAATGAAGATTTATATCAATAATTTGTATCATCCTATAAACTAAACGAAATGAGAGAATGAAAATGAGATTTTACAGGCAGATGCCTTAGGAACGTGCCAAATTGAGAACAAAATCCAGTGTTTTTCAGAGCTGTTAAATTGTTAATATATAAGAACTTTAGGACGAAGATGGGTTTGCATAAGAGCAAGGATGGTGTATTCAAATTTACAATCAGATGAACCTCAGTTTGGAACGCAAAGTATTTTTTTCCTATCAACTTAATTCTTTTTCCAGTTTAACACTAGAACCAAAAAACTGAATTATAATAATATGCTTGAGTGAGATATGCTTTATGCAAACAAAAACCATAGGGAAGGTGACACAGAAGCACGGTGCTTTAGCACATTGAAATCTGACTGTCAGAGTTTGATTCGCTTAAATTTTTCACACCTATGTCAGCGTTCTCTTTGTTACGATTTTTATTTTAGTTTGCATTGTACTGTAAGTCTAGATGAAAATTTACAAACACGGGAAAAGGAAAAATCAACATTATGTACAGCTCACACTCTTCATTGGGATAGGAATAAGGGCAACCCTGATATGAGACAGGGAGGGGGCTTGAAAGTCGAAGCAGAGACAAATGTTACAGAAACTGTGCATTTGTAGTGTATGATAAAGAAGGAAAGGCAACACATTTAACAAATGATGAGAGTGGAGCTGTTTCGAGCAGCGGGAGAGAATGACTTTTAAATTGAAAAGGGAAATTCTGTCTAAAGCAAAATAAATGACAAAGCCACTATTCTCTTACAAAAGGCATGTCATGATCTTGTAAATGAGAGATGAAAACACCTGGAACCTGATAAGGATCATACAGAACGCAGGACACAGAAAAACATACAAAATCTGAGATGGAGGCTTTATCTTACAGATGCCTATTAGATGGACAAGAAAGAAGCTGTGAAATACACAGTTCTAGTACGGGCAAGGTTTCTGGGAAGGAATAATGTATTTTATCCCCTTACAATATGGGGAAAAAAGAAAGAACCTCTCTCTAGCACATAAGTACTTAATCAGGACTGAAATAGAAGCTTAAAACAATAGCTTGCAGTAATAAATTGGTGGCTTGTGTTAAAAATGTCAAGCCCCAAAAAGGCACATTGGCTCAGGTTTGCTTTAAAAGTATCTGAAACCTAGCTAAATCTTGGCACGGCTGTCACAAAGCAGGTACTTCTGTTTTTACAAATAAAATGGAAGTGACAAAATACATTTCATTATGAACTGTCAGACTTTCTTTATGCTTTCTGTTGTGGCTGTGGATTATTTTATTTTGAGTAATTTTTCTTTATTTTAAGAAAGGGGAAAAGCTTTAGACTTCATGGTCAAAAAATGTTTTATTTCTTTATAAAATAATAAAGTTGGGAGACCTTTTTAAAATGGCTCACGTTACTTTTGTGGTCGTTTCTGTAAGTATTCCAAAGTGGTGGATAATCTTAATGCATCTACTTTGACTACAGTTGTCTGGCAGATGCTTTTATGGTGCTCTTGCTCCACTGAGGTTACTGGGCTTTCAGATTTCTACTCAGATTCTGCAGAGAATTAGAAAAATGTTACATATATTGTTTCATAGCTGTACTCACAATGTGCAACACAGAACATCACTTACAATTTAAGGGTCCATAAAACAGAGAGCTTATTTAACTCCTTTGCTTCAGTGGGTACTGAACTTGCAGCACCCTGTGACAGTGCATTTTATGTTTCTTCAGACTAAAATACGACAAATCTCAATATATGCCCTGAGACATTAGAACTTCTTTTTCATGAGGATACTGGACTTCAGGCAGCAATGTTCAGTTGGTATCTCAGAACCCAATTACAAAAGGATATAAAACACTGGAAGTAAAAATAGAGCAAAATCTATTTCTAGAACAGCAATTTTTTTTTCTTTTCTTTTTTGCAAACAAACAAAATCCCCTTAGTGCAGCTGAATTAAAAACCTGCATTTTTGCCAGAATCACTGTGCAACATGTTGCCAAAAATGCCAGGAAGTCAGCCTAATTTTCAAATACGGGCATCTTAATAGGCTATCCAAATTGCCCATTTGAGTCCTTACATGGACACTTAGATGTGTAAATGCCCACTCTGTGGATCTAAGTGCTGATTTGAGCATTCATGTCTGAGATTCAGACTTCCATTAAAACATCCATATTTGATATTGGACCCATAGTGTGTATGTGTATTATTAATGTTTAAATAGAGCAAAGGCATATGAGCCAACTACGCATCTTATATAATACTGGGTAACTGAATGCATTTCTACTACATACACATTGAATATGGCAAAACACCACCACCGAGGGTCCCAGTAAATGTACAGACAATGCCTTGAGTGTATCTTGGACAGAGAGAACATGCAATGTCTGAAAATGAAAAGAATTTTCAGGATATGTTTTTACTTCTAAATAATCAACCTTTTTGCCTCAGTCTTCACCGGCAAGTGCTCTAGACATACCACTCAAGTCACAGAAAGCAAAGTCAGGGACTGGGAGAATGAAAAACAGCTCATCGCAGGAGTTCAAGGCCATCTAAGGAACCTGAAGGTGTAGAAGTCCATAGGACCTGATGAGATGCATCTGTGGATCCTGAGGGAACTGGTGGATGAAGTGGTTAAGCCATTATACATCGTACTTGATAAGTTGTAGCAGTTTGGTGAAGTTCCCATTGACTGGAAAATGGGGTAGGGGTGTGGGTGGGAAACATAATCTCCACTTTTTAAAAGTGAAAAGAGGAAGACCTGGAGAATGACAGGCTGGTCATTCTCACCTCTATGCAAGATCATGGAGCAAATCCTCCTGGAAACTATGCTCAGGCACATGGAAAATAAGGAAGTGACTGGTGAAAGCCAACATGGCTTCATTAATGGCAAATTATGCCTAATAAATTTGGTGGCCTTCTACAATAGGGTTACAGTGTTAGTGGATAAGGGAAGAGCAACTGACATCGTCTACCTGGGCTCGTGCAAAGCATTTGTCACTGTCCTGCATGACATCCATGTCTCTAAATTGGAGAGACACGGATCTGACAGGTGGACCACTCAGTGAATAAGGAACTGGTTGCATGGTCATACTCAAAAAGTCGTGGTCAATGCTGCAATGTTCAAGTGGAGGCCAGGGACAACTGACATTCCTCAGGGGTCTGTATTGGGACCAGCGCTGTTTAACATCTTTGTCAGCAACATGGACAGTGGGGTTGAGTGCACCCTCAGCAAGCTTGCTGGTAACACCAAACTGTGTGGTATGTTTGACATGCTGGAGGGAAGGGATGACATCCAGAGGGACCTTGGCAGGCTTGAGAGGTGGGCCTGTGCAAACTGCAAGAAGTTCAACAAGGCCAAGTGCAAGGTCCTGCACAGAGTTCTGCGTAATCCCAAGCACAACTACAGGCTGGGTGCAGAGTGGATTGAGAGCAGCCCTGAGGAGAAGGGCTTGGGGGTGGCGGTGGATGAGAAAGTCAACATGAGCTGTAAATGTGTGCTTGCAGCCCAGAAAGCCAACTGTGTCCTGGGCTGCATCAAAAGAAGCATGACCAGCAGATTGAGGGAGGTGATTCTGCCCCTCTACTCTGCCCTCATGAGACCCCACCTGGAGTACTGGTCTCTTCAAACCCAAAACATGCTATGACTGCATGATTGTACGATTTTATGATTTTATGATAAATACATGCACTAAAACGATGTTAGGAATCTAAATACAGAAATAAATGTTGAGCATTAGTTTTGCTGTGCATAGTCCTACTAGAATCTGGAGAAAGGTGATTTACTGTAATAAAGATGTTCAGTGTTTAAGGTGTTTCCCTAAGCAGCAGTTGCCCAGTGTATTGGATATTAAGCGTTCCAGACATACCAGACACATAACCTCATCCGGTCAGGAATTCATGTCTCTACCAAGATTTTTCATGCCTTCCCCTACTGCTCATTGAATAATCTTTCATGTTTCTGTGGGGTTTTCCAAGCATTCTTCCATTTACTCTAGCTTAAACATAATCTTGCTGTGTTAGAAGCACTTCAGGCATAAAAAAACATGATTAGCCAGGAAAAAAAATTTGCAGTCAACCCAACCTCCCATGGAATGCCTGAGAGTATTGTGAAAATCTTTGTGTTTGGCTTTTACTTCCAGTGTGTAGAAGTGTTTGATTTTCATCTTGGAGGGGTAGTGAAAGTACCAAAATATTGTGACAGGCTTGAATATATTTTTGGGGGGGATTTTTTTTAAAAGTCAAGCTGAAAAAAAACCCCACACCTGTTTGCAGAAGAACTGATCTTGACAAAATAGGCACCTGAAAGCTCTAACAAAGACATCCAGGACCTGTATTTCCAAGGAAGCCCTGAAACAGGCAGACCCTTGAGCCAGCTAGGCAGCCCTGCCTAGGGATGGAGAAAAGTGATGGCTCCTCCTCAGCTACTGGGTCCCAAGAGCGAAGCTGAGAACAGTTACATCAGCTTTGTTTACAGAAAGTGCAGGAATCCTCCAAATGGCTTTCTTTTCATCTGGAATGAAAATGGGAAGGTAGGGCTGCACCGGGATTTTTCAGAGGATGTTCGTTGCAGGTACGACCCCTGTGATCAATGGCTTCCTGGGCTCTGTTTTTTACAGAGTTGGAGCAAGATCTAAATTATGCATCAGGTATGAAAAAGCAGATAGTAGCCTATGAAAATGAGCATGAAGAATGAAAGGATAAAGGAGTGTGTGCCAAGACCCATGTGTCTGACATTAGTTGGTTAAAAGGAAAAACAGCAGTCTGAAGCAGACTGGAAGCAAGCATACAAGATAAGTAAACCAACTATTTTTCCACTAGAAAAAGATCTCATTTTAGTCAAACTCAGCTCAAATTACAACAGAGTGAAATAATTTCAACAGATTCATATTACAATTATCTTAGACAATCATGCAAGTATAAATTGAGTTAACACTCCGGTATTTGAATTAATGAACTCTAACTATGGGTGATTTTTAGGCCATTCAGTTTATGATAACTGGGAATAAACAACAATTTTTAATATTTTCAAATACACAAGAGGTTGCCTAAAATACACTACAGCTAATTTCAGGCAATGTGTTGGGGTTTTTTTTATTTTATTTAAAGTTGGCAGTTATCTTTTCCATTCTGCATAGCTTGCAGGATATTTTAATGCCATTAGTTGCCATGGTAAAATGTATTGCAAAGCCATATTCAGTTCTGGTGCAAATGAATACAAGTTTTGAGTTGTTTTGCTTATATAAGGCCTGATAGGTTAGGTCCGTTTTTTTCACTGTACTTGAAGATAACGAACATTTATTTTGTCACTGAAGGAACTGTCAACTTTCTTTGTGCATAAAGGCATAATGGAACTCGATGGTGAACAGTATTCTTGATTAATACAACTTTTAAATTTGCTTGAGAAACACTGACTTAACAAGTAACAGCTGTTGCTGAAGAAACATGTCACATCAATAAAAATAGATTACCTTTACATTACAATATTATGAATTGAAAGCTAAGCATCTATATTTCAGGTAGGACAAGTCCCCAGAAAGTAATTCCTTTCTAAACATAAATTAAGGATCACACAGTTCACATGATTTAAAAATAAATGCCTGAGTTTAACAAAGGATTTAAATACCTATATGAATAGGTCTTCAATAAATAACATGTGACATAGTAACAAAGAATGTTTAATAAATAAATTAATTTAATAAATTGCTTATAATCATACTCTAGCAAACTTTTCTTGACTTTTATACTCATTTTCATTTCTGAGGCTTTTCTGATTTACTGGTGCTACTGTAATTTTAATAAGGCTGCCAAAGGTTACTCATTATACTTTAGTAAGCCAAAATTTAGCACTTGAGTACAAGTATTATCATATTCTACATATTCACAAACACTGCAAATCCACAGATGTCGGATTTTCTGACTGCTCGATGTTGATACATCAGCCTGACACTGCATTGTTTCACCAGCACACAATGGGGAAAGTCAGTATCATGTTACCATGCAGACCTAAAATTTGAAGTATGTAGTTCCGTGCTTGTAGGCTCTTTTTGCTTTTAGTGAAAAAAGGTCCCCCAAAGACCCCTAATGTGTCACTGAGTACTGAGGAAGGTATAAAGCTTCAATGCAGGTCGCTTGCACGAAGAATTGTAAAAATTCTATGGCAGTCTTGAAAAGAATTGTAATTTGGAGCTATTTAAGCCAACTGAAAAACCAAACAACCTGATCTCAGATTCACAATAAATAGGACAGGACAGGACATTTCAATTGGAAGGCACCTACAACAGTCTTCTAGTCCAACTGCCTGACCACTTCAGGGCTGACCAAAAGTTAAAGCATGTTGTTAAGGGCAGTGTCCAAATGCCTGTTAAACATGAACAGGCTTGGGGCATTGATCATCTCTCCAGGAAGCCTGTTCTAGGGTTTGACCACCCTCTTGGTAAAGAAATGTTTCCTAATATCTGGTCTGAAAATAACATATTTCATTCTAATTGGTGTGGGGTTTGTTATTTTTTGGGGAGGATGAAAGGATCTGTGACACAAAAAGGTTACCTAAATACTATCTGCAAGATGGAAGAGGGTATGGCTATGAGCCCAAACATATTATGAGGTGCACACTCACCTGAGATGGAAGAGATCTATACTGAGCTTCTCCTCTCCGCAGGTACTGTTTGAAAGTTTGCTGCTCTGAGTATCTTGTGAAATAGTTAATGGCTTAAAAAGACAGTAACATGCTGGCTTTAAAACTTCTGAGCAAAACCATTCTGAGAGAAATGAGGCAGCCGTGTTCCTGTTCCTGAAACAGTGTATGCTTTTATTTTGATGGGGTGAAAAGTAAACACCCTTTCAGTTTCCTGCTTGGCACCAAAACGTACATCCAATTCTTGGCCCTTGAATCCAAAGGTTTTAAAAATTTAAGAAATATCAAGATGAACTATTCTGACACAGGAACGTGGTTTTCTGTTTGCTCTTGGTAGAAACTATTAATTAAATACAACTCTCATTTGTGTGTGGCTCAGATCCAGAAAAATGATAAATTCCTTTTTATAAAAAATATAAATAAATTACTCTGTTCTATTTGTATCTTATGGGTTGGGAATTGCCAATATCTTCTCTAAATGTGATAAATTGACTAATAATAGAATTCAGTTAAATACAGTCCATTCTTCCTGCGCCTGTCTTTCTTGAAATAGAGATGATCTGCTCCCCATTTCCTGACTGCTGAAGATGGGTTGTTGCTACAAGCCTTGCAGTCTCAAAGTAGGATTACTGCAGTGCTGAAATACAAATGGTGTAAAACAAAATACATTGCAATCAGGTTTCAATCTGAAAATGTTCACTGCATTACACATTTTTCAAATCAATTCAAATTTTATAAGGATTTTTTGTTGGCGGCTTTGGTCTTTGGCATTACATTAAATACCCGGGTTCTGTGTTCGTCTCTGAAAGAAATAGATTGTGAACAGTTTCCTTTGAACAGCAAAAATGTCTGTGAACCTTGGTCATCCATATATCACCCTTCTACACCATCCACTGCAATTGAAACTGTATTGCAATTAGCAAACAAGCTAATCTGATTCTGCAAGGGATCTTATAGGATATTAAATACAGTTAAAGAGAGGAAAACAGCTTCTTTAAACTTCTAGTCAGTTTATAAACCCCTGGCAAATCCTTTGAAATGTCAGTAGTCCAGCTTAATGCTGCGTGAACAACCAAGGTTGCATAAGTGATAAAACTGGGTGAATAGAGCCGAGTCAAGCACTATGCATGGAAGCCTCTTTTTTCCACCTGAGACTTTTCTCAGTGAAATAGTTCATTATAATGAAAAAGTAATGGTTTTAAAGATGAATCTGAGGGAACAGAGAAGTGTAGATATATTTTTATTGCAAACTGGTCTGTTTACAAAGCATGTTGTTAGCAAGGCACTAGCCTGAGTATGGCATATTCAGACACCATCAATCAGCTAATTAAATATTAGGAACATTTCACCTTACCTTTCAGATCTCTCTCTCTCTCTCTTTCTATATCTATCTATCTATCTATCTATCTATCTATCTATCTATCTATCTATCTATCTTTTGCTTTCTTTTGGGTCATAAAATTGTCCAAGCATTTTGTTTATTCACATTTTAGCAACAGATTTGGATTTCAGAAGGCAACTTCTTATCTCTATTTTTATCTTTCATAAGACGTTGGTTCCTGCTGTGTGGTGCGATCCAAAGCTTCTTTCAGTTGAAATATTTCCTGGATGGTTGTACTGGTATTCTTCTGTGGTTGATCTTCAGTACCATATAAAAAAAATAATAGTTATGAAGCTTGTGGTAATCACTTCCCTGTCTCCCCCCCCCACCTCCCACCCTAGGCGTCTTCCACATGTTACCTTTGGCTGAATTTTAAATTGCGATCACATTTTGGCAAGATAAGATTACTTAATTGCAGTCTATTTAATAAGCTACCGGAGACAATTTTACTCCTTCAACTAATTTCATTATTGCATGAATTATTTAGTAGAAGCTATAGCTTCTGTTGGTTTACAACAATAATTCTACTATATTGACATTTTCTGATTCTTAAATGCTTGCCTTGTTACTCAATGTTCTTTGAAGATAGTGTATTTGTATGGAACATACCATGTAAACCTGTGTGCAGATATAGGTGAGTGTTACCTTCAGATCTTTTCAGTCTGAGATTGAGGTTATGACAGAACCATTTCTATGTTCAGGGAACTTTGATCATTCGTTCACCTAGCTCAAAGAGTGCTTTTTTCATGCTTTTATCTGCACTCGAAAGTTTTGAAGGCCTGTATTGGTGAAGTATATGATCTTTTCACATTTTGGGTGGGAACTACTGTGTGTTATACTGCCACTGGAATGGTATAAGTGGTCTTTCGCAAGCATAAGCTGTGTTTCCATGCTGCGAGGTTTTCTCACAACAGCTAAACAGGCGGACAGGTCCAAAAACTCAGTCAGCTGCAGAAGGATATTAAGATCTCTTTCAAAAACTAATATGGGCTGCCATGTCAAGTCTTTACAGTGCTGAAAGACTATGCAAGACAGGGGAAGATGATACTTTAGATATAATTACTGATTTTTCTGAATTATGGCCCATGATCTCCCACAACCTTTGGACTTTATGCAGATTTGATAATAATACTTCATTTACCTGAAAATGATGCACTCTTAACTACATCTTTGCTATATTTCCCATTGCACTTGTTGCATCTAATTTAGCTCCTCTTCCCTTTGAAATACTTACAAGCAGATGGAAAGTGCATTTGCCTCTGTGGATTTGAAACAACATTGTCTGTCTTGCTTAACGCAGGGAAAAAGCTAAAGCACGAAAGAGAGAGTAGGGCATGCTGAGTGAAAGTATGCAAAATCAAAACTGACAACTGGGTATCTCTGACTGATTGAAAGGTCCCAGGGAATGACCTATCATCTTGGATTAGATCAGACCTGGAGACAGAGTCAGGATTGTCCTGAGTTAAAATCCAGAAAAATGTTGTTTCTTTCTTGTTCTCTCCCTTCCTTTTTAAAACTTTTGGCTGTGGTCCTTTCCACTGGAAAGGACTGTATGCTGCTCTGGCTGAAGAGATGCAGGGACCTGAATAATCATCTCAGTAACTGAGGGCGCAATTACTCTGATTTCCAAGGCTGCCTCTATCGCTAACCTTACTGATGACATCACGCTTGCTGACCTACTGTTGTGTCGTAACTGCCTCACCCAAAGAAATAAGCAGCAGGCTTTTGGGTGGCAGACTGGAAAATATGAGGAAAAAAATGGGAAAAAAAGAGCAAATGGGTAAAAGATGATGCAAGGAATAAGGAGTAAACCCAAAGGAGAAGCAAAAGCTGCAAGTAAAAGCCAAAAGTATTTAACTGAGAGATGGAATATCAATTGAATGGGACCGTGGCTAAATAGACTGTTAGGGGACTGAAAGGCCTGTACCTGTATTAAACATACCATTTATCAGTGAGAGAACCTTAGCCAGCAAGGGGCTTGGAAAAAGGAGAAAACATGGCCAGGGAACTTCAGGTTGCCTTAAGATACTTTACCAGTAAGAAGTCTTAGTTTTCTATCTTGTTTCGACAAGCTACAGCACTTCAGATGCGATTTGGATGAGTGCACAGCATGACTAAGTTATATCAGGGCATGGGAGTGAAAATTATACCTCCTTGTGCAAGAAAAGAGGTATAATTTGATTGTTGAAGGGAAATTTCTCAAAGCTGAATTGTGGGAGGTAGTAGCTTTAAAATCTGCTAGAACAGTTTGGAGAAGCCAGTGGTATATTTTAGTAGTCTAAAGTAACTGTACAAGAGATGTTTTATTGCTTCTTTGGAGACATTTCCTTTGCACTCTACATTTCTATTTCATACTCTTTGCTAGACAGGACTTGAAAGGAATTGTGTGCACTTCTTGGTAGTAAAGCTGCCCTTTGAGGAAAAAAAAAAAAAGGAGAACCAAAAAACTTATGAGGTTAAAACCTGAACCTGGGGTAAAAAGGGTTTTAGAAGAGGTGTTCCTGATTCTCATCTGAATTGCACCACAGATATATGACGAATTTATTTATATGTCAGTTCAAGACCTTTAAAACAGAAGTAGTTTCTTCCATAATTCAAAAACCTACATACTTTTTTGTTGTTTTTTTTTTCTACCTCCAGAAAGGGGATAATAGAATGGTGGAGGATATGAGACTGCTCATGGGAGGCTTGTTACCTAGAATAACACAACAGTGGGTAGTAGGAAGAATTAATGACAGAAAGAGTAATAGGACATCATAGAGATTTAAGACTTTTTTTTAAAGCAAAGAAAAGACCGAAGGCCATTTAGTGTTTTTAAAAGATCTGTAATTTCCTCAACATCCAAGTCAAACATATCTCATTTTCCTGGCTTATCAGTTGTCCAAACAAAGCACCAGAATTTAAAAAAAGCAGAAAGTTATCAAATGCTTTCACAATCAATATTAAGGAAAAATCAGAGTTTGCTGGATGTGGCTGATATTTTGTTATTCTTTTACACCTGTTAGCCCTGGCATGCTCCACAGAGTACTGAATAAACACACTCACTAAAAAATGGTGCAGTTTTAGCCTTGATGTTTTATTTTTTCAGTCTGTCTTTATTCTCTATGAGCTGAGGCACTCTCAGCACAGCTGATCATACTCTTAAAATGCCATCTTTCTTGACCTCTTGAACCTCTCATGATTGCTCTCCTACCTCTCTAAGATCTGTCTCCCCAAGAGCTGCCAAAAGGGATTCTTATTCATCCCTTGATTGGTTCTTCCCTCTCTGTTACAGAAAACGAAGCTAATTCCCTTGTCTGTCGTCTTTTTCTGTTCTTGCACTGCGGCTGCCTTAAATTCAGATAGTAAGTCTTTTGGGTCTGAATTTCACCTGCTCTTGGGCAGGGCCTCACTGACTGAGAGACTGGTCCTTCACTAGGTTTCCTAGGTGCATTTGTAATGCAATGAATTATCAACAATCATAAGTCTAATGAATACAAATGAGTAAATGATTAGATGAAAATAAGACAACCCTCCCTAGTAACAAGCAAGTGACAAAAAATGTATTGACTGTGTAATTATGAGTAGAACCAGGTGAAAATATTGCCTTTGGAATACGTTGTAGAATATAACTCTTTATTGACTTCATCTCTATATATGATTTATAAGGCTTTAACTGCTTACTACTCAACTAAATTGTTATGATAAAGAAGGTGATGTGATTTATAGAAATCCTTAAAGAAATACTGTTACTTTTTAGATGAAATATTTTGAGCTCTACCGAAAAGTAGAATACAGAGATATCCCAAAGCTTTTCCAAAGCTGTACCTTCCCCTCTTTTTTGTTTTTAATTTTTTGCCTCTTTCCGTCCCTCAAGACTTACACAAGGCTGTGTCTGAGGAGTTATGTTTACAGGGTGAGGCATTCTGCTTTGTGGATTTTGCTCTACAGGACATTTTCCAGATCAATGACTTGCTCAAGAGAGTTTGTGTGCATATTTACGAAGTCATGTCCTGTCTGCTGCAGCAACCCCGATGCTGAACACACTTTACAAATGAAAGACCTGCAAGCCCCAAGTACAAATGAAGGCTTGCTGTAGTTGGAGCACCCTTATGCTGGAAGCAGGTTACCAAATCAGTCATGCAACTGAATGTGCCACCTTTTCTCTAACAAAATATCATTGTCAAATTAGACTGGTGAATCCTTGACTGACAGAAAAAAGTATGAGCCAAGATGATTAATTAAGTAGTCGATACCAAACTCATTCCAAATGTTTGCAATAAGTAATATACTGAGTGTGTAGAAGCAGCATTGCATTTAAACCCCAGATACTTATCAATACTGGTAGAAAGCACTCCAAGAAATTGGATGTTGTTTGTAGTGGATCATTTCAGCAGTGATTCATCAAATGCTATCGCATATATCTGACAGAACTCAAAACTGGCAAATGTTCTAATGGAACATAATAACAACGATGAGTCGTACATTTGTAGCACTTACTAAAAAGAATTCCAGGATTGACAAATTGGAGTGGCAATGTTGGCAGACTTAAAATGAAGCATTTGTACAGTATATACAGTACTTGGAGATGTGGAATAGATTCCAATATGAAATGCAGAGAGGTTTCTTAACATCTTTCTGAAGCTTCATGCCAAGATGGTGCCTGATTTTTATCCTGTCACTCACAAACTCCTTTGCATCTGTTGTTCCAACGTGTGAACAGTGACCCGGTTCAAGCTGCTGCTAAAACTTGAGCATTAATTAATAAGTGGGAAGCTGCCTGATGGATAATTAAGAGCAAAGTAGGAAATTCTGGACAATGTATTTGCAAAACTGCACTTGGAAGAAAGAAGTACAGTGGTTTAAGAAAAATAAGGCCATTTTGAAATGAGATATTTACAGATAAGTAGTTGCAGAGAGTATCACACATTTCAATCAGCACAGAAGGCTTCAACCTTTCACCTGCCCAGGAAACTTCACTGTAATCATCCCAGCTGCTGGGGTGGCCTTGTATTTGACTCAGAGTTGTATCTCCTCTCTCAGGATCATAACCAAAAATTAAGTTTTAAAGGGTTCTAGCTCATCAGTGCTACTTATAGGTGCAGGTCTATGACAGGTGTAACTGCTAATCTGTCTCTTCATGTGGACAGTCGTATTGTGGAATTAACAGGGAGGTTCCCTCTAGTATGCCTGCAGCCCTCAGGTGAATCTGAGGCCTGTACTGCAGGAAAGTCCCCTTTCAGCACCAAGAACCGCTTGAGGTACAAGTCCTGCACTATTTCTATGCGGACCTTTTAAGACTGGTTTAGGCACAATTTTTGAAGCATGTAACACTTTGCAGTTGTCCTGGTTTTCAGCTAGGATAGAGTTAATTTTCATTAGAAGCTGGGAGGGGACACAGCCAGGACATCTGATCCAAACTGGCCAAACAGATATTCCATAACATATGATGTCATGCCCAGCATATAAAGGGGCGAGCTGGGCAGGGAGGAGGAGTTGCTGCTTGGGGACAGGCTGGGCATTGTGTTTTGGGGCAGTGAGCAAATTGCATTGTGTGTCACCTGCTTTGTATATTCTTTTTTAAGCACTGTTGTTGTTATTTTCCTCATCCTTTGCTGTCTCAACAAACCTACCTTTTTCTTCCAATTCTCCTCTCCATCCCACTGGGGGGTTGAGGGGAGAGGAGTGAGCGAGCAGCCCTGTGGTACTCAGCTGCCAGCTGGGGCTAAACCATGACAATCCTTTTTGGCACCCAATATGGGGCTCGAAAACTTGAGATAATGACAGATCTGACCAGAGTGTCTTAAAACAAAGTTGTTATATGCATTTATTATATTAGGTAAATAGTCACTGGTCACAACGGTGTTTTTTTTGTTCACATGGTTGTGTTATGCAAATCCTTACTTGCTGTATGTATTCCCTGCAGCATGTTTATCACCTCTGAGAGAGGGGTCAGGATTCTTATTTTGCTCTACTGTGTAATATTGACTTATGATATGATAACATCATCGGTCACGAGGTTAAGCTGGTATTTGTACGTGGCATTGCTGTCATGCCTGTACCTCAGATGACATCTCTTAGGATTGATTAATAATTGCACCCAACCTATGGGGGAGACGGGGAGATACTTTCTCGCACTCTTTCACCTCCACTTTTTCCTTCAGGCTAGTTACAACAGCTTTTGAGAATTTTGAATACCCTTGGAACGTTCAAGCCAGTATCTTCCTATTGTTACATCTCCTGAATGTGTTCCAGGACTTCTTTAGGGTTACAAAAAAAAGTTTAAAAAATACCATCCAGAGACCTGCCCCGAGGCTGAATAGTCAAGGGTGACATGGCATGTGGGAGAATATGACCAGGTATCTAGAGAACGTCTCACCTCCAGCAGCTTGGAACTTCACTCCCAAACAACTACATGTCCCTGATAAAGTGAAAGAATATTTGAAATGAAAATGTTGTGGCTATTCCAGAGAGGCACAATGTACTATGCTGGGCCCTGGCCATTATCTATCAAACACTGCTTGATAGTGGGCAGCACCCGCAGGAAAAAGAGAGGGAAAGCAGACTGACAGGCACTGTGGCTACCCCAGCCCCAGCAATAGGTACTGTGGCTACTAAAACCCTACAGCAGACACTGCAGCTGAACTAAAAAAATCAAACTGTGCCAGTATCAGTCTGCCCTATACAGAAGAAGAAATACACAAAAAAAGTCAGTTTGCTTAGTGAAGGATGATGATGAACCAGGACCATCATGAGAACAGGAAGAAAAGACAGAATCACAGGTCATCACTTGATCCCTGTCCCTATGTGAGCTGCGAGATATGTGGAAAGACTTCAGTTGCCTTCCAGGAGAGCACATCATCACCTGGCTGCTCTGATACTGGGATAATGGGGCCAGCAGCCTGGAACTAGAGGGCAGGGAGGCCAAGCAGCTGGGGTCCCTGTCTAGGGAAGGGGCATCGGCAAGGCAGTTGGGAAAAAGACACAAGCCCTCAGCCTCTAGAGGTGACTTCTTTCAACCATGAGGGAAAGGTATCCCTTTAATGAAGATGATATATATCATCCAGGCAAGTGGACCACCATTGAGAGAGTATCCAGTACCTGAGGGAATTAGCTGTGCGGGAGATGGTTTGTTACGACCTGGACAATGTGCAGTAACCCATAGATCCAGATGAAGTCCAGTGCACAAGACTCATGCGGCAGAAGTGTATACAGAGCTGTCGTGGCTGAGCACTAGGCAGCCGCTCTCTTATTGCCCCCATAGCGTGAGGGGGAGAGAATCGGAAGAGTGAAAGTGAGAAAACTCATGGGTTGAGATAAAGACAGTTAATAAGTGCAAGTGCATGTGCACAGGGAAAGCAAAACAAGGAATTCATTCCTCACTCCCCATGGCAGGCAGGGGTTCAGCCATCCCCAGGACAGCAGGGGTCCATCACACGTAACGGTTACTTGGGAAGACAAATGCCATCACTCTGAATGCTGCCGCCCCCTCTTCCTATTCCCCAAACCCCGTATAAGATGAACATGAGGGCATATTGAATACAATATCCTTTTGGTCAATTGGGGTCAGCTGTACCAGCTGTGTTCCCTCCCAGTCTCTTGTGCACCCCCAGCCTGCTCGCTGGTGGGGTGGTGTGAGAACCAGAAAAGGCCTTGGCTCTGTGTGAGCACTGCTCAGCAGTAACAGAAACATCTCTATATTACCAATACTGTTTTCAGCACAAATTCAAATCACAGCCCCATACTATCTACTATGAAGAAAATCGACTCTATCTCAGCTGGAACCAGGACAGGAGCACACCATGGTCATAGGCCAACTCATTGGCAGTAATGGGCTGAACAGGCAAAGAGACACCAATGGTGGATGAAGTGTCTGGCCAACTCTGGCAATACAAAGAAAATCTCTCTTCCTCCCTTGTTTCATCTGTTGAGAAACTGTCCTGGGAGTTCCAGCAGCTCAGAGAGGATATAGAATCATAGAATCATAGAATCATTAAGGTTGGAAGAGACCTCAAGGATCATCTAGTCCAACC
>VWZZ01005044.1:441048-451479 GCA_013399095.1 Psophia crepitans
TAAGTACCACATCTAACCTTTCCTTAAACACCCGCAGGGACGGTGACTTCACCACCTCCCTGGGCAACCCGTTCCAATGCCCGACCACCCTTTCAGAGAAGAAATTTCTCCTAATCTCCAACCTAAACCTCCCCTGGTGCAACTTGCAGCCGTTCCCCCTTGTTCTGTCGCTAGTATGTCCTACTCCCCACTTGTACAAACCAGTATCTCAGCTATTAGGAGTAAGCATTCCTCTGCTCTAGAGAGAGAATAAAGAGGGTTCACATCATGAAGCATCCTGTGGTTTTACTTGCATGATCATGGGGAGGACATGACAAAGTGGGATGGAAAACCTACCTCACCCTACAGGCACAAGTACATGAGTTGCAAGAAAAAAAATCACAAAAGGGGATTCTTCCAGGAAAAATGCCGCTCCAGTTTCCAGTGGGCAGTTCCCCAGACTGAATGGAAGGCCAGATCTTGCTTATGATTCTCTTGAAGTGACTTCTAGATAATTTTTACATGAAGTGAGTAACAATTATGATGAGCTGGATTAGAGGGGCCCTGTCTCCCGCCAGGTGGAGGAAAGGGACAATCAAATTTATTGGACTGTGTCAATTTGATGGCTTGGTACATCAGACCACCAGGAGTATAAGACTCGAGTGGACACTGGTGCACAGTGTACCCTACTCCCATCGAGCCATGAAGGGGCAGAACCCATCTGTATTTCTGGAGTGACAGGGGGATCCCAACAGCTGACTGTACTGGAGACTGAGGTGGCACTGACTGGGAATGACTTGGAAAAACACTCCATAGTGACTGGCCCAGAGGCTCTGTGCATCCTTGGCATACCTCCAGAGAGGGTATTTCTGGGACCCAAAAGGATACCAGTGGGCTTTTGGTATAGCTGCCCTGGAGACGGAGGAAGTTGAACAGCTATCTACTTTGCCTGGTTTCTCAGAGGACCTTTCTGCTCTGGGGTTGCTGAGGGTTGACGAACAACAGGAGCCAGTCGCTACCACCACGGTGTACCGACGGCAATATAGCACCAACAAAGTTTCCCTTATTCCCGTCCATAAGATGATTCATTGACCATTGACCAAATGACCACTGATCACCCTTTAACAGTTCCATACGGCCAGTGCGGAAGTCTAATGGAGAGCAGAGACTAACAGTAGACTACTGTGGCCGTGCCATATGAAGTCATCCTGCTGCTGAGAGCTGCCATGCCAGGCATGCTAGAACTTCTATATGAGCTGTAGTCAAAGGCTGCCAAGCCACAACTGATATTGCTACTGCATTTTTCTCAACCCCTTTGGTGGCAGACTGCAGGCCACAGTTTGCTTTCACTTGGAAGTGCGTCCAGTATGTTTTTAACTACTGTTTAATTCACTTTGAATTCAGTTTCAGCAATAGGATCATCTGACTTTTTTTAACAGTTGAAGGTGATTGAGTTAAGTGGAAAAACTGTAGCTATGCGCACACACACAAATTAGTTTGCAGTCATCCAGCTTTTGATTGACATATAAAATCATGCTAACTAATGATTTTATTCAAAGATACTCACCACAGCTAAACTAGCAGGCACAAATCTCCAGGAAATAATCCCAAGCATTTTTTGAGTAATAACTGCTAGTTTACACCACTATGCTGTTGCTGAAACACATGAAGGCACAATTATCAGAAGGCATGAGGAAGGCTTCGGGATCAGCCATATTTACTTGGCCATGTGATAACAGCACAGGCACAGCACCTGAAAGCAGGATTTTCTGAGAAACAGCCCTATGTACTGCAACAACTGCATTGCTGCTGTTTCTTTCATAGATCTCAGGTCTTAAAGAAGGAGGAAAACAAGGTCTGAACACATTTGCCAAAAATTCTCCAATTAGACTTTGCAAATCCATTTACGGTACATGCCTTGGTCAGAGTCACACACATCGCCATATACACACCATAAAATTGCATTTCAGGACTGAAAGAAATAAAGATGTTATCAGAAATAAAGATGCTACATCCCTGAACAGAATGACTAGCTATGTACTTCTATTTTTTTCACTTCCTTTCTCTTAACCTAGCACTCCATTTTTAAACTTCACTTTCAACAAAGATGCCTTGAGGGTCATTAAATGTTGAATCCATTCTCAAAGAGGATGGCTTCTCCTTCTGCAGAAGATGAGATCTGGCAAAGCTAATTCTTCCAGTCACATCAATGTGATCCTCCTTAGGCATTCCTGCAATCTCCTATCATGGAAATGTATAATTTTGCATTTCAGTGCCTCATTCTCAAAAGGTGAGTGAAAAATGATTTTTTTATTCTGTTTATCTGAGGAAAATACAATTGTTATTTCACTACAATTTTTTCCCCAGGTAAGTACTATGGCTTTCTTTTGTACAGCCTAGTACTTGCCATCAGGTAGAGGCAGCTGGGCAACATTTTGGCCACAGGTGCTGGATTTTTGCTGAAATCAGTAGAAGCAAGGAGCCAGGAGCAGCTGCCTTCTCAGACAGAGAACAAATCCATTCTGTCTGAGAGGCAGAGACTGGTTTGCAGAAGAGGATGGATTTTTCTCTCTGGTGACAGGCAGAGGGTGCAGGGTCACCGCTCCCTCCATAACCTTGCCATGGCCAAGCGGCAGAGACTTGGTCCACAGCAGCACGCTGCTGAGCTCAGCAAGGTGCAATGGGCCCTGAAGTCAGGCTGGGACAGGAGCAGACCTGGAGCCTGCTGCTTCGCACAGCCTGAAGAAACGCAGCAGGAGAAGGGGTTCCTGCTGAGCTCCTCCAGGCACCCTGCATGCAGCCCCCCTGCAAGGCGAGGCAGGATCATCACAGCACGGTGTTTCAGCATCCTGCCGCATTGCTAGCAGCTCTGGCCAATGGTGCCTTGTACATATCAAAACAAATCACTCTTTCTGTGGTTTGAGCAGAAACACAGCACGTACACATCACCTTTCCAGGGCTGGGAGGGTTTCCATTTAATTCTTCTTTTTTTTGAGCAACAAGGTGAGAGCCCAAAGAATATAACTCATTTTATTTATGTTTCTGTAATACAGGAGTAGCTCCTTTACAGTCAGTAGAGGATGAAAACCGTGAGCACCAATTCCTGGGGCACTTAAAAGGCTGGGCAAAAGAAAAAAATGATCTGCAAATAGTGCTGTCTCTGATCAGGGTTTTTTTTTTTTTTTCAAAATAGACATGAATGGAAAACTTAATTATTTGCACAAATTTTGCAAAAATTCAATTTGAAGCAAAGTTCTCTCAGTATTTATAATATTGCCAGGTATGTGAAATGGCTTATTATGGTCCAAACTTCAAAATTGTATTTTTATTTTGTAATTCAGTTTGGAAACTAGAGCTCTTGATATGTGTTGTGTGAAAATTTATAACCTTTTCCAAAATACTTTATAACCTAGAAAGAAAGATGATATTTTTTGCAAACTCATCTAATTTTTTTCTGGTATTTTGACTTCTAGACTGCCTAAACACTACAGTTGCTAATCTCAACTCCTTTGTGCATTTGACTGAAAGGTGCTGATGATATAAAGCAGCAAACCTTAAAAAACTAGGAAAAAAAAATTTTTGCAGCATTTCTGTTCTAGCAGCCTACAACAGGATGGGCTGGAGGGCTAGGGTAAAAATGAAACTTATTGAAAAATATACACTTGCATTCATTTCAAGTAACCATAATTACTTAAGTTTATAATGACATGTAATCAAAATATGATTTGGGAGGAATGTCCTTGCCACTGTAAAATCCTTTTCTCGGTAAAAACCGTAATAATAATAACGACATTTAATGACAAGATGCAGCTGGATGATGATTTGATGTGTTCTTTCATAACTATTTCAAGGTGCCAGCACATCTGAATATCATACGTTCCATGGGAAGTTGTTCTGCTTTAGCATCGCTGATGTCAAGGTGAAGGGTTTAACCTATTGTGCTGGGTTAAGAACAAAAGGAATATATTTTTGTCTGGCATCTTTTGGAAATGAAAGGTCTGTGGACTGCTGACAGGCTTTATGGTGAGAGCTAAGGGGTTAGAAGGAAGGACTGCAGATGTCTGGCCCCTTAATATCAGGGTAATGGAGCGATGAAGCACTATGTAGCTGTGTGTTGTTTTCAGCCCCAATGCTGATTGCTCCTCAACACAGATTTTGTTTGCTTATTTCCTAGGATTTGTGGAACTGGGGAACTTTACAGGCTTTGACATGCAGTTCACTCACTCTTTAACTACTGCCTCCCAGAGAAAGTGATTC
Organism: Psophia crepitans; assembly: GCA_013399095.1. Taxonomy (NCBI): domain Eukaryota; kingdom Metazoa; phylum Chordata; class Aves; order Gruiformes; family Psophiidae; genus Psophia; species Psophia crepitans. The sequence continues at coordinate 445,285 of VWZZ01005044.1, forward strand.
TGTGTAAAGCTGATCTGGATATCATTCTTGAGGACCACAAGAAACTCTGAAGAGACTCGTTAAACCCTCCATCCAGAATATTTTGTTGTCATTATAAATTTCATGGAAACCAAAGCAGCCCTCCAACTTCAGAAGCTCAATAGCAGCAATGAGAACCACAGGTGAGTCTGGTGAAAGAGGCTGTGTGATCACTTAGTTTTCAAAACTCCTGTTAATACCTGAAATATACTTAAGCTTTATTATGCTTCTCTCTCCTAGAGTCTGTAGTCTGAAGCATCTCTCTGAGCCTCAGCTCCCCCATGGCAGTTTGGAGGTGGCCTCTCTGTCTGAACCAATTCGGAAATCTACCCATTCCCATGCAGAAGAGCTAACAGTGTTGTCTTCTCTTCATTCACTAGTGAATAGAAGCACCTGATTTTCCAGATTTGTCCTGATAAAAAGAACAATTTCTACTTAGGCAAGTCTTCTATATCACCAAGAGCTTGGAGTGGGAACCCCTTCATTCATTTGTTTCCATACATGACTCTCTCAGCCTAATATCATATGAACTGAAGCATGGCATTAGCCAAACAAGGCACATAAAACTTGAACCATTTTGAACCTTCCAAAGTCTGAGCATTAAAGCTGGATTCTTCTTCATATGACTGGTGCAATCTGCCACAGAAAAAACCCTGTAGCTAATATTTTCTGTATAATGAGGAATTCTTTGTTTATTGCCAGAAAAGGAAAGGTCTGGAAAGGCAGCAGCATTCAGAGGCATAAAAAGAGAGAGAAATGGATCTCTGGGAGTTGTACACATCTGAGGCAATTCTCACCTCATGCCCCTCCGCAGAGGGCAGAGATGCAGGGAGGGCACCTACTGATTAGTGTTTAAAAGTGCCTATATAAATATGAAGCAGCATGTCATCCTCCTACCCAGGCAGTGTCATTTGTACATGGAAGGGACTGGACCCACAGCTGAGGTCTGCTGGGGTAAAGGTCTTGAGGAGGTAATCGGCAAAAGCAACTCTTCTCCGAGCAGACACATGCAGCACTTCTTGTTATAAAGCGGCAGATCTGTGTATTTTTCCACAGCTCTGCAGTGGGCCATTCCCTGGAGACTCCCTGCCAGAGCACCTGCTGACGGTACCTGGCCTTTCAAGACTTACATGCCCTCAAAAGCGTGTGTGTGCATGTTGTTGCCAAACTTTAAAGTCTGTATTTTTGTACTGTTTAGCCTTTCATACAGGAATACAGCTCCATACTATAATCACCAGAGAATAAGAACAAAGTCCTTACTCAGCAGTATTAAAATATAGTAACTTCTGAATATTTTATGACAACGCTTTAGGTATAAAACTTTACCAGAGGCCGCTACTAAATAATTGTGTTAAGAAAATTAAAAGGACGAGTGGAATATAGCAGGAGAATGCCACAAATTTAATCATACCTTGCCATCCTCTCCTTTTATATCTTCTTTCTACCACAGACCTGTTATCATTTAAAGCCAATTAACATCGCCCCATTAAAAGTTAATTTTTAAAACCTATACATACATTAAAAAAGCAAGCTTTCTCTATATAGCATACATTAAATAATTTGCCACAGCAGGCTTTCTGAAGCAGAAGAGGTAGAACATGAAACAGTATGTGCTTAGGTAGGTATATAAAAATGGATTTTCCTCTGAAGCTTAAAAATGAGTCAGTTCCCAGACTTTGGTGGCATGTTCCCCATAGCTGGCAAGAGATGACACAGCATTATTACTACTGATGGCAAATTATTTCATGTTTCTATATGTATTTATCTTGACCTTCTCTGTGTTGATTGTTTGGACTGTTGGAAATTTTATAGGCTGTTGTTGCTTAACTGAATTTTCCTGCATGTTCTTCAAACTTACTTGGAAAATATGCAGTCAAAATATGTACAATAATTTTAAAGTAAATTAATGCAAAACCAAAACAGAAAAATGTGCAGTGAACTATAAATGTGGATAGTTGCATGTTATAGTTCTCCCTCTCTTACCTAATATGAAAATTATTTTTTATTAAGTGTTTCCTTTACCTTCCTGGACTTATGAAATGTTTTTTTTTGTTGTCTTCTCTTTTTGTGATTCAGCTTTTCTGCTCTGCTCCACAGAGATCTTTTCACCTCTTGGATCTTCTCTGTTTCTCTGATTTCATGAAGATAGAGAAAGAGAAAGCCTCAAATCTTAATTAGTTTGGCAACATATTCACATTGAATGCTCTTTATCAGTATGATTGGATTAAAAATAAAGTTCATTAGCAAAGTATTTGCACTACTTTTTTATTTTTTTTTACAAGGAGTGTCATCATTAAGCTTCAGAACTAAGAGTCAGAGGAAAGCAATGGGACAGATAGAGCAGGTTTGTCAGTGGTCGTGTGTACAGAAACAAATTTCGCATTCGTATGATCCTCTGTATGCAGCCAGACATCTGATGGTCTGTTTTTGAGGTGAAGATATTCAAAATGTGTGCTAGATCTTAGGGTTATGCCAGAGTCCAGAAGTTGTGGGGTCAGCAGTCCAATAGCTCAGGTGCTCTCCCCTGTCCTTACTCCTTTTTTGTGGAGATAAAATGTTTGCTTTCTCCAGCCACACTCATTTCTTCAAGTGCAGAAAGAGCTTGTTTTAAACTACCTTATGGAGTTGTACTTTATACGGTACATATCAAAATCTTTTCAAAGCTAGACAGTTCAGTAATCTTAAGAACCATTCTCTACTACTGACCACATCTGCCATGTCAACACTGCCACATTACCCACATTTGCAACTACACAGTTAAAAACCCCACAACTAAACATCTTCCTTCTGTTGATGGCAGCATGTGTAGAAGCTGAGCTTGACTTGTGATTATTGCTGTTTTCTGCCTCTCACCTGCATTGTTCATCCCTATTACACATTCTTGTTAGGGGTCAGCTACACTAACGAAGCCCCTCGCTGTCTCATTGCTGCTGGACCCACAGCATGTCACCTAGCCACTCCACTGGGATGTATTTTTGTGGAGGATAGCATCATAACTTCGGAGGAGTCTTTGATAGCACCTTTGATTTCCTTACCCACCCCTGGGGGTCCTTAAGGATGGGAACCTCTGCGGGTATGGCTGTGCTCTTGGATAACTCCACAGTTAGTTTGGTATGTGCTAAAAGTAGATTTAATTTCTACTTCTTCAGGCTTCACAGCCTGCTGGCTAAGCTGCTAATTGGTCTGGAGAAAAGGGGGGAGGAAGTGGAAGAAAAGGGGAGTAGTGATGAGAGAGGGTGAAAAAAACATTGCTGACGGGATTAGTAACAGGTCCACAGAGAAGCAGGTCTTTCAAAAGGTTTTTGAAAGATCAAGGTTTGCTCAGACTCGTTTTAATCACATAAGAAATGGTACTCTTTCCTAAGAACTTGTCGCGCTCTGTACTTTAAAGTAGCCAAAGGAAAACTTCCCATGCACTAACAAAATACTGCCCCTCTGTCAGAAGTTCGGTAGTCATCTAGATCAGTTCTCTAGTTGCTCCTATTTCCAAATCACCATTTTATTATAATTAATGTGCTATTGTAATTTTAAATATCATTTATAAATATGCATAAACCAAAATAATCTGTAGCAGAAAGGAATTGGGAGTAAAAACATTATGAAACCTATGCCTCTCCAATATTAAATATTATAATGTAAACATATTGCAGATAATTACATATAATGACAAATGTGTCTCTGTGTGGTATGATTAGTACTGCTGTAACAAAAGAAGAAAGAAGGAGAAGATATCACTCTAGCTGTCAGCTATGTCAGAAAATAAATACAGGTGAAGCATTTCTTGCTCACTGTTATTCTATTTACTCATTAAATAGTGACTGCAAACTAACCAACAACTTGTATTTAACCACAGAGTTACATAAATTCAAGAAGAGAATATAAAAAATGATCACCTTTACCCCTTTACTGGGGACCATGAGCTGTATTCAGATTAATATATCTCATTTAGACAAAGAACATGTGCGAAATTAGTCGTCAACTTCACAAAGAGCAGAGGAGCTTTGCTGAAGTAATTTAGAAACCAGATGACAAATTATGCTCTGAGCATGCCTTTGAAAGATTATTCTATTGGGAGATCTAGAAAATGTTTGAGGAAGAGTCAAATCTAAACTGTCAGAGGAAAACCAAGATCTTGAGTAGCTCTAGAAAACTATCATCTGAAGTTTTATAACAGACTCTTTCTGAGAATATACATGCATGAAATACCTTTGTGAGGACATCTATGGAGGAGTCCCAAAAAATCAGAGCAATGAACCTGGAGCTAATGATGTAGAGTTGGCCAGGACATTTTAACAAACTGAAACCTCTGTAAAGTTTCTCAAGCCGTAGTTGGGAGGAAAGCATCCACCAGCCTGAGAACAAACAACAAGCCCCTCCTTTAGTGGGATGGAGAGGACAAAAATTAGGTCAGTGCTCTAAGGAAAACAGTAGAGTACACTAACCATTGAGCTGTTTGCAGCTGAAAGATAGCCCAGTCTTGCCATCTCGTTCATATATTTCTGAAGATCTCATTTTAGTTTCAACATGTAACAAAGCCAACTTCAAAAGCTTTGCCTTTTTCATTAAACAAAATTTTTATTTTCTGGACAGCTTGGACACAAAGCAACTAACACTAAATTCTGAGATGAACTTAAATGTCGGAAATAGGGTGATAAAAAGTGGTGTCTTGGAGTAGGCATCAAGTTACCTTGGAGCAGATATGAAGAACATTTTAAGAAATATAAGCAGTCACACGTGTCCAGTCCTAGTGCTGTATTGCATTTGTGGCCTTCCAGTCTGTTCAGAAGTGCTTACGGAGTGCCTGCTATGCACAAGCAGTGGAACAGGAAAAAATACTCCTCCTTATCTTCCACATAAAACACCTACTGTGACAGTATAAACCAGTAAATGGTAAACAGAAGCATAAAGGTAAGCCATATTTGTCTTAGCATACATAAAAGTAATTCAAGTAAATGCAGAACCTGCTTATAAGTCTAAGTCTATTGCTGGCTACATGTCCACAATAATTTTCTTCAGGCATGAAAAATGTATACTGTCTTTTTGAAACTGTAGTCTGAAGGAGAGTGCTTCTGTAATTGCTAACACAGTAATAGACATTTTCTTGCTGTCCACACCACTGAATTGTGGAAAGAAATACCCATCTATGAAATATTTTGTGGAAATTATACAATATATATCCCCTCTCCCTCCATCTTCCTTTTATTTTTTCTGAAGAAAATTAAGTAACTCATGAAAGACCAAATGAATATCAATGAAGAACACACACACTTCTATGTTTTTTTCTGCACACAGAAGATAAATGATCAGAAAGTAGTATTTACTGCAGTGCTTTGTTTCCATAAAAGCCCTTGATTTTGCCAGAAACAAAAAATACTTATCATCTGCCTACAAAATCACAGTTTTAAAGTGAAACCAAAATGTCATGGGAGTGACAGCTCCGGCAAGCAGAGCGCTCTAGCCCAACTACGCGACAATGAGACCAAAGAGGGGAGAGAGGGATTTCAGATGCATAGAAGGACCTTTCCAATGTGAGAGCAGCTCTTTACCCCTGGATGGGGGGTGGGGAGTGGGGTGTGTGCTCTCCTGTGCTGCCTGTTAGCTTTTTCCCTGCTCCCACTTCCCAAAACAACTCTTCCCTGAGCATTCCCTGTGGCAGCCTTGTGTGCTTTGATGGCACAATTTGTTGGTCTGGAGCGACAGCCCAGTTGGTACAGGATGGGATACTGTCTGGATCTGGCTTTCAGATCTGAAGACTTACATGATACCTATGACACCAGATACAGTTTCAAACAAACCCAGATAGGATTTGTTTGCCCTTTTCGTCAAACCCTTCCTCCTGTTTCTGTTGAGTGCTCTTCCTCTCCATGTGGGACCCAAACCTACAGCAAACTGATTCACTGGCCTACACCAGGAGCTAATGGTGAAACCACTGGCCATCCACCCTTAAATCTGGCAAGGCAACATAGCACCTCTTAGTTGCTGTTATTGGGGAAGGAGGGGAGCAAAAGCTGCAACCTGTTCTGCAATGTTATTTCTTTTTTACAATAAGAAAGTGTGAGCAGGAAGTGGCATGAGTCTTTTTTCAAATAAAATAACCTTTAAGTAGCCTCAAATAATTCTAGAAAAAAAAAAGAAAAAAAATAATTATCACAAAACAACACCACCCCACAAAGAGAA
>VWZZ01005044.1:451493-498480 GCA_013399095.1 Psophia crepitans
AACAAAACTTAGCTAGTGCTGGAAGAGGTTGAATCATCCCAACTGATTTTTGGCCAGTCTGCCGCTGCTCTAAAAGCAGGGCTGGCTGGAACTCCACACCCAGTTTTATAGCCTGGGCTTCAGAATTACTCTGCAAGCAGTGAAGAACGCTTTCATAGTGAGAGTCAGAAACCTTTACTGTCCACGGAGTGCCATGAGCGCATCCCCTGAACGGGAAGGTGAAAGAACTGTTGCAATGATAACGTTTTTCCCTTGCTTTGTGATAAACTGCGGGCTTCTGATAACAGCTACAGCATCTCAGCACACATTCATCTTGCCGTTAGAAATACTCCGAGGAGAAGCAGGACTGTATTCCACAAAGATCTTGTTTCTTGTAAGTTAGACTCAGCTCTAATGCCTAGAGCAATCTCAGACCTCTGGGATCCTTTGTTTATTCTTAATTGGCTTTCAAGATCAGAGAGAACAATTTCAGAATGTCACTTTTAGTCAACACAAGGCTCACATTTCCCAGCCCCTTTTGTAAGTGTCAAGATCTTCTGAATTTTTCAGTAAATTCCATTTTGGATTACAGACTTAAAGTGGTCATTTTTTGAAAAGTCTATTTCAACATTTTATTTAAAATGTACTGTGAAAATAGTATACTTTCAAAGGCACTTTTTACAGCCAGTTTTTCCTGAAGCAAAGTTTCTGGGAGGAGATTTCAAACATGTAGTGTTACTTACCACTGACTTAAAATGTTATCTTCTGTTAGATCTGTTTTAGACACATCAAATCTGAGCCCCAACAAAGCCACATATGAGGACTCCTGGAACAGAAGAATGCTACAATGCTGCAGGACACAAATGTCTATTCAGCCCTGTTTTCCATCACAGTTGCAATAGAGATTCACTGTTTGAGTGGCAGAGGCTGGAAACACTGCAGCAGGCAGGTGTACAAGGTAAACTCCTCCTAACCCATCTACTAGAGGTTGCCAAATCCTACTAGCCATAAGAATTTTATCACTTTCAAAACTATTAGTTTTAAGTCTGTTACCAGCATAACACTGGGTATTTTTGTCACTTGTTAATGTCGTTTGTTTGTGGCTTGTTATGTTTGGTGTTTGCAGAGCTTTCATAATTTATTGCCTGATTATGCCACTGAATAGCATACACAACTCTTATTGACTTCAAGGGGAGTTTCACACAGAGAACATGGCAATATAATGCAACACTTCTAAAGTACTTCCTATAACTATTCATGACTTTGTCTACATTGGTGTTAAGATGTAAACTGAAGAATGGAAAATTATTCCCAGTAATTCCTTTTGTCATACTCTACTTGTGTGTGTTACGAAGACAATAAGAATTTGCAAAGTTATGGTTCCTAAAATAACAGAAGAAATCAATTAATTTGCCAGTTAAGCCCACTACAGAAGCAGACCATATAGAACCTACATACAGAGTTTCTGGCACACATAAAGTTCAGCAATAACTGACCTAAACTGGTCTATAAAAGAGAAATAGCAAGTGTTGGGAGATCTTTAGGATCTCAAGTGATTGTAAAGCAGTTTTCTGACAGTATCTTGCAAGCAGGTGGATAAATTTGTAGTCATATATCCCCAGCTCCATTCTGAACATAGGAAGATGGCTATCACGAGAGCATTAAACGACAGTTTTAATGGTTGAGGCATTATTTGTTCACAAAGGTAATTATTGCTCATTTGCTGCATTTGGGAACAGATACGTTAGATCATTGAACTAGCTTCAAAGAAGGCTGCCCACCAGCATATGAATGTGTAAATCCTGAAGAGAATCAACTTCAGGGCTCAAAAGATGTCCTCGTTGAACTCATCAGCTTGTCAAGCTAGTATCTGTACTGACAAAGGTGACCAGGAGGAAAATAATACAAGATGAATGACACCTCCAGATCAGAGGCTTCTGAATTCTCTTCCAATACTTTTTGATAGCCTATTTCCCTGAAGGACAAAAGGTGATTTACAAAGGTGTCTGTTGAAGGATGAAGAGGTAATGGCTTGGCCCCAAAAATAGGCCATGAGGAGCCTGTGAAAATGATGTTTTGCCAATAGAGTGAAAGAGATAGAGCTCAATATATATGAACTGTGAGTGAGTGAGAAAGGCTGATGATTTCTTAACATTGATGAGAAAGTAATTGCATTATGTTGGGAAACTAAGCTGGCAATAAATTATTCCAAAATTATTATTTTTGTTTGTTGTAATCTTTGGAATCAAGGAGGAGCAATTTAGGAAACTAAAATCTGAAGGGCAAACCCTCCTCCTTATTGCAGATGAAGATCATTGAAGATGATGAAGCAGAAGCACCTCACTCAAAACTAAAATAATTATATGTTGGGAGTGTCTTCATATGGAAGCCTTTACAAATCCTCTTGCTGAAGAGAAGTGCATTCAGAATAGGCAGTACACCTAACTTTGCAAGGATAAAAGAAAATGTTGGGCTTGTAAATTATTTTTGGGAACGTAAAAAGTAGATTTTTGGATCAGAAGATCATTGATTCCATGTGCAGACAAAGTGAGTTTCAGCAGAGTTTAGGAAACAGAATTTGGAGACAACTCATGTTTCATGAGATGTCAAATTAGGAAAATAACATTCTTAATTTAGTATTTTTGTAGGTTATCTAAGGAGGGATTTTCAGGAAGGATAGCAAAGCATGACACATGAAAGTGTTCAGCCTGTGTAATCCAAGAGTCATTCAGTAAGAAGTAACATAATCCTGGCAAAGGAAGTTTAGTTTAAGAGAATGAAAGGGAAAAAAAATGTCTTCTGGCACTTTCTTTTAACCTGTATTACATGAAGATTTTGGTGGAGGTGGAAGGAAGAACTTCATGTAAGCCTTACATCATATTCATGGAGTTTTCAAGGTTTCCTGTCTTAACAGATATTGGCGAACGGAGATTTTTCTGCTTGCCTACTGATACTGCCTCTGACCCGCTTGTGTGCATCTACTGGAAGAGAGAAACATCCACTGAACCTGAGGGCTTCCTATGGATGTGGAAGGGATGTGGACCTAATCTTAATGGCCAAGGACACATCACTTGCATAGCTCAGAAATGCATGATGGAGAAGAAAGCCAGACTGCTATCTGTGGTAAAGCATGTCAGCTCTTTGAAAAGTTCAAAACCTCAGAGAGTTAAAATCAGAAGATGCCACTGCAAGGCACCTGATATGGAGAAAGAACTTCCACGGAGAGATTTTGGCCTGGAACCTTTAGAGGTGTGACATGAGAGAGCCATCTAGCTGGCTGTTGAAAGAAGCAGGGCTGAACGGTGGTACTGAGATGCTGTTCTGAAGCAAGGACGAGAAGCCATTTATTTGATTTAGCGGTGGCAGCGGCAGGCAAACCTAGCATCATGGACTTGGGGGATTTTAGGCATCTCCTTTCTTTCCACTGTACTGTAACTTCTAATGTGTCAAAGAGGACAGGCAAGGCTGAGTTACGATCTTGCACGGCCTTTTGTCTCCTAGTCTCCTTTCTTGACTCTTCACTCTACTTCCTCTTTCATGATTACCTTACCACACCCCTCTCTTTCTCATCGAGGGATGAAGAAAGATATCTAGTCCGTGAACCAGGGATCAATGCAGTGAAAGAAAAAGGGGAACTGCTGCAGTTATAGAAGAAATGGATGTTTTATTTTCACGTACAGGAAGCAAGAATACTGCCTTAAGACAGGAGATGTTATCAAAGCATAGCATACACCCGCTGTTGTCTTTGAGCATACAAGGTGCTGGTTGTAAAGTACCTCACTGCAATGCCAGTGAAGTCAATGGGTGAAATCCTCTTCTGTAACACCTCTGAAACATAACAAGTCTTCCGTGCTGCTGCATGTACCTGAGGGGGAAAAATGATCCAAAGTGTGAAGTATATTCTGGAAGATAGTTTGAATATGTTATCATCTGAGTTTCGTTTCTTATTTTTAACTCAGCTGTGAAACCGACATCATATTTTTTTTCCTTTGTTTTACTAGATGAAGAATATATTGGAAATCAATCAATTGAACATTAAGACAAAAGGAATAACTAAAATTAAAACTCTGAATAGTAGCTTCTGGGGGCTGAAAGAATTATTGAATTATGATATGTTCAGCAAGTGCCACAGCACTAAAAATTTCTGTGAATGCAGGGCAATGGTTAGGGGTTTTGTAATTAACCTGTGTCAAAAGATCATTTCCAAAACAAAACCTCCGTATATTCACAAAAACTCAAACATACACAGATAGAACCTGATCAACCTTGTCACTCAAGGCAGACAGTCAGGAAACAGTTCTGTTCCTTTTCTTAGCAAATTATTTCAATTATACCACTGCAATAGACAAAATCATGCACTACAGAAGCAGAATATATACACTGACGTTTTCTGTCATCTCCAGATTCTTCTTTGCCATCTTATCTTTTGTTATAGCAAATTGGAAAGCAAAATTAAACACCTAAAAACGGCAGCAATCTTTTTACTAAACAGGAGGTTAAAAAAAATAAATAAATTTAAAGTTATCTGCTGCCTCAGTTGTGTTGGTTGGCTTCTTTATTTGCATTCTAGACAGGCTGTGCCAAAGAGGTCCCCAAAATTTGTCAGAGTTAACTATTTCACTAAACTTAGAGCTGCCACCTCTGGTGATTAATCAAATTTTGTTCTAAATAGGATTAATTCGGGTGTATCTGTGAAGAAGATTGTCAGAGTGCACGTCCCTCTTCTCATCTGTCCTCGGGTCTTTTTTTCTTGCTGAATTTAAAATGAAGCATGAGCTATAATCTTGCATGGCACATACTGGATCGTTCCTTTGATAAACATCTAAAATGCTAATGAATGTGGGCTGCAGTTCTGAAACAGCAAAGCAAATGATTTGACAAGAATCTGGAGGGTAAAAAAAAATAGGAACTTTCTGACTTAAAAGAAAACCTCTTTTTGTTCACATAGAGTATTGTTTCCCCAAGAAAAATTTTTCTGCTCTGCAGAAAACAGAAAAAATCCTACTACATCAAAATGCGGAAGCATGAAAAACTGATGAGCTTTCAGATTGTCCTCTTTTGCATGCAAATCATATCAGAAGTTCTCATTAGCATAAATGCATGAGCAACTCTAAATGCTTTTAATTTCCAATCTCAGCCAGCAGAGGAGTAATTTGTCACTGTCAGGGTGAAAATCTAAAAAGAAAAAAAAAGGGAGAAGGACTCCATGCTAAATTGGAATCATATAAATTTTTGATTTGCTAATTGACTGATGCTGCAGTTCAATCAGCTGCCTTGAAGGTGTAAATAATTCAGTGTACAGTCAGAAATAAAAGCATAATGTGCTTCTACCAAAGGCATATTAGCATTCACTGCACCAGGACACACCTGACCACGTATTTTTCATAGATACCCTTTAGTGATGTTCTAACTGTATGCTGGCAAGTGCACTACACTAACAAATAAAAATGCATACTGAAAATATTTAGGCTTTCATATTAAGCAACATGATTCAAGAGATAGTTTAAAATATTTTCACTGCAAATAATCTAGTTAGTTAGTCCTAATACTTACAGGAATGGTGGAATATATTTGTATAACACTAATGCAATTATAAAAGATAGAAAGTGCATAAATGGAAATACAACACTTCTATCAACTTTTAATTATCTCTTTCCCTTAATCAACTGCTTTAAATGTCATATGCAAAGTGTATTTATTGCAAAAATGCTTCTCATCAGTGTGCATATACTAAGGGTGCGTTAGAATCTGTATAGTTAGTTGTGAGAGTTTGTGATTTACAATAGAGGAATGATATTCAGATGCTTTGTACCATTTGTGTTAATCAAAAATAATTTCTTTCAAAGCCGTTGCCTAAGTAAAACCTATTTTCAACTGACTAGCCATTTCTTCCTTACCTAAATAAAATAAGATTTATAGCCTTCTTATATTTTTGCAATGTAATTATACTTTCAAGAAAATAAATGAATAGTTAACAAAAAGACCTCGAATGTACAAAACCCTTTCTATGGAACACGTATGAGTAAAAGATACAGTTTATAGTTTACCAGATGCATTAATGTCTCATGGACTGGTGTACACGAAAATCAAATACGTCTATATTGACTGACAAAATGAGTAGTTGCCTTAGTTGTGAATGATATTTTGCACAAAATTTAGTTGTACTATTTTGTTGACATAGCATGAAAATGTGTCAGATATACCCTATCTGTTCTTTAGATGCATTATCAAACCTGTCCTCATCCCTCCAAAATTTTATTTAAAACAGGTTCAGTTTAAACAATTTATATTAAGACTTTATCCCAAGCAAAGAGCAGATTTAATTGCCAGTAGCAGTCTTGCAATGGCTTTTGCAATGGAAATCTAGGTTTCTGATAATGAAAGGCTTATGCCAAATTCCCCAGTGTTTTCAATGGGGATTTAATCTGAATAAAGTCTGCCGGATTAGGTTCCAAGGTGTTCAGTTTGATTGAGCATTTGATTCTGCTTCCAGTGAAATCAATGATGGCATTGATTCAGTCATTCAAACCTTTTACTTGTCATAAATTGCACATTTCCTTTTAAAATAGTGTTAAAATATGAACAACAATAGCCAAGCAGTGGGAGTACATGAAATATAATGGTTTTGAATACAAGCTGTAAGGATTCAGTTTCCAAACAACCAGTTTCTGTTCAGTCTGATAGTTGACTAAAGAAGAAGGATAAGTCCTTTCAGACAATATCAATCTAGTAGAAAAAAAAAAATTAATCTGAAAATCAGTTTTATGAGTATATTTGTTCATACCAAAGGTTGTGGAAAACCCAGCTGGAAGGCAAATCTCCAAATTCCTTATTAGACCTAGGGGAAAGCTAGGGTGAGAAAAATCTTATGATAGCAGCCCACCATGCTGAGTGTAGCCCAAACATCTGCAGATCACACTCTTGCAGTGCAGGCAGACGAGAGCAGGCAGAGCAAATACTCGTACAGCCATAGAGGTCATTTCAGGTAACAAAAGGCAGATGGCAGAACTGGCAGTAAAACTGAAGATAACCCATTTGGTCTCCACATCCGCCACTGTGGATGCTCTGGGCTGGTGGTGGTCTGGGGCACTGGTGAGGGGACAACAGGGGTTCTTGGGAACTGACGGTCCCAGGGCCAGGAAAGGCATGCGAAGCGCCTTTTCTCAGACAGAAGGGATTTCTGCAGGCCCTGCTCCTCCTTTCTACAGGCTCTTTCATGCTCTGGGATTCCAATAAAAAGGGAGCATTGTGGGGAAACCTTACTAAAGTATGGATGTCTCACCACTGCTTGGTTCACCATTCAAAAGACGAGCTGCTTTGTTCTGCTGGTCGGGGTGAGTTACAGCCCTAGTTCCCAGTGGAAAGAAAAAGGGATCAGCAAGGGAAAAATGAGCTGGATCACAGGATTAAACAGTGGGGAAATGTCCTGGAGTCTCATTCAGACTGTAAGTAGGCAATTAAAATTTTGCTTTAAATTATGAAAGCACAAAGGATAGAAATTTCAAGGATTTTTTAAAAATAGTTTTTCAAATTCCCTTTAAATATTTGTATTTTGGTCTTTTTAATCTCTTCTCATGTGTCTGCCTCTAGTTCTCTTGTGACCTGTGCATCACAATGGCAACAATTGTGGTAACCATTTAGATGCAGGGGGAGATTAGTGAAATGACTGAAATTCAGTCTTGCTCTACCCAGTTGTTCGTATCTATATTTTAGACATTCATATGAAGTACAACTATGATCTCTAACAAAAGCATGGCAAATAATAATGATTATGGCATTTCAATAGATTAAGATCCATATTAATACGTCCACTTATCTTTTTTACATAAACATTGTGATGTATATAAGAAAGAAGGACAAATTTGGAAAGACATTTTGTGAGCAGGATCTCATTACTTTCTGCCCCTCACCACAAGAAAGACATCGAGACCCTGGAGCGTGTCCAGAGAAGGGCAACGGAACTGGTGAAGGGGCTGGAGCACAGGTCTTGTGAGGAGCAGCTGAAGGAACAGGGACTGTTTAGTCTGGAGAAGAGGAGGCTCAGGAGAGACCTTATTGCCCTCTACAACTACCTGAAAGGAAGTTGTGGTGAGCTGGGGGTCAGCCTCTTCTCTCAGATAACTAGTGACAGGACAAGGGGGAACTGCTGCAAGTTGCGCCAGAGGAGGTTCAGGTTGGAGATGAGGAGAAATTTCTTCTCTGAAAGGGTGGTCAGGCATTGGAACAGGTTGTCCAGGGAGGTGGTGGAGTCACCGTCCCTGCAGGTGTTTAAGGAAAGGTTAGACATGGTACTGAAGGACATGGTCTAGTGGTTAATAGGTGGTGGGGGGACGGTTGGACTGGATGATCCTTGAGGTCTCTTCCAACCTTTATGTTTCTATGATTCTGTGATTCTATGATTCTGGGAAACAGAGTGGTTTGGACTCTTTGGCCATAAAACCCTGGCCAAGTTACTACCTGGACATTGGTATAGGCCCAAGGGTTAAGCAGATTATGCAGCCCTCACGTTCCTGTGCCAGGCAGTCCTGGAAGGGGTAGATGCAGTCATGCTATGTCAGTGTTATAGCACACGAGGACAGGGCTCCCAAGTGGATGTGCTGCAGTCTCATGACCTCTCCCACATCATACCAGTAGGAGCGTACTGTGCTGGCTGGTGGGTTCATCAATGTGCTTAACAAGTCTTTACCTGGGCACTGACCAATACCAACAGAAAGATGTACTGCATTTGCTTCTGGTTAAAAAAAAAAAAATAAGAAAAAAAATCTACCCTCCCTCTATCCCATTTCACACATGAAGAGCAGAAGTCAGTATCTTCATTTGCTTGTTAAAATGCACTGCTACTGATAGAACCACAGAATCATAGAATAACTAAGGTTGGAAAGGACCTCCAAGATCATCAAGTCCAACTGTCAACCTAACACCACCATATCTACTAAACCATGCCTTGGAGTGCCACGTCTACACGTTTTTTGAATGTCTCCAGGGACAGCGATTCAAGAATGGTTTGGGTTGGAAGGAACCTTTAAAGATCATCTAGTTCCAAGCCCCCTGCCATGGGCAGGGACACCCTCCACTAGACCAGGTTCCCAAAGCCCCATCCAACCTGTCCTTGAACACTGCCAGGGATGGGGCATCCACAGCTTCTCTGGGCAACCTTTTCCAGTACTTCACCACCCTCACAGTGAAGAATTTCTTCCTGATATCTAATGTAAATCTACCCTCCTTCATATTAAGACCATTAGCCCTTGTCCTATCACTACATGCCCTTGTGAACAGTCCTCCAGTTTTAGGTACCTTCTCCCTTTAGGTACTGGAAGGCTGCTCTAAGGTCTCCCCGGAGCTTTCTCTTCTCCAGGTTGAACAACCCCAACTGTCTCAGCCTGCCCTCATAGGACAGGTGCTCCAGCCCTCCAATCATCTTCATGGCCCTCCTTTGGACTCAATCCAGAAGCTCTGTGTTGTTCTTGTACTGGGGATCCCAGAGCTGGGAGAAGTACTCCAGGTGGGGTCTCATGAGAGTGGAGTAGAGGGAGAGAATCACCTCCCTCGATCTGCTGATCATGCTTCTTTTGACGCAGTCCAGGTTACAGTTGGCTTTCTGGGCTGCAAACACACATTGCTGGGTCATGCTGAGCTTTTCGACCAGCACCTCCGAGTCCTTCTCCTGAAGGCTGCTCTCAACCCAGCCTGTAGCTGTGCTTGGCATTGTGCTGACCCAGGTGCAGGACTTTGCACTTGGGCTTGTTGAACTTCACATGGTTCGCACAGGTTCACCTCTCTAACCTGTCAAGGTCCCTCTGGATGGCATCCCTTCCCTCCAGTGTGTTGATCGTGCCACACAGCTTGGTGATGTTGGCAAACTTGCTGAGGGTGCACTCAATCCCACTGTCCATGTTGCCAACAAAGATGTTAAACTGCACCAGATGTGAAATTCTGTAACCTTCCTGAGTTTGCCAAGCCCATTGTTCTCCCTTCCTCTCTCTCTCTAGTGATTTTTACTCCAACTCATTGCATTAATCCTTAGATTAAAAATAAATAGATAAATGATACAGAGAGAGAGAGAGAGAGGTAGACAGATAAACAACAACCCCTTCAATCCCAGGTTGTATCCTTCTGAATGTCCTATGGCTCTGAACCTGGTAGGAAACACAGAGTATTGTGATCAGGCTCACAACTGTTGTAATCCTGCCAGTAGAGTGTTAGGTGTGATTGCTGCTGCCACCTCACAAGGTTTCTGAGGTGACAATGGGGTCTGATTAAGGTGCTGAAGTCCAGGACCAGGAGAGTATCTTTTCCCAGTCCAGAGCTTGAAGTGACTATTTTTGAAAGAGAGGAATCTAAGCACTCTTTTCCATACTCACTTCTGCATTGCTTATCTAGCCTCAGGGGTAGGCTGTGCTGGACATGGAGCTTGGGGACCACCCTGGGGACATCACCAGCTGTGGGGAGCATGTGTTCAGAGCTCAGTACTGATCCAAGCTCATCTATTTGGATTTAGCCCCCAGATGACATTGTGATGACCAGACACACAAAGCAGGACCCTGATTTAACATTAGAGGAAAGTAAAACCTTTTTTTCAGCATGAGGGCTTGGACCTGAAACATGTTATATGATTTTATTTCACCTTTTCTTTCCTGTTTTTTACTTATGGTAAATTCTTTCTCTTTCGGATGATTCTTAGAGCTTTTTTTCCCCCATAGTAACATGGTTCACTCTTGCAGAAATGTATGCAAATTAACTTTTTATGAAAAATGGGGGCAGAAATAAAACATTATGCTGCTCTTGCAAAATAAAAAATCATTAGTGATTGCCAAAAGCAACAAAGTTGATCTCTTGGCAGCATATTGTATATAATTACAAATTTTCTATTCTATTTCAGTCCTGTGAACAGTAGAAGAATAGTCCTATCATAGGACACAAAATAATTCTGACACCATGGTAACTCACTCGTCTACCTCATTCTGACCAACTTCACATGAGCATTGTTTCAGACAAGCCACATTTTCAGTGAAGCTTTGAGAAGGAAGGAGAGAGCAAACACTTTTTCATTACTTGAAAAGTGCCAAGGATGCTATAAGCATACCTCAGGCAGATTTAATTGTAATATTAATTAACTGGTTCACTTACTCACTAATTAATCGGCTGCCCCCTCTTTTTCACACTAATGTATTTCAGAAGCAGATTCAGAAGAAATGTTAGAAAAGTTTCTTTTGGCAATCTCTGAACTAAAATTTGCAGAAGTATGTGTACAAAAATTGCGTTAGGATCAGAGTGGCAATGCTTAATCAACTACCTTCATTTGATCTAGTAATTTAAAAGTAGGAAGAGGCAGCTATTTATAGACTGGATAGCATGACTAAAAGACAATCAAAATTCATCTTAAGAAACAATCCTTAGAGCTGCTATACACTAGTAACTATAGGTACTAGTGATATCCATGTAACAAGAAATGCTGCCATGTTTTCAACTACAAGCGTTTCTTAACCACAGAGAGATACACAACCCATATTAATATTCAATCAGTATTATAAAACCGACAGAAAACTTCACACAGGGTGTATCTTGCACACTCTGCCTTGTTATTCATCTCTTTTTAAATTTTTTTCACCTTCACCATGTAAATAACTGCTCCCATGTCTATGAAAGCCAACCTGCAAGAAAAGCGTTCCCCCGTTAGTGGCATTCCCATCTTGTTGATTTGGAAACAAGACATTTCTGTCATCCGAAATAGGGCACTGCCAGCCTGCTGATGAGATGCACAGCACTGTTACTTGTTCAGCAAGGGCTGGTAACACTGGAGTTTAATCTAAGGTACTCATGCATAGAAGCAGTTTTAGAAGCATTTTCAATATACTGGTTACAATTTGTCTTCCCTTTTGACAGAAAAGCTTTCCCAAGAAAGCTTCAGTTTATAAGCAAATGGACCCCTCCCTCCAAATTTTTTTTTTTTTTTAAAATCATATTTTTCTTGCTGCTTTGCTGGTGCAAAGATGAGGAGCTTCTAAAGGGTAGAGAAGAGCATATTCAGATCGCCTGCTTTAGGCTATGGTAAGTATACAATTCCAGTGCTAGCTAAAGGGCCAAGTCAAGATTTATACATGTTACAGCATGACAAATGCGTCACTGGTTGCAATTCTAAGCACTGAGTGCAAACATCTCTTATCACCTCTTGGGACTTAGGACTGTTAAAAAGGAAGACCAAACCACAGAGCCTAAATGACTTTCCCAAGATCACACAGCAAACCTGGGGCAAAATAGGAAGCAAGCCAATGTCTTCAAGTACAGGGAGACACTTAGCACTGAGACACATTTTTTTGCCTTTAAAATGTTTTGAGGGAGGTAGAATAAGTATCGTACATAGAAGAAATGACACATAACACAACTTAATGGTTTATTGACGATGTCTTGGGACAGTATGCACAGTTTTCTCATGGCTTCAGCACACTAAAGGTAAATTATTTCCCAAGCCATGATGTATTTCTTCCTCACTAACATTGCTTAGATAAAGAGACAAAATGCATCCTGCTAATAAGCATTGTTAAACTGTTTCATATAGGCAGTCCAGTGTTTTGGCTCAGCTCTTACTCTAAGGGTTCATTCAAGCTTATTCCTCCAACGATTGTGATGAAATCAGTGTTCTTTCTTCAGGTGAACTGCCTCTGAGGAGGCAAGAAAGTTAGAGCACTTAACACTATCTTTTTCTTGAAAAGCTTTTCCCTAGCAAAAGTGAAGAAAAGTAATTCTTTTACAGCTAAAAAGGTTAACTTTATTAAACTTAAGGAACTAAGCATCTTTCAGTGGGCAATATGAAACAGCCAGTGATCCAATTTATACTTGTAAATAGGAGAAATTACCAGAGAATAACACTTCAAACAGAATGGGTTCAAAGTGGTCTAAGTTATGTCGATGAATAAATGTTTAGGACTCTTTGGATGGATGATGACTTGATCCCACTGTATTCACACATTTTCACAAAAGTTGAGGCCAAGCAAGACATAGAGTCACTATCACACACACCCTTGCAATCACATGTTGATAAAAAGGAAAATAATTCTTAAATCTGACAAATTATTGAACCAAAGAGACAGAGGAAGAGCATTGCTACAGTAAATGGTTCATAAGTTATATTTCCCACAATTCTTTCTTTGTATACTGACTCAGAATTCTTTGGTGTCATCAGCCTGCCAAAACCGATACAAAAAATCCTCCTAGGCTTGGCCAAATAGAACATTTCACTTTCCATTAAAAATCTGACTGGGAACATTACATATTTGCTATCTGAATTGCTAACATGCATTGCAAGTAAATGGTCCAGTTGTCAAAGCAGTAAAACAATGTGCATTTCAAGGTTAAAAACTGCTTTTGAAAAAAGTTCAAGCTGATAGTTGAAACAGCATTTCAAATCAAATGCATTTACACCAATTATTTCTGGAAGTCCCTCCTCCAAATTGTGACTTAGTTTCTTGAACACGTTAATGTAGCTGAAGGAGACTTAGGGTTTTTTATTGTAGCAGCATTTCAGGAAGGTCTGCAATGGTAAATGATCAAGGTAATTTGGTGTTCTGCTCTGTCTCAGCAGCTAAACCCTTGCAATAAAGTAAAATTTCTTTGACTATAAATTCACTTTTTTTCTAAGCACAGTGGTAGGTTTCTATGTGTATGAATTTTGATCCGAGGCCCCATTTACAGAAGAAGAATTTTGTGTCAATTTCTAAATCCACTAGGTTGAGTTTTTCAGTAATTTGTGTAGATTTAGGAAATATTCAGTATCCTGCATTGTCTTGTGTTTGCTGGGAAAAACAAACAAGAAGGAAGCTAACCCATAGAACTGAGAGTTAATATGGCATGCACCAGCATATCACTCAGTCTTTAAGATGTAGTGCTCAGTAAAAACGAATTTTTTCAGAGTACACAAAACTGAGAAAATATGATTATCTGAAAATTGCTGGAAATCTTCCTTGCTTTCTGGATTAAGAATTCACCCTGCATTTCTCCACTTACTAACTGCTTCATTTTAAAGACAGTCTACTTCCACTTTTGTAACTTTAGAAAAGGTAGTGGCAGGTTTTCTTCTGAGGTAGTAGCAACTCCCTTTCAAATTGCAAGTGAAAGCCTGCTTTAACTTGGTGAAATAAGACATACAGTGTGTGAGGGGCAGTTGTCATAAGAATCATATCTGGCCAGGTACAAATTTGCATTGCTTTCTGGGTGGAAGAGTCTTAAAAGGTTAAAAAATAGCCCTTTGATTCGGTCAGGGCATTTTCATCTCTTCTCAATCATACTATGAGTATCTTTGGCTCCCTGAAAAATGCATCCCGAGGCTTATGAAACAGATTATCTATTGAAGTCTGAGAGAAGTGGGGTATTTGCCACCATCTGGTTGTGAACCCTCCAGAGAAGCTATGAATGGGTCTGCTTGCTATTTAAGTGGTAGCCATATCCACATTGGTGTCCCAATTAGGAAAAAAAAAGTTATTTAATTGGAAAGACAAGTTCACACATTTCCAAATTTTATGGCAGGCCCAGATGAGACAAAAAAAAAAAAGAAAACCCAACAAAAATAAAAAATGGTTATGTTAAAACTGGATTTTTTTCAAATTGGCACAGAAGTGACCATATTTTACTCAACTAAATTCTAAACTATTCTGGATGGAATGGGGGAGGGAAGAAAAATATTTAATTATTTTTCTGATATAAAGAGGGAAGAAAAAGCATGTGGACTCCAAAATGGCACCTTTCCAGGAACCTGATGAAAAATCTGTTATCTTTTGAGAAAGAAATTAAGTTTTGTAGGTTTCTAAAATGCACAATGAAAGGCTTATATACTGCCTGCATTTTTAAGATTTTTTTTTTTGTCCACATTTTGGAGGAGCTCCTATTGTCCTAGTTGAAAAGGTAGCCCATATTGACAAGACCTGAATGTATCACCTGTAGCGAAGGCGTAACTCATCTCTAATCTGATTCAGAGATGACTGACTGATTCCTTTAAATTCTGCTACGTATGACTACTTTTCTCTAAAGTAGCTAATGCACAGATACTTACAACCCTGTACAGACCAGATACAAAACTAAATATATGTTTCTATTTTAGCAATTTTCCTACAGAAATGTGTATTCTTGTAATTCTCATGAGCATTAGCTACATGGTTACTTGAAGTCTTAAGACTGTAGCAAACTGTTAGGTCAGTATTATGGCTATGGAATCAGTACTTAACACACTGGAATAATTTTATTTTTAAAATATTCCATTTGTTTTAAGATGAAACAAAACAAAAAATAATAGTCCATATTCCCCCATATTATAACTAGCAAAGGGATTAAAATGTCATCAAAGCTTCAGTTTGAGTTTGGTTCCACCAGTGCAAGATAATGTCATTTGAACTCTAAATATAATCATGAAATTTCAACTAATATCTTTCATGTATGTTGGATTGTCAGTAGCTAGAATGGCCCATTCAGTTTGTCCTCAAAACTGAAGCCACTTTTTCCCCCCACATATATCAGTGGTGAATCAGTAACTTCTAAGTGTTCAAAGGTGGACTAGCATCGCCATATTTTTAGTATAGATAGATGAGATTATATTGGAAACAACCAACCATGTTTCTGTTCCTCTCACCTGAATATTAATGTGGGAAATCATGCATGCTACTTTATATTGTACAACAATGAACTATTAGAGGTTGGAAAATGGGACCAAAATCCTTATTGCCTTGAACACACCAAGTGCAGTAGCTGTTTTTCCCAAGGAAACCATCAAAAATTTCTGGCACTGAATTAGCAACAGAATTATATCTAAACCAACAAATGCAGAACATGACACTTATTCAACTGAAAAAAGGAAAACATTAAAGGGAAGTGTAAAGAATATATTTCGAAATACTATTCTGAAATACTAAGTTACTGCATAGATGTATACATATTATAGAAACATTCACATAATTCTATGTCTTTCAAGGATCTTTTCCTAGGAAAATGAGCAGCACTTCAGGCCAAAAAAAAAGCACAATTCCCAAAGAGGCTTCATTTGCCTGACGGTTTTATCTGAAGACATGTAGCAAATACGTGTTAAATAAGCATGTGCTGCAAACCCACAGTCAGGCTGCTAGACTTCGATCTACAGCAGCATGTGCTGGAGTCAATGTTTCTCTAAATGAACGTAAGGTAACAATGGGTGGTGTTTGAAAATTTGCCAACACTGATGTCATATCCTAGAAATATTTTGGCATCCATGTCCTGTGGTCAGGTGACTCATTACTCTGTCATGTTACAGACTCTACCTCCCCAGGCTCTGCTTAAGCAAAGAGGCCAGAAGGTTGAGAGCCAGGGAAGTGACTGAGGGTTGCAGCACATGCACCATCGTATTACAATATATGAGGGATTCCCCGTAGTGGATAAGAGCTGTGGAATAGCTCTACCATTCTGTCTGTACACCAGTCAACAGAGCTGAGACTGAAAGGAGATTAAGGCAGAAATTAGAGTATAAATGTGACCCTGAATTACAGTCTCTTTTCTGCTCTGCTCATGGAATGTTACAGCTATGTGCTACTTGCAAAAAGATTGGACCAAAAATTGTAGGCTATAGTCTAGATCACACTTTTGCAATCTAACAGTCTAGTCTACAACCTGCAATTTTTTGCCTGTTTTTGGATTTGTACATGTGTACAAATGTTAGCAATGGGCATTGGAATGTCAGGCAAAAGTCATTAAAGTTTTATATCTCTAACTTCAGTCTGAATTTTGGTAAACTGTCTCCTGAGTACATGAGCAAACTGCATGTGCAGTATTTGTATTCTTAGTGAGACTGATGAAAATGTTTGAAATATCACAATGGGGATCAGTAAAATACAGCAAGATACACTTTTTAAAGATCTGTTTGTTTAGGTAGAGGTGGTCCATGAAAGAACTAATTGATAAAGTAAGAAAAAAATTAAAGATTCTCCAAACCTGCAATCTGTGTCTGCTTAGTGCTGGAAGGTCTCAATCCTGAGGAAGTAAATTTCTTGTGTTGGTCCTTCTCAGTGCATTCAAAGGCCAGAGGCTTTGACCTCAGAAGAGTTCATCAACAAGGGCTGCCTAGTACCTACTAGAAGGTATCTGACAGATCAACCTTTAAACTCAGCAAAACAGAAGACAGGAAGCCTGATATGAGAGTGACCCAGATGTCTTTATATCGTTCCCTATGTTAATTTACAATATCTAAATACTAGGAGCACATTCTGACCACTAGCTTCTGATGCACTATGCATTAACCACTCTCAAATTTTCTCACAAAAGCTGTTTTACTGTATGTAGGAGACACAAATATTTACTACAGCAAGGTCTATAACTTGTGTCTCCCAGAAAGGTACACTATCTAGCAACCAAGTAAGTTTTCCTTCTCCTTAGCCAGAGGAAGAAGACTTGTGCAATGAACCTGACATGGAAGGAGAAGCTTCTGTTTGCCAGGAGGGAAGCGTCCTCCTTCTTGACATTTCCTAGGCGGCCCCCTTATTAAAGTTCTGGCACCTTTGTACCTTGTATTTAGGTGTCACATCAAGGGCAGCAGATACTGTAATATTAGGCACAGTTTTATATTTGGATCTAGATAGTGATAATGCTTTGATTCAATCCAGACAGGATACAGTTTGCCTGCCACGGTGGCTGCAGCCTCAATAGGCCATTGTAAAACAAAAATGTAACCTATACCCTACAAGTAACTCATTTTAGATGCTATACTGTTTTCTTCATTAGACTTAAATTCATAGACATTATTACTGTGTTATACAATCACAGCGTTTGTCTTGGAAAAGTAGGGTAAATTCATGGCTCTACATTAAGTAAAATCTATAGGATATTAGGATTCCATAGTTTCTAAGAAATCTTACACAAAAACACATGAGACAGACATATAAAGAGACAGTTCAGAATGTGCATAAATTTAAATTAACTCTGAACAAGGTTTTAATGATTTGCCAAAATAAAATATTGCAGAAATAGAATTACTAAATAGATCAAAAAGTCTCATATTTGAACTTTATAAGTTTGGGTCATTGGTCTTTCATGTCATATTTAAACTGTTCACATATTGTTTGCTATGATATTTCTTTAAAGCTGAGAAGTTTTCCTAAATAAAAAAAATTAAGAAAACAGTTAATGAAAAACCCAAACTAAGCCAAAGTTTGCATGGGAAAAAACAGAGAATGTCTTATTGGCAGAAGCTTTTTCTGTCTAGGCTGGGCTTTCTGTTCAAGAGCAGACAGAGATAAAAATCCCATAAGAGTGAACAATGTAGCAATGAACAATGTTATACGGAATACAGGGGTATGAGAACAGCAGTTGAGGACCTTCATCTTGGCTGTTAGCATCTCGATCGAGTGCCATAAACACAAGGCCATCCTAGGGCCAACGTCCCTCCCTAAGTCTGAAAAAATTTTCTGTGGGTCTAAGGTCTGACAAGCACAGAATGGGAGAAGTCTTGAAAAATCACAATTCAATGGGACGAATGCATTGTTTCCTGCCCAGTTCTATTCATTAGCTGTTGGTCAGTGAATATAGAAAAAGAAAATGAAATCTGATGCTCTGACATAGTTTCCTAAAATTTATTTGGCTAAAAAATTTACAAAAATTAAATTATTTGTAGAACAATCATTCAACATCAAGTGTCCAAGGAACTTCCTGTCTAAAACACACGGTCCACTCATCTGATCTAGGACAGCATTCCCTATTTAATGCTGTAATCCTATTTCTAACAGTGCTCAGAGGACCAGTTGCAGAGGCAGCAGCTATGAAACTGTAAGGCAAAGAAACAAAAAACCATAACTCCTGTAGACATGCATATGCTTGTAGCGCTCTGTATCTGATACTATACAATATAGAACTTATTTTTAAAAGCAGCACATTTTTCTCCTGTTGGAATCTAAGCGGTATTCGCTTTAAATATCACAGGCTCATACAAAAAAGAGAGTCAACCACAAGTTTTATGCTTGCACAATGTCCTTTTATTTCAAAGCAACAAAACATGCCTAGTGCTATTTCATTCGATACTGATCTGTGCTCTCTCAGCTCCCGACGGCTGGCCACGTGATTAGTCCTGCTAGACAAATAGGATTGTTTCTCCATTCCTGTAATTGATTCTGATGTGCAGGTCTGGACATTGTTTCTGTGTTGTGCCACTTTGATTCGTCTATTTAATTGAAAATGTGTTATGTTTACAGAACATCACAGGGAGTGTATAATCCGTGCCTAAAAGTCTGTTGAAGCAACTTTAAGCCACAAGATGGCAATGGTGTTTACATTTTTTATTAGCACTTAGATTATGTTCTGTTATATAACCTGCACTTTGGTTTATGTTAAAAAATAATTGAGATTTCACTCCAGAGTTGCATCTTTAAATCTCTAACCATATATCTAAAACTTTAGCCATGGCCTTCTCACCACTAGGGAACATGCAATGAGTCACACTGTGGAAGCCATCCCACTGCCTCTGTCAATCACCTTTCCCAAGCCTAAGGGAGGCAGGACGATACTCGGGTGCAGAGGCATCAGTTGGCGCACTGCAAGACAGCTCGAGTCCAAGGGCCGCAATTCATTCACTTTGGACTACATGCAAGCTACCACAGTTCTACGGGTCTCCTTGGCACTGTGCTTTCCCATGCAGATGCACTTTGTGTACTGGGTGCATCCACCAAGCGTATCTATATCTCACTGCTTTATGTTGGATAGACATACACTGGATGCCTCACAGAAAGCAAAGGCAAGAAACCCCTGGCAGAAATTCTGTGATGGCTTATAACAAGCTTCCATGTGCCCAGAGGTGCTCCCTGGTCCCCTCACTGGGTCCATAAACCATTCCACTCCTTCTCCCAAGCTCAGGCAAGGCAACACCAACTGTCTGACACACACCTATGGCTCATAGTCCAAATATTTTTCTCCCAGAGATGCTCATTTACTAACATGGATTTAATTTATTCAGTAGGATCCTAATATTCATACTTAACCACCTCTGAAAATTTAATCCTCCATGTCCTTTACATGTGCTGGCAAATTGGTTGACTTGGTTGGTTAGTAGACCTTCTGTCCCAACATGTTTGCCTCACGCTCTTGAGACACAATCTAAACCCTACTGAAGAGAGCAGAATCACTACCTGATTTCAGCAGGATTTGACACCCATGACATTTAGTTTCCCCTCTGTGCCATTACTGCCAACCCCTCCCTACTCCACCATGATTATATATATATTCATATATTCATATTAAAACCAACAACAGAAAGAAAAGAAGCAGCAGAGCAAATACAGGATCATTAAAGCAGACTCCTAACCCTGCAACTGTAACTGCATTACATCCTTCAGTATAGAGCATAGGAATTTGTTTACTTAATGACGTGCTTCAATTTGGAATATAAGATTTTAGGCCAGAGAATATTTGTTCTTATTTTTTGCCTAAAACATGCCTACAGTATAGCACTAGACAGAAATGAGAGATACAATACAGAAACACTAGAACATGATAAAAAGCCTCACGATAATCAACACTGATGAACATCATCTTGTTTGTTTTATTATAATCTCAAGTATAGTAAGTAATGATTTCAGACTGAAAATGTACCCACAGGGTGACTTCAGAACATGAAAACACTCTTCACAGAGGAAAGTAAAGGAGGCAAAATGGGGTCTTAAGGAAGAAGGTCTAGTTCAATTTTGGCCATTAGAAGATTAAATCAACAATGAAAACTCACAAAGATGTACAAGCAAGTCTATCTCTGACACTTGTGCTGGGCACATGGAAACAGGATGGAAGCGGAGAGGGAGATTTCTTAAAGATTAAATACTGAGAGGTATTGTGCAGAGCAATGGATTATTGATCCCAAAGGCAAGAGTGGCAAAGAGGAACATCCAAACAGCTGCTTGGGCTCTGGGTCAGAGAGGCATTTTTGTTTAATACATTATTTAAGCATATGAGCATAAAGATTCATTGTTGCCCTGAACAGAAATGCATTTAATCAAGTTTCTGAATAGAGACCTAAATAAATACTGAGAGGTGGGAGACAAGACAGTAGAGGACTGAGCTGTGAAAACAAAGTGAAGGTAGTATTTCAAGGCAGCTACGATAATTCTGAAATCCAAGGAGAATTCATGGAGGATGAAGATGGCATTTGACTACAAGGATGGCGTTAGTTACTTAAGTATAACTAGTTTTAGCATATTGGAAAAAGTCTCAAGAAGGACTCAAAAGAAGCAAGAGAAAAACAAAGGGCATCAGCAGCTCAGGGAGAGGCAGATGTTGAACAGGGAGTTGGGAACAACAGTGTCAGGGAACGCAGCATGTGCGTTGTGAAGTGTTGGGTGGTGATGGGAAGAGGACAAAAGAGAGGGTGAGGGGAGACAGAGGGCACTGGAACTAGAGCTGGGGAAGGGGGAGAGGGAGATGAAGGGATACCATGCAGCTCAGCTGGCAGCCAGTAATGTCAATTTGGCCCATGAAATGTTTCAGTCTAGTTCATCAGTTTTCCCCAGAGGAAGAGGAGGAGGAGGAAGGTGCCAGCTTATTCTGGTGCTCCCACAAAAAGGGAATGCTTTCTCCGTGCCTGCTGCTATCAAAACTGGCGATGCTGAGAGACAGTGACCACAGGTGGAGACCTGGCTTCCAGACAGCTTTTTGCCTCCTCTGGCTTCCTATGGAGCAGCCTCACTCCATAAGTGGGGCATCAGCCTAGTCTCCTGCTGCCCTCCTTCGTGTTCCCTGGTGTGCTCCTGTGAGGCAAAAGATTCAGTGAGGTTTGGAATAAGTTGACTTATAGCTTAAGCATGATTGTGCATTAAGACTATTCATCAGAAACGTTGTGTCATCCAAAGATAGGAAGCGATGGATATGCTCTACAGTGCCTGCCTGTGTGTACTCAGTCAAAGGCAGCTGGCATTTTGCCTCAATACAGATTGCAGAATCCATCTACATGAAAGAAAGATTTCAGTATCTCACTCTAAGCCTGAGGAATCAAGGCTGGATTTTCAATCCTATTTCTCACTCCAGCTACTTCAGTGACCTATGGTAGCACATTTTATACCACAGCTTTCAAAATGACTGGTAATTTTGGTGCCACATGCCTGATCTTCAGACATGCTCAGCTCCAATTTCCAGCTTAAAAATTAAAGACTATATTTGAAAATGCTGCTATTGCCTCTGGCCCAATATTCCTCTTTGTAATAAGGAGTTAGCTTATTTCCCAAGAATGCTGAGAATTTAATTACATAATGTCTGTAAAGCAATTGGAAGAAAAGCACTATATAAGTGTTAAGCATTATAATTGTATTAAATGTGTATGCCCAGTATTGCAGGGAAAGGATGTGATTATCTAATAAGCAATGACCTCTCATCACCAGCAATAAAAGACTTTGTGAAGACCACAATGTTGTGCTGGCATAGGCTGAATTAAATGTCAGGAATATCAAGCAGTGCTTTTTAAGTTTTCATTGCACAGAAGGTTAAAAGAAATTCTGTTAAAACATGCACTGCCCAATCAGAATATTCTCGGTACTAATGGTTTTACAAATACTGGTACAGATATTAACTGGAAGAGCTAATTTGAGGCTATCTACTGTCACCAGGGCAGCATTAGATGAATGAATTTTAATCTGACCCTCAAGAGTCAGTCTAGCCAAATAATAGCAATGAAAAATGCATGAGAATAGCAATTTCAACATGGCTATTTCACAGACAAGCTTATTTTATGCATCAATAGCAAATAAATCAAGAAATTGGATGGACTTTCTGAATGTCTTTCACTGTTCTAAGTAAATCCATCTAGCCAGCGTAACCATCAGTTCTAAAGACTGGAGAGTAAACAGAGGAGGAATATTGATTGATTGCCTTGTTTGGAATGGAATTCCTAACTTCACCTTTGCCAGGAATTTAGCTTGTAGGTGTGAAACTTACTATCTTGTTGCTATAAGATGAACTGCAAGATATCCTCATTGCTAGCATTTGGATTTCACTGATTATCTAAACAGACGCTGCATCTTAAAAAAAATACTTGTGCAAACTTTACATCAATACCATGGAATAACAACTGATGGTTAGCAACAAGTTGTTACACAGCTCTGGTAGAAGGGGCAAATGAAATGTTTTTAAAAGACTTCCACAAAATGTACTATAAAGTATGCATCCTAATTAGAACAATGGGACACATGTTGTCACAGAAAAACAGAGTAGTTAGTTAAAATTTAGGTGCCTAAAAAAATAATTCAGCCTATTCTGGCACAGTGTTGTGGTCTATCACTTTTTGCTCTAAAACAGTTTCCCAGTGAGTACATAGTGGCACTATTAGGCAAACAAACAAAAATATTTGATTTGGTGTGTAATTTATCTACTCCTAATTTTAGGTGCTCAGGTTTAAATCTTGGGCCCAATTCCCAGGACATATTTCGTTTGATTTGGAAGATGGCCTAGACCTTTGTATTAACACAAAGCAGAAAAGTTTTAATGTTAATGCTTAGCAGTGGATTGAAGTGGAATTCAGACAGCCAAAGTTTCATTAAAACCATCAAGACCTAAAGAGTAGTTTATAAAAACCACAGATCATACTTAATTTTTAAAAGGAATTTTGACGTGCTTTTCTTGATGAGTGTTCAGTTTTGCTATACGAGAACTGAGGGGGCCTCAGAACAATATACTTCAACATAAATTGCTGTATATATTTTAGTATCTGAAAATCTATAAAATCAGATTTTTTAAAATATGTTTTTCACTGAAATTCTCAAGCATTCACATGTGCATTCAGCTTAGTGAAGATTCCCCTACTATTGAAGGAGACGTTGTAACTGTTCTATTAAGCACAGGCAAGACAGATAATTGATGTATTATTTTACCTTAACAGAGGCACAGGAAATGACTCTTGGATGTTACCACTTTGCATGAATGTGTGCCTGCACACGTGCGGCACTGAACGTCTGGGACTGAAGATTATGTTTGAGGAGTCTTAAACAAAAGGCTTGTTTCATTTACCCTGTCCTGTGTGGATCTCCATTCATGTAGGCAGTTTAAACATCATGTCAAAATTACAAAGGAAATAACTTACTGGCTGTCGACTTTGAACTGCATTACTGAGAACGAGACTAAGTGAGTGTTAAGGGCATTGTTCTTTTCCAAATCCTCAGTAGAAAGGTGATAGAAAGCCATTCTGGGCTTTCATTTCAGATATATCTCCCGCCTGGCCTGATATTTACAAATTGATACAGATGAGGGAGAAATCCTCATGGGCTGTTTGAGATAACTGAGCCCATTATTTTCTGACCAACTTCCTCTGTGAAAATAAAATTGTGTGTAATAAATCAAGAACCCACCTGGAGAATGGAGCTACCAGGAGAGGTTGGAGGAAGTACCCAATGAGAGCTGACAATTAAAAAATGTGATTTCAAAGACAACAACAACATAGACACAAAGAGGTTTGTCTTTAATGGAACAGAACTAAAACTAAATATATGTTTCTATTGCAATACAGACACTCAAGAAAGCCTGACTTCACAGATTCAGAAGAAAACCAGAATAAAATTTCACAAAACCCATCACCTCGTCCACACCAATAAGATGCATCTCAGAGAAAAGATAAAGTTCTACGCTATATGTTCATACCACATCATTAACATCAGTTTCACCAGAGACACTAGGAGACAATATAAGACCTCCACTGCACTGAGTGGAGAAAAGAAATATTAAGTATGAGTACATAAATCCTCTACGAATATCCCTGTCCCAGTGTATTACGCAAAAGAAACCCATAATCAATTAAAATAATGAAATTTGTAGAAAATCTACTACCAGCTGTTCACAGCTGAGACAATTCAGAAGCATACCTGGGTTTTGCCTGGGTCAACACCTATTTTCAAACATGGTACTCCATGGCCTGCAAGCCAGGATGACTGCCATCAACAGGAAGATCCACAGCATTGGAAAAGATCTCTTGGAAGATCATGGAGAAGGTGAATATAGACACAACAGGGGATTCTGGTCCAATGTAGCCAAAACTTGAGCCTTCCCACTTTCAATGCTATGATTAACAAGATTTTCACAACAAGTATATTCAGCATAGTAGATCTTCAGTCCTACATCAGCAGATCAGCTGGAATGATTGGAGTAAGTTACCCTTGTAATACTTTCAATGTTTGGAAAAGGTGTGTTGGAAGTATGATAACTATGTAAAAAGCATCTCAGTAAGAAATGGCAAGCTTATTGAAACAGAAAGAAAGTGTTGTCTAACAGATATTTTCCTGCAAGTTTCATGGGAGGACAAAATTCTTTTTTGAAAAGTGGAGGAAAACTTTGGGAGGAAGGGGGTCCCATGATACTACAAAATGTTTGTGCATTTGTTCATAAACCAGAAGCATAAACCATGGAATCAGAAAGAAATAACAAATCAGGAAGAAATAAAAAGTTGAATCTCTTTGAAGAAAATAAAAAGGCTTGCACAACCATGCTTCTCTGCCCTCAAACAGGTTCTTTTTAAAATTAAAAGCAGATTTAATGAGTAAAGGAGACTTTTACTCATGCAAGATTAAATAGTGATCCCAAAGAAAATGCCTTTGAATCCCTGTGCATGCTGCTAGGTAAAAGGTGGACAAAACAAATATGTTACTGGGAGCATGAATGCACAGTAAGAACAACTAGTCAATAGACTATTTTATTTGTGCAAAGTGTCAGGAGAAAGCTGCAAGGGAGCTTAGATAGTTTATAATGAATCTAGCAGAACCTGGCAACAACTGACCATGGATTGACCTATCTGAACAAATGGAAACTACTATTATTGCTAGTTAGTTGATGAAAATTTTGAAGTAATTCAACTGTGTTATTCAGTACTGGGATTAATCCTACCATGGCGATGTGCATCAGACTTGCTCTTCATGATGAGCTTGTTTCAGCTAATGGCACACCATACATAACCAAAGAATTTGATTGGGTTGTGAAGGATTGGGATTTCATGCCTAGGACTCACAGTCTGGACTAGTACAAACCAAAGCAAATGAGAATAGTTAAGAGACTTGGCTGAGCTTGCTAGCCTACAGAAAGACATCCACAGAACCACAAGCTTCGCCTACACAGATATATGAGACTTAAATCAGCAAAACTCATCAGACACTGTTGCCTAAAACTCTAAGCTGTACAAACCATGACCAAAAAAAAAACAAACGAACCCTCCTTGAATACACAGATAAGGATAAAAATGCCACTAAAGCACAAATGTCTCAACACTAAGTTCTTCACAGGACACTCCAACATAATAACAAATATGCCAGATAATCTTTGGTGTCTTGTCATGGTAGCTGAACCAGCCATAGCCCAGAACAATCACAGGCTATTAGACTTGTAACTTAACAAACTCTCCTATTACTAACAATAGAGCAGATGAAAGAAGCTTTGCTTCAAAACCAACATCTGGTAGAACAACCATGATCTCAACACCCTTCGTCAGCAATTCACCAAGAGTGAAGAGAAAGAGCTCTGCTCTTTTAAAATCAGTACAGGCACAACTCTTGATGCCACCAGGACTGTACTTGGGAAAGTATAAAAAGCCACAGTAACCCCATGTATGAGTAAAGTTTAAGCCCCAAATGTGGCAGGACAAAGAGGTATTCTAACGCTAGCGTAAGAAGAGCATTACCATCAGCACTGTTTGATCTTAATTTAGAGGGAACAGTGGCACAGGTTTAAGGGATGCCCAGGAAATGACAGCAAGATCCTCCCGCTTCCCTTGTATGTGTGTGAACACATACAGGGATGCTGTGTTGAGGTGAGAGCAGAGAGCCAATTTGAGAAAAAAACTGAGAAAAACTCATTAATAGATGGTTTGTTTAGTTTGTTGATCCTGAGTAGATGTTCATTCCACTGAGCTGGTTAAACCAAGACACTACAACTGCCAAATTATGAAGTCCTCACTTCTTCCAAATCCTGTTTTAAGTCAGTGGGAGTTTTTATTAGGAAGGACTCAAATATTTAAGCTGGAATGAGTGCAATTCCTTGCACGATAAACAAAAAAAAATTATTTTGGTATTAAAATCCCTCAAGTTCCAAAGAATGCCACTTTTTTTCCTTCTGTGGCTATGACAAAGGTGAGCTCTTGAAATATGTTTTGACTTAGCTTGCATATACTTGGTTTATGACTGTCAGTTAAAAAGTTTCTTCTCTAATGCATGTCCATCTGGACAGGGAACAATAAGAACTTAAAATGGAGGGAGGAGGCTGGGGGTGGGAAGGAAGGACGAAGGAAATATAAACCTTGATGGAAATAGTACTAACACTTTTCAGAACATTAGACATGTGGAAAAGAGATAACAGAGTGCTTTTTAAAACAGCTCTTTGGCTTCCATGACTTGGGGAGAAGATCCTCCTGCTATCTGGGGAGAGCCATAGGGCTGAATTGCTCTTGGCTTTCCCTTAGTGAGGAGCCAGGCCCTCTGGCTAACTTTAAATAAAGTCGCTGTAAACACTCTCAGTGCATTTACAAAGGATGTCCGAATTCCTGGTGGAATGAGCACACTGTGTGGTTCATAGAAACAATAGTGTGATACTTTGAAGAAATGTAAGGTGGTGCCTACAGACATTCACCAGTACAGTAATTCTCTTCTTCCTTTAGGGTACACACAAAAGAAGCTGCCTTATTTAGTGCAGATGGTTTATTATACAGCAACATCCTTTGTTAAACTGCAACACTACTAGGGAAATAATAAATATGGAATAGTTATTTGCCAATTATTACTGGAATCTTTAAATTGAAGGCAAATTTACCTCACCAAATTACATGTCAACAGCACCATGAGCTAGTCACCACTCACTCTCTTTACAGCTGATGGAGAGAAAGAAGTATTGTAAAGAACAGTTCATATGACCTAATTTGGAAGTCCACTTTAGAAGGACCATATTTTAGAAGTGCCTTTTTATCTATTAATTATAAGAGGATCTAGATGATTTGCTTAAAAGTAAATCTGCACTGTTACATGTGTAAGAATTCACTAAAGTTTTTAATTTTTTGTGATTATTGATACACGACATATGTTCTCTCTTTTGAGGAGAACCTGAATGATTTGTTGTTAGTATTTTGATTTTAGTGATAAAGATTTTTTAACTAACACTTTTCTTATTGCTGTGCAATTTCTGCACTTTACATGGTGTTTAAATACATCTAACAAATCTAGGATGGAGGTCAGGTATTAAGATGCCAAATTAGCTAAGTAATCTATTAATTAATTAAGTATATACCATACACATGACTTTATAATAAACTGACCTACAGTATTGTATTGGCAAACACGGCTTCATTTTGCACTTTCAGCACAGAATCATTAAAATCATAGTGTTATCTTTACTGAGTGTTGTATGTATATATCAGATGTGTTAGATTCAAAAGGGTCAAAAAATATTTCTCTTGACTTAGTCCAAACACATTGCAGTCCTAACAAATCAACACATCATAAGGTTTAGTACTCTAATTAACAAGAAAAGGTGGCTTTTATGTCAAGGGTAAATTGTCTGTATTCTATTTATGCCACAGTCCTTAAAGATTTTAGTTTGGTAAAAAACAGTTAGATCTTTGTCTCCCTGAAGTCCAGCCTTCTCTTACTACTTTCATAAAAGAGCTAAAACCAAAACTTTTACACAGAAATGAATCCCACCCAAGAAGAAAGGCACCCTTCAGAAACAATAGCGCGTGTTCATGCATATAAATAAGGCAGCAGAGTTAAGACTGTGTGGAGCATCTTGACTTATATTTTCACACTTTGATCTACTACCTTTTAATGTAGGTGTTTGCTAATATAATTAGGGAAAAGACATAAACAATTTCACCAAACACAGAAGCTCAAAGATTTCTTTTTGGGATCCTACAGTGAGCCTATCACTGTGATAGCTTATGCAATGAAACGTGCAACAGAGACTTAACTCAGACATGGAAATTATTTGCTTGTCTGGATCTGATTTATCTTTGCAGTCTTGGGTCATTCTTATTTAACACTCTGCCAGCCCTCCCACTGTATCTGCTGCAGTGGAAAATTCAGAAAGTTCCTCTAAATGAGTTAAAGCAGGATAGAGATATTCAGCTTCAACTACACCAGTTGCAGCTTGACTTTTCCAACGTTGTCCTGACTTGAGCTATGAAAGAATGCATTTTTAGGTTGTGGAAGAAAAGGAGCCTGATTATGTACAGATTATCACACTGAGTGGCAAAGAAGGAATAAACCAAGTATCCACTAAATCTGCAAATGATGCTGAAAAATATAAAAATGTAACAGAAGACAAAACACATAAGAGAAGTGGGGTTATATTGTTTAGTAATGGAGAAGTAGAGAGGGCATTCAACAGAAGAGGAGAGTGGACATACAGACTGCATGTATTAGAGCAAACCGAAGTGTAGGACCAAAGCTTGCGCATTGCCATGCAACTGCTCAGTGCTTAATTTTTAACAGACTCTGTATCATGGTTGTGACTGAGCCAGCTACCATTTTCCCAAGCAGTGCCCTGGCATGGACTGTTGGATAGCTCGGGCTAGGAAGCAGTATGGATGGGAGCATATGGTTTGGAGCAGGGAGGAGGGAGTTTAGCTGAGGGCCAGAGAACAAACTCTGGTCACTGTTGTCTGTTAGTATAGGTATGGCCACAAGTGTACATAGTACAATAGCCTTTTTGCTCTCCAGTAGAAAAATATTTTTTTTACTCTAGTAGAAATAGGTAACCTATGTTAAAGGGTTTGGTTGTTGCAGTGGGGAGAGGAAGGTAGTTTTACCATCTTTAACAAAAAGGTTCATATCCATTAAAATTATTGCAATCTCACCAAGTAAACTAGACTTTCAAGTCCGTCTAAAGACAGAGAGGGAAGAAAGAGGAAATTATCTTC
Source organism: Psophia crepitans (assembly GCA_013399095.1). Lineage (NCBI taxonomy): Eukaryota > Metazoa > Chordata > Aves > Gruiformes > Psophiidae > Psophia > Psophia crepitans. Next base: position 481,327 of record VWZZ01005044.1, read on the forward strand.
CTTGTTATCAGATTTTTTTTTGTGGCCAATAGCCAAATAATTTTACTGTGTTTCCATACATGAATAAAGATTCTCTGTGGTCTAAGCAGTGAAGATCTGATTAGCAAACCTCATGAAGATGTTCGCAGTTTAATACAAGTGACACTTATTTGCCTACAGCCATCTTTCTAGTAAGTGAAAAAACTTAATGAATAATTGAAACATTGCTATTTGATACCTGCTCAATTATTCAATGGTAAAAGAGAGAATATAATTTTTTAGGTAAACATTGCTATCCTGAATTTGTTTAGCTATAGTCCTAAGATCACAGTGGCAGCTTTACCCACAGTGACAGCGAAGAAGTCAAAGCTATTTTCTGATGGTTATTCTATGTTCTAACAGACTAAAAGCATTAGTTGCAGAATTGTTAACATTGGATATTCTCACAATGTTTGTGAATCTAAGGTGTGTTCAAGAACTCAGAAAGGAGCTCAGAGATATATGCATTGTGCAACAAAATTTCTTTTCCTTTTGGCTTTGCCTATTGTATCTCACCAAAAATTCCTAATTCATTGCAGAGAACTGGCACTGAGCATTCTGCTCAGTTATTGGCAGCTGGGTTAGATTTCCAAGGGAGGTGGTGGAGTCACCGTCCCTGGGGGTGTTTAAGGAAAGGTTAGACGTGCTACTGAAGGACATGGTTTAGTGGTTAATAGGTGGTGGGGGGATGGTTGGACTGGATGATCCTTGAGGTCTCTTCCAACCTTAATGATTCTAATGATTCTAAAGGTAAGATCCAACATTTAGATTGAGGATTTGAAGCAAACTTTCAAACTTTTTTTGAAAAAAAGTTTGCAATCTCTAGGTTACACAAGTAAATTGATGACCAACAAGAATTATGTACAGATAAAGTATATATGAGTACATATAGTATATATATTTAGATAAAGGGACAAAGAGCTTCGAGTTAAAATTGTAGTCAACATTTCACAACAGATTTTTTTAAATCAGACTAGCAAAATATACCTACTTAAGAAATCTAGATTTTGGGATCCAAAAGTTCAGATACAGAATCATTTAATCATTTAGATTGTAAAAGACCTTTAAGATCATCAAGTCCAACCATTAACCCAACACTGCCAAGCCCACCACTAAACCATGTCCCTAAGCACCACATCTACATGTCTCTTAAATACCTCCAGGGATGGTGACTCAACCACTTCCCTGGGCAGCTTGTTTCAGTGCTTGACAACCCCTTCTGTGAAGAAATTTTTCCTAATAGACAATCTGAACCTCCTTCGGCACAACTTGAGGCCATTTCCTCTCATCCTATTGCTTGTTACTTGGGAGAAGAGACCAACACCCACCTCACCACAACCTCCTTTCAGGTAGTTGTAGAGACCCTCCTTTTCTCCAGGCTAAACAGCCCCATTTCCCTCAGCTGGTCCTCATAAGACTTGTGCTCTAGACCCTTCACCATCTTTGTTGCCCTTCTTTGGACATGCTCCATCACCTCAATGTTCTTCTTGTAGTGAGGGGCCCAAAACTGAATACAGTACAGCCTCACTGGTGCCAAGTGCAGGGGGACAATCACTTCCCTAGTCATGCTGAATGCACTATTCCTGATACAAGACAGGATGCTGTTGTCCTTATTGACCACCTGGGCACACTGCTGGCTCATATTCAGCTGGCTGTCGACCAGCACCCCCAGGTCCTTTTCTGCTGGGCAGCTTTCCAGTCACTCTTCCCCAAACCTGTAGTGTTGCATGGGGTTGTTGTGACCCAAGTGCAGGACCTGTCACTTGGCCTTGTTGAACCTCATACAATTGACCTCAGCCAATCAATCCAGCCTGTCCAGATCCCTCTGCAGAGCCTTCCTACCCTCCCTTGTGTGGGATCAACAGTCCCACACAACTTGATGTTGTATATACGTCATAAATATGCCCAGAGAGATAACATTATTTGTATAGGGGTTTGCAATCACCTTTGAGTGCCTGCCTTGGAAACACGCAGTCTGAAAGAGCTTTGGAATGGTTGTGGTTAGCACCTGCTACAAGCTGTCTTCCTCAGAAACATTTAGAGCAAAACGTGAAAAACCATGACTCAGAGATGAAAACCAAACTTACCGCTGCAATAGTTACATTATCACGGGGAATGTTACAACTGACCATATGAATTTTTAAATAAATGAACCCAATTTTTCCAAAGACTTATATTTTAAATACTCTGTCTAGATTTTCTATAATGATGTTTTCTAACTCCACCAGGAACCAGCCAGGACTTCAGGCTTGTGTAGCAGGTCAATTAAATGTTCTGAACTTTGTGTATACAAATCAGACTCCAAGCTTGAAGTCCCAATTGCTTTGTTTCTACAACTCTTTTCAAGGAGTTTCCCATTCTGACTTGACCAAGTACTCCCCTCTGAGCAATGGTTTTTGGTAATATTTGCTCTGGAAAAGGTGGATATGTAGGTTAGTAGACATGCATAGCTTACATGTACTTAATAGTCATGAAATTTTGATGTCATTAATCTCTATTCCTATAGGTGTAGTTTTAGTTTAGCTCCAAGAACCTGAGATCCTAGCAAAAATTTCCTCACAGGTCAATAGAAGATATAGTTTGAAATTCTAGATTTCTTATAAAGGGCACTGACTAGTCTTTTCATTGCTTATTCTAAAAAGGACAAAATATTGCAAGGAGAAGCATAATGGCAAGATTTCCTGAAGTAATTTAATTGTTCCTGATGCTTTCCCAAGTTTGACAGCAGTATCAGAAGAAACAAGGTACTGCTTCCACAACTTAATGATAATGCCTTCATCCAGGACAGCAATAATTGAGTTTTAATGTCCTGCACTGTTCCCTGTCATAAATCCTCTCTATGTGAAACTCTAACCTCTGCTAGGCAAGATTAATGGTTAACAGTGTATATAATATTTATTAAACCTCTTTTTATATTGCTTGGCAATCTGTGCTGCCATCAAACAACTTGAAATAATTGACATTTAGCGCATCAACCTTTTTTGACTAAGAAGCATGACATTCATGTAGATAGTAAACATTTGGCAATTGCTGTAAATGTCTCGAAATTTAACGCCATGACCTTTTCTCAGGTAAATGTTTTGGGATAAAATGTAAATAGTGATTTGCTGTATGTCAAATATCATGCAACGTCAAGTTTACTGTCTTATTATTCTTGAGAGGTTTGCAACTTGATTTTGACCTGTTGCTTCATCTTTTAAACTTTTATGCAAAATACAGGCATGTGTTTTTTTCAGTCTATTTTTATGTCTTGAAGACAGGGAGAAGTTCATTGGATTTTTTTTTTTTGGTAGTTTTACAGTTCTATTGACAAAAACCCAGTAAAATTACCACTAAAATAAATAAGATGAGACACATAAATTTTAGCAAGGTGACTTTAGTAATGTTGTATATTTCAGAGTGTTTTAAAAAAACAGATAGACACTGCTCCAGAAACAAACAAACCAAGCAAAATTCACACTAGGAAAAGCAGCTGAAGAAAAAATGTCTGCAAAAGCAATAAATGTTGGATTCATTCAGGTCAAAAAGGCATTACTATATTGTGATTTAATTTGGTCCAGAATGAACACAGCAGATGTCTGATTGCATGTGAGGTCAGCAGGTAGTTATTTATATTTAGCCACTATGGATTACAGTTAATTTGGAAAGAAAAACTGGAACATTTCCCTGTATACACCTGTGAATTAGAGACAGAGGCATTTGGATACTAACATGGTTGCTACCAGTGAAAACACATGCAAGTGAGAGAACATGTTCCTGGAGTGAGAGGAACATATGGGAATTATTATGGGATCTGATTTGGTCAATGAGGAGCTGAGACAGTATGTCATGAGATTTAAAACAAGAAACATGTATGTCTGAGTCCCATGACTTGTCTTCCTGTTACTGTACTCCATTGCCCTTTGACTCAGTTTCACACAATCCTACCAATTCTGGATCACTTGGTGAGAGGTGGGAGTAGCAGTTCCTGTGCCAGGAGAAGCCTTGGGTGTTGTCTGAAGGCAAACTGAAATCCTTGTAATACTGCTGTTAAATGCCATTTTAGCCATGAGTTTAGAAATAGTTTCTCATATGGAGGTCTCAGTCACAGAACAGAGCAGAGCACTTGCTACGATCCAGCTGTCATTGCCTATCACTATCATCATCGGTCTGTTTTCGTCACCTTTATCTTGTGCAGGATGGTTCTGCTCCTCTGACTCATTTAATCTGCTGCTTTCAGAATATCAGCTTACACAGGAAATTCTGAATAAGGCACGTAAAACCTCAGTAAGAACTGCTCATGTAAAACTCTGATCAGCATTACCACTACAATTCTTTTCAGTTCCTTCCCCATACCTTCACAAAGAGTTGTAGGACACCTGAGGATCTTGGGTTGTCATTGAACAGCAAAACCTTCTTCTGAAAATTCCATGCAAGACCAGATACAGATATTTCCTGCTCACTCCAGCTTTGGACTGTTAAACTTGTGTCTCTTACATTTACTGTCAAAAAACAACCAGCAGTCTCTGTTCCTAATCCTTCATCCTAATGAACATCATATGTGCCAGGAACAGACTCTTCCCCAAACAACATATTTCTCTACCAGTAGTCAGTAAAGCTTCCTGCTCTGTCTCTATAGGCCAGCAAAATCCTCTGTATGGGTAGCCAGATGCGTTTCTTGTGATAATTAAGTTTCAGACATCTATTCACCCTTCTATGCCTATGTGGTACTAATGGACCTTCTTACAAATTAATATAATGTATAAAATATAAATGAATAATTAAATAAATAAGTTGAAACTAATAGCTGAAAAAAATGCAGAGAATGGACTACTAAGACTCACTTAGCTGGGAATATGTTTGGATTTGTGTTGATGAAAAGGGTATGAAATAAATGCCATCCGAGGGGGAGGAGCACACAGCAGAAGCCATTCAAACTAGACATCATGACATACATGTCAAACATTTCGCAAAGCAGCGAGTGTGTGATAGAAGTTAGAGGAAGTCATTAGTGTGGTCATGAACTAGAGCGTACGTAACCTGAGAACAATGACACTCATCCAGAAAAAAAGTCTGCAGAGTACCAAGGAACAAAAACGCCATCTGAAGACACCCACAACTGGAAAGGCAGAGGGCAGAACTCTGTATTATTGCTTGGTTTACATGGCTGCTGATGGAGCAATAAGGATGAAACATATTCTGTCAGTTTGTCACTATCGGCAGACTATCAAATAATAAGTGCAGATATGTTTTTTAAACAGTAAGAAATTATATATTCAGTGACTGAAGATGTCTATCTGTTAACTACATATTTGCAGAACAGGCAGTATAAAACTCATTATCTCTTGACTCAAACAACAATCCAAGACACTGATGAGCAAAAGAGCTAACTCCATCAAGTCATCAGCAGCTATAATCAATAACCAGAGCCATAGTTTCGGCCATCAAACCGTAAGTGGCAAGAGAAGATAAAAGCAGTCATTTGCTACAGTAATAATGACCCTACAGTCAATAATAATGTCTCAAGCACACAAAAGTTTAGTTGGATTTCACCAGCCTCTAACTTCCTTACCTACTTTGTTTCTGGATCACATTTAGAAATTTTGACCTTCCCTATTGATTAAATGGCAATTTCATATAGCCAATGATTAGATAATCCAATCTTATCTGCCAAAAGTGATCAACCATATATGAAATAAAGGGCAGAAGTTGTGCAATTTACAATACAAATGAGCTGGTTCCTCTGGCTCTGATTAAATAAAACAAAAAAATCAAATTAAACAGTGATCAAATTATAGGGGTGGCACTGTAACAATTTTAATTTTTCATGATTCATTTAATTTAAGACAGCACTTAGCTAAAAAATAAATAAATAAGAAAACCCTTTTTACTCCTTCCTTCTTTGAAGTTAATTAGCCTTACTTAAAACTATTTCTTGAAATGCTATGGTGCAAAACATTAAGAGCTATTTTCAAAGTCAGCCAAGTATTATTTCTACACCACAAATAAAAGTGCTGACAACATCCTTAGTGATAAATTTAACTTGGGAATAATGCTTCCACTTTTTAGAAAGGTTTTTCCCATGCAGTTTCAGTCCATTCCAGAGAATCTGCTTCCATTACCATACTGAAAAGACATCTTCAGAGCATCAGCTCAGCTTCTTGTGTTCTAAAATTCACCAGGCAATTCAGCCTAGAGAACCAAGGCAACTTTTCTGGACCATCCACCTGATCTCTGCATCTACATGTGGGAGGACGAGGTGAGGCAGGTGGCTCACCCAGGACACCCTCCTCCCAGAAAGAGGAGAAGAAAAGGTGTCTGTGGTCACTGATCTGTGCCAGGCAATAAACGCAGCAGATATAGGTACAGGTGGGTACGTTAAGCATCAAGAAAATTATGCTTGCACTGGCAGAGCTAGTTCTGGTGATGGAGAGACTATAGCTGTGCCTTTCAAAGCATGGGAAGGAAATACTATGAAGCTGCTTCTGATGATCAGGTATCATTAGACAGTTTTGCATGATATAGCTGTTTTCCACTAATATGGGAATGAAATTCTTGACCCGAGAATTTGTGTTAAGCTTCTGCCCAAAATGACACGTGGAGTACACCATCCATTTTTGATAAAGAACTCAATGCCAAAAAAGTAATGATTGTCATTGTGCCTCTGATATCTAGATCAATAAGTCAAATGTACACAGGAATGTATGAGTGGTCATTTTTTGACAATACAGATTCAGAAATAAAACAATCTATAAATATGGCTTCAAAGCTATACTGTGGACAAACTGGAGGACAGGTTCTTTCTGGAAATTATCTAAGCAAAAGTCTGAAGGGGAAGATGGCATAAAATAAAATTATATTGATTGAGGTATATTTTGGATATTGATTATCAATATTATTTTAGAGATGAAAACAATGTAGAGCTAAACAGTGGTTTAAAAGCAGCTATGACAACCTGTTTTAATACCTGGTTTCTATTTATAAGAAACAGTTGCTAGATGTCTTTTTGATCCCTGGACTCAGGATTTTCTCCACTCTTAATCCTGAAACTGCTTTTTAGTTGGCTGGGAAAGCTGATTCTTGAAGACTTATGACTGGAGTGAAGAGGAAGACTTCATTGGCCATTTCTTGCTCTACATATAGAATAGAATAGAATAGAATAGAATAGAATAGAATCATTAAGGTTGGAAGTGACCTCAAGGATCATCTAGTCCAACCATCCCCCCACCACCTATTACCCACTAAACCACGTCCCTAAGTACCATATCTAACCTTTCCTTAAACACCCTCAGGGATGGTGACTCCACCACCTCCCTGGGCAACCCGTTCCAATGCCCGACCACCCTTTCAGAGAAGAATTTTCTCCTCATCTCCAACCTGAACCTTCCCTGGTGCAACTTGCAGCCATTTCCCCTTGTCCTGTCACTAGTTATCTGCGAGAAGAGGCCAACCCCCAGCTCACCACAACTCCCTTTCAGGTAGTTGTAGAGGGCAATAAGGTCTGCCCTGAGCCTCCTCTTCTCCAGACTAAACAAGCCCAGTTCCTTCAGCCGCTCCTCATAAGCCCTGTGCTCCAGCCCCTTCACCAGTTTCGTTGCCCTTCTCTGGACACGCTCCATATATTTGTTTTGACAATGAAAGAGAGAAATAATGATTTATATGAGAATAATGTAGAACCACTTCTACCTACAAAACAAATTCTCCCTTCCTCCTCTTCATTCCTCTCTACTAATTTTTTTTTATTTTTTATAAGGCTTTTTTTTTAAAGTAGTAACTGTAAAGTAAATAATTTCAAAAAGCAATCTTTATGCATGATGGTCAAGGTTCAATGCAAGATTAGCAGACCTAACTTCAAACTGTTTGTCTCTGAAGGTTAGAGTAGGATATACCTGCCCCTCATTCCTGTGTGTGTGCCCTTTCAGCATCAAAATAGCTCCCTAACTGTTTACACTCTTATCTTCAAGGCAACCTTTGGAGAAGGACCTCCCCTTAGGAAAGAATGCTTCTACCAGTACCGAAATCTGTCCATCATTCTAATTAAACTTCTTTTCCTCTTAAAGCCACTAAGGAATTGATGCTGTTGACTCAAACATTGTGAGCAATTTGGTGTTGCATTGGTGCTATTGTTTATCTTGGCTTGCTACCTCAGAAATAATTATATTTAAAAAAGGCTGACACTAAGCTATCAAAAATGTACTGCAGGTAAATATAGACAGATGATCACCCTAAGTGTGTATGCCTGGACAGTGGAAATTTCAAGACCTTTTTTTCCCCTCAATTCTCTCTCTGTTAGTGCATTGGCCCCCAAATAAACTGGGGTTTTAGTTTTAGTACTTGGCATGTTTTCAGTTATGGGATGTTGCCTCCCTGGCAGTAGGAAAGAGACAGTAAGGTGTTTACAGATTACTGATTAAAATAATTGCTTAACACTAACGAGGAAAGTATAACTATTCTTTATTTATAACTATTATTCACTTGAAGAGATATAAAATTTCTGAGCTTTTGAGCACACAGCTGAAATTCAGTAAGGGAATACTACTCAGATGACAGGACAGATTTTTGAGGTGATACCTGTAAGAAGTTATATGGAGTTAATCAATTTACAAACCTATGAAATTACAAAGGCTCTCAAGAGCCAAGAAAGTAGGTGGCTTGAGTAAATCAGATAGCGATCTATGTGGTTTCAATATACTTGCATATAATAGAATTTGTTTTTATAATCACTGTAAATAACATACAAAAAGAAGAAAATTACAGTTGCAAATTTGAGCACATCAAAGGTGACACACTCTTAAATCAGCTCTCATTTATTATATATCATGATACAGTCTTTAATGACATGATAACATACCCCTACCTCATTAAGCGTGCAGAATGTACTGTGATTAAAGGAAGAATGTATTACAGTAGGGAAAAAAGCACCTTCTGTTACAGTACAGGATGAAAGCCCAGGAAAGCTGGATGTACCCGTGGTTCTATCACAGACTGAATATGTGATGGCTATCAGAAGGCAGATAAAAAAGGATTTGGAATATGACTGCATGGCTGAACTTGTACTTGCTAATTTCTGAATACTTTATATTTTCAGAGGTATCTTTCTCTTAGCACCTTTCTCTGTATAAAATAACAAGTTACATGCAAGCAAACTGCATCAGAGTTATGAGGTGCTCAAGTACACTTCTACTGCTGATTATTTTTTTTTTATTTCAATGACATCAAAATATATCAGTTCTTAGGAACAGTAAGCTAGGAAGAGTCACTTTCACCACAATGCAAAATAAGTTCTAGTAAAGGAGTGCAAACTGGTAAGGAAATTAAAACATTCTTGCCCTTTTAGCTCATCTGATACAGACTTGTACACTGAGTCATGAAATAATGGAAACTTAAAATATTCAAAATACAAATGTGCTTAGACATTTGATCTGCCCTGTTAATGCTTTTCTGTACAAAGCATTTTGTTGGCAGACAGTCCCGCTCTACACAAATTCTAATTCTAGACTTAAAAATATCCCAGTACAAAGTAAACAGTGCCTTCCATAGTTCAGCCATTGTAGTTATTCAACCAATTTTTCGTCAAAGCACTTCCTTTCATGTTTGTTTTCAAAGTACTGCAGAACCTGATTCTGAAAGCCAAGCAGGAGAAGGCACTGTTTCAGTTGTAAAAGATACTTCTTACACAGAAGAGGCAAGATAAAGAAGATGTTAAAGAGTAATTAGTATACTGAATAATTCACGGTCATATGTTAACTTGTATAGAAACTTACAGATTTTACATTCTCTGACTCACTAGTATCGCATTTTATACAGGAACACTTTATACATTTTTCAAAATGTCAGATGAATTGTAATTGGCACTTGAAACAAAAGCTCAGTGATAGCAAAAATTTTCCTCAACTGTTAGTGCAGCTTAAATGAGAGTTAATACAGTAAATATTTTAAAACAATACAAGGTTACAAATTGAGAAATTATAAACCAGAAAAATCTGTTTTGATAAAAATTAAATTTCTCTGAAAGACTGTAGTGGCTTTCTGAAACTTAATGCTAGTTCTTGAAGTCACATCTACTTTATTTCTACAAGCCAAAATGTACATAAGTACATATAAACACTGTTTAGAAATTTGAAAAATAGATGTTTTTGAAACTGTAATACTAAGGCTTTTGAATGTTGAAGAAATCTCTTTATTAATATTGCAAAAAGAAAAAATCATCACAGAAGAAAATTAGAAAAACACACATGAACTCATTTCTGACTTGTCAACTGTTTTAGAATAATATGATATAGAGCCTGTGATCTGCAATTATTAATGCCCAAATAAATTGATCTACCAGGAGGTACTTTTTGCCCCACTTATAATATCCTGGCTCACATTGAGTTCAAGATCAGGTTTTAGAACTCATTTTAGAACACTGCTGTATATTTAATCTGTTCAGACTTATATCACTACCTCTGATTTTCTTATGATTGTAATTCTATATAAATTAATAATTTCAGTCAACAGAAAGGAGTGACTGTGCTTTGAAATGTGGAAAAATATAAAGGCAGCACTCAGCAAATACATTAACTGTACATTGTCAGTCATTAATCTTAGTTAATGTGGACTTAACAGGGTTAGCAGTTGTAACTTGAATGTTGAGTTTTCAAGCGTTGCTGCAAAATGCAAATTTAGCACATCTCGGAATATGGACTTCAATACAAGAATTGCAGGGAGTTATTCAGTAACAATTTATAGAAGATCCTAAGGCTAAAAATAGGGCTAATTAGGTTATTATTTCCACGGAACAAGTTGTTTCCCTGTTATAAAATGTTAGGTAGAAGAGCACAGATTCTCTGTCGTTGCACTAACAGTACACTGATTTAACCCTTCTCTTTCCTGGTTTATAGCAAGTACAAATTAGACTTCATCAGTTATATCATCCTAAGATGAATCAAGCTCTTATATTTGCTGTGAAATCAGTATTCAGGACACTTTCAGAGTTTAAGGCAGCCTATAAGGAGACAAAAGCTTTTAATTTCTGAGGATGGCTGAAAATAGATGAGATTCCGCAAACACTTTGTAATTCATACCTGAGAGGACCAGTTCATATTATGTTTTTTTTTAATTTATGGATGAGAAATCAGGTTCCACGGAACCATTTCTGGCACTTGCTCTCGTACAGAGCAGAAAGCAGCCGGCTGCAGTTAGTGCCTGCGAGGGCTCCGTGCACAGCCCCCTGCAGCGGGTGTTTCCAGGAGAAAGCTCCGCAGCGGGAGGAAGCGAGGCAGTGACGGCTTGTTTCAGGGTTGTGGGCACAGCAGGAACGGGCTATTTGCATCCTCCACCCTCCACTGTGCACTGAATGCAGCCGAACCGAGCTGGAGAATACAAATCTAGGCTGGGCCCGTACGCGTCCTGGGCATCGGCAATGTCGTAACACAGGGTGCAAAAACAGCACGGATAAATGTTGTGGATTTAAATGTAACAAAGCGAGACTTTGGGAGCTCTGTTAGGATTAAAAATGCTTTCAATAAGGTGTTGTTAGCAGCACGTATTTTTTACTTAGAGAACCCAAAGAGCTTCTTAGACAATGGGGAGGGGTGGGCATCATTCCTGTCCCAACTTCTGGGGGGGCCTTCTCTGTGTCAGAGAGCTTGCAGTCTTTCTCACAGCAAGTTACACAGCGAAAACGACACAGTATTAGGTAGGTGGGTGGGACCTTTTTCCTTCCGAGGCTTCCTCTGGTACTGAACTGAACGTCTGCCAACCTTTGGATGAGCACCTGCATGACAGAATGTTTCTGAGTGCTGAAACTATTCTTAGACAATGTTTGTTTAAATCTTCCCTTTATAGTCGACTTGCTGGTTGCTCTAGATTGCTAAACATGTCTGTACATTGAATCGCCACCCAGCTTATGTCCAAAAACTCTAACCCTTAATATTTGACCTGCATGAATGTGTGGGTCATGATTTTTTTACTAAACTTGTTTAATTTAAATTCCAGAAAATATAAAAAAATCTTGAAAAGCTCTTCTTAGGTTGATGCATCTGTTCAACTTAAAATGAAGAGCTAAGGGAGTCCTGATATCCAGAAGTTAACTCATTCGCTTTCCTGGAGATATGTTAAAACGCACAGCAGTGCCCTTCACTAAATAAGGTGTCAGGAAACTTTCATACCACTTTTCCTTTAAGGTCACAAAAGTTTTTGCTCATATCCACAGTCTCTGCAAATGCTGGAATACATATAGAAATTTGTAGTCAAAGGCCATTCAGGTGTAAACTAATCCCTACATCTTCAAATATCTTCAGATATCAAGCTCCTGAAATTCCATTGACTCCCAAAGGCTTTAGTGACCTAAACAGCTTTGAAGGTATGGTTAGAGAAACTTCTTACAGTAAAAATTTCCAGAATAGGGAATGGGCATGGTAGCTTGATAGACAGCCACATGTAACCAAATAAAACCACTTTTAACCAGTGTTCTGTTCTAACAGAAATGCTTCCTGTAACAGAGAAAATTAAGGTAATAAATCTGTTTTTATAAAAAAGGTAGAAATAATTTTCTAGCTTATCTAGCATATTCTGTGTAGAGAAGTTGCAATAAATCTTTAACATAAAATAAACAGCAAAAGTAATCAATAGACTTATGCATACATTTTATATAGATAGAGTAAAAAACCTAGCTTACTAGCTAGGAGAAAGATTACTTTTATATTTTTCCAGCTACATGCGTGAACCTACCTCACTCTGTGGTACCAGGGACTTCTTGGGACCGACTAGCTCCAGAAAACACAGAGTGTCCCTAACTGAACACTCAGACAAAATGCCATACTTCAGAAACTACTAGGAAAAATATTTAGCGAATAAATAAAAAGTTATGAAGCTGCAACTATAAATAGAGCTTAGAACATTTTACTTTTAGCTCCTTTTCAGCGAACAAGCAAAGCAGTTATTAAGTGCAAAGAAATTACCAGTTTTCAAATGTGGTTATTTTGAGTACACTTACCCAGTAATAGCTGTACTATTTAACTTAAAATGCATGCTAGTAAAATGACTATGAATTGCTAATAATTAACAGGAAAAATATAAAAGTAATCTTTTACCTTTGTTAGTGAGCTGATGATAACTAGTTTTTATGGCATTCCAAATACATGTATTTAGAAACAATTGTGAAGCAAATGTTAGATAAATAGGATTATAGAAGAATGTCAAAAATCAGAAATATGCACCAGTTTAATCCTTTACTTTTTCATTGGACCAACACAGGAATTTGTTTTCACGTTAAACATTTTACAGTGTACTGCACACAAGAATACATAAAATTAAATGCCTAAAGATGATGGCTAATGATTTAACTTCTAGGGTGTGATCTGCATTTGGTAAAATTGACAGCATCACTAGCAGCTTTAGAAGAAGGAAGATCAGACTGCTAGATATCAGATTTCTTCCAGCTGCCAGGAAAATTAAGGTCTTAGAAACTCACATCCAAGTTGGCTGAAATTTGCATAGCACAAGTCCTAACCACACAGCGTCTCTACAGGCAGTTGCGCAAGACTTGGTTGCAAGCATAGAATTATCTCTCAGGTCTCAAAGATTACTTGTTTTTCTTGCAGTAGAATTAGAATTTGTTTAAAAGCAGCTCTGAAGAGAAGGACCTAGGGGTGATGGTGGATGAAAAGCTTCACATGAGCCAGCAGTGTGCGCTGGCAGCCCAGAAAGCCACCGTGTCCTGGGCTGCATCAGAAACAGTGTGGCCAGCAGGGTGAGGGAGGTGATTCTGTCCCTCTACTCTGCTCTTGTGAGACCCCACCTGAAGTACTGCTTCCAGCTCTGGGGTCCTCAGTACAGGAAAGACATGGAGCTGCTGCAGTGAGTCTAGAGGAGGGCCACAAAGTTGGTCAGAGGGCTGGAGCACCTCTCCTATGAGGACAGGCTGAGACAGTTGGAATTGTTTAGCCTGGAGAAGAGAAGGCTCTGGGGAGAACTTATAGCAGCCTTCCAGTACCTGAAGGGGTCTACAAGAAATCTCGAGAGGGACTGTTTACAAGCATAGGGAGTGATAGGATGTGGTGGGTTGACCCTGGCTGGACACCAGATGCCCACCAAAACCATTCTATCACTCTTTTCCTCAACTGGATAGGGGAGAGAAAATATAATGAAAGGCTCATGAGTCAAGATAAGGACAGCAACTACCGTCATAGGAAAACAGACTCAGCTTAGAAAAATTAATCTAATTTATTACCAAACAAATCAGAGTAATGAGAAATAAAACCAAATCTTAAAAGACCTTCTTCCCTGTTCTTCTCAGGCTTAGCTTCATTCCTGATTTCCCTACCTCCTCCCTCCCAGCAGCACAGGGGGATGGGGAATGGGGGTTGTGGTCAGTCCATCACACATTGTCTCTGTCGCTCCTTCCTCCTCAGGAGGAGGACTCCTCACACTCTTCTCCTGCTCCAGTGTGGGGTCCCTGTCACAGGAGACAGTCCTCCGTGAACTTCTCCAACATGAATCCTTCCCATGGGCTACAGTTCCTCATGAACTGCTCCAGCTTGGGTGCCTTCTATGTCGTGCAGTCTTTCAGGAACAGACTGCTCCAGCATGGGTCTCCCACAGGGTCACAAGTCCTGCCAGCAAACCTGCTCCAGTATGGGCTACTCTCTCCATGGGACCACAGGTCCTGCCAGGAGTTTGCTCTAGTGCAGGCTTCCCACAGAATCACAGCCTCCTTCAGGTGTATTCACCTGCTCTGGTATGGAGTCCTCCACAGGCTACAGGTGGATATCTGCACCACCATCATCCTCCATGTGTTGCAAAGGGACAGCCTGCCTCCCAATGGTATTCACCATGGGCTGCAGGGGAATCTCTGCTCTGGCACCTGGAGCATCTCCTCCCTCTCCCTCGCTACTGACCTTGGTGTCTGCAGAGTTTTCTCTCTCACATATTCTCACTCCTCTCTCTGGCTGCACAAAACTGCTCCTAGGTTTGTTTTTTTTCCTTCTTAAATATGTCATCCCCAAGATGCTACCACTGTCACTGATGGGCTTGGTCTTGGCCAGTGATGGGTCTGTCTTGGAGCCAGTTGGCATTGGCTCTATCAGACATAAGGGAAGCTCCCAGTAGGTTCTCACAGAAGCCAGCCCTGTAGCTTCCCTCATTACCAAAACCTTGCCACACAAACCCAATAGATAGGATGAGGGGAAATGGTTTTAAATTGAAAAAGGGTAGATTTAGATTAGATATTAGGAAGAAATCCTTTACTGTGAAGGTGGTGAGGCACTGGAACTGGCTTCCCAGAGAAGCTGTGGCTGCCCCATCCCTGGCAGTGTTCAAGGCCAGGCTGGATGGGGCTTTGGGCAACCTGGTCTAGTGGAGGGTGTCCCTGCCCATGGCAGGGGGGTGGAACAATCTTTAAGGTCCCATTCATTCTATGGTTGTATGAAATGTGGGAGCCTGAAAATCTAGACTGATGAGGCTACTTTGGATCAGAAGAGTTCACTACCATATCTCATCTTCCAACAAAAGCACATGCAAGGCATTCAGCAGTAGGTTTCAGTGAAATCTGAACAGCTCTCCACTGTAAGAAGATACATTTTATTATTTCAAAGACTTTTCGAGAATGCTGCTTTCCTTAAAGATTCTAGTATAGACTCTAGTAGCTTTTCTGCCAATGGAAAGACTGTCTTATCCTTACTAATCCCCCAATAGATTGCTTTAATAAACCAAAAGATTTGACTCTTCTTTGTATGCTTAGATAGCTCATTACTACATTGTTCAAGCACTTGAAATATTTTCCCATTTGGAGAAACAAAATGGAGTTAAATTAATACTGCTCAACTACTTCAGTGATCTGTTTCCTGGGACTGATCCCATTATCCCATTCCTCTGTCCTCTTCTCTGTACAGTCCTTGTTTAGAAACACAAGATATTTGATAGAACTGATTTATGGTTTTTTGCACATCTTTCCATACAGAATATTTACAGTAAGGTAGGATTCCAATCTGCAATTCTTGCACCTAAATATCTTGCTGTGAACGCATGGTCAGTAGCTGAATTTGACCTATGACTGAAAGCATCTGAAATGATGGCATGACAATGTTGTTATGGAAATGCCTAACATACAAAGCCATATGACACAGTAATTTTAAGCATACCTTGTCTGAGAACTAAGGATGAATTCTCAGTTGCATCACCAACAGACATATGGTCTGAAATCTGTTCTGTGAATGTGAAAATTTTGCCAATGGAATTTATAATTATTTTACAGATTGGATTAGTTGATAAGGCGTTATATGTGATTTGTTCATATTGACTTTAAATCCTAGCAAAGAAAACAGCACAATTTAGACTATAAAGAAATAGTGACATTTTTACAAATCAGCCAGCTTGTGAGTTAAAGGTACACTGTAACCTCAGTTTAAGCAAATGAGTTCTTATTAACAAGAGCCTGTGAATACAGTTGCTGGTAACAATGAATCTATGGGATATAGAATGGTCATTACTGAAGCAGAAGTCACCATGTGGAAGCCAAGACGAGTTAGCTGCATAGTGAAATATATGTAGGTCATCAGTGAGAGATATATGTATTCAGTCCCCTCTTCCCTGCCTTTTTTTTCTTTTAAGTAGAGAGGAGGATGGCTGAGAAGGAGGAAGCACTGGCAACTCTTTCTGAGCTATTAGTAGAAATAAAAAATCTATTCCTACATGGGGGAGGTTCATATGCATGTTCTATAATGGGGATGAAGTTAGAGGGGGAGGAGGCAGAGGCTGTGACTCAATTTATAAGTATTATGGATTATACTTAATGTCCACTCATCTATTGCAATTCCTGTCCAGAAGTGCTTGAAAAAAGTAAGAAGCCACAATGAAGCTCTCCATAAACCTCTGCAAGATCGTCATTCATAACCTGATGTCTGAGAAGACCTACTTTCGAAGTGAGAGAAGCAGACAAAATAATTTCTCTCTTCTGAAACCCTCTGCACTGAGCTTCTATTATCAATCTTTTGTTCTCAAGACATTTAGGAGGTTAAATGTTTATTTCCAAATGACTGCATGTATAAAGGTGGAACACTAAAGATAGATTTTTTTTTCTTTTCAGGCAGCAAGAAATCTGAAGGTTACTCATAGAATCATAGAATATCCCAAGTTGGAAGGGACCCACACAGATCATTGAGTTCAACTCCTGGC
>VWZZ01005045.1:0-221982 GCA_013399095.1 Psophia crepitans
CCTCTACGATTCTGTGATCCTGTAATGATTGCATTTAGCAGTCTGAACCCACCAAAGGAAAAAAAGGAAGAAATAGCAGCTCCGTATGCAACACTAAAGTAATCTTTTTCTTACTCTGTCAAGGCCAAGGTGTTTGGGCTGTAGATGTTGCAAAAGGGAGATGGTGCACCAAAGGGTTTATAAGTCCTGTTTGACTCTTTTGTGGCTTCTAAGCATGGCTAATCAAATTTATATCGGGCTACAAACAGCTTTGTAAAACAGCTTTAAGGCCTGGTGTTGCTGCGGGCTTGGTAGTAAGTGACAGCGCCACAGAATATGGCCCCCAGTGTCTGGGTGAGATCAGGCAGTTACCCTCAGATAGGCATAAATGCGCTATTAGGTGGTTGAGAAATAAATTTTTCCCCCCTAAAACCCTCCTGGGGATTTATTGTAGTGCCTTTGATGTAACTAATTAGCCTGTTCCAAGTAAGCAGTGACTAACAGTCTAATAACTGGCTAATAGAAGGAACTTCATAATGTTTTCAAATCAGGATCCTTTTGAGTGTCTTGCAAGAGGCTGAGGAGCTTTTCCCTTCTGAGAAACGGTTGCCAGCAGTCAGATCCTGAGGTCCATAGTCGTCTTTCTCTAAGTTATATTTGAGTCTCCTGGCTCTTTGAAGAGGCTGGATGTTGAAGAGCAATAATCCGGGAGACGTTCTGAAAGTGCAAAGCTTGAGTTTTAGCCCTGATCAACACACTTGGAGCAAATGTTCCCGTTTACTGGGGCTGTTGCGCAGCAACTTGCAGTCTTTGATGAATTTTGTAAGGTGGAACATTTTTTTAAGAGGGGAAATGAAAAAAGTAAGATTGTTTTTGCCAGAGATTTTTCTTCTCATGCAAGTTTTCCAATCCTCAAGTAGCAAAATCAAACCCTAAAATTTACTATACCAAGAGAGGGAGATGTGTTTGCCTGCCTTCTAGTTCTGCAAATGTAAAAGGAGAAATCACATACTGTGTTTTAACTTTGCCAATTAATTCTACCTTCACATGTCTTCTACTTACGCATTAAGATTTTAGTTGTTGTTTTTTTTCTTGTCCAGTGGAACTACAAAGCACTTTAACTACGAAGAGTCCCTTTCTCATCAAGCTGATGATACAGCATTTCCATGTGCTAGCAAACATCTCCAGTACATTTTCCATGCACAGACCATTTGCGCCCAATGCCCGGAGCATTTCTGGTGCTGGACGTGAATCCTTCTTGCTCTACTTGCGTGAGTAGTTTCACTGAATGCCCAGGATTACGGGGCGAGTAAAGCAAGCAGGATTTGGGCATTGTAGGCCCCATGAAGGTAAACTTAAAAGCTCACCACCTGCTCGGTACCTGGGTGCAGGGTGTAGTGTTTCTCCAGCAGCAGTCAATGTCGTCACTAACACCTAAACCAGAGTGCTGGGCGCTGCGCTCGCGAGCGGTGTTAAGTATCCCTGCAATAATCCACTGTCTACCATGGGAGAAACACGTAGCCCTGAACTTGGGAAGGAAGAAAATGGTTTTCAGCTGGTTTGATTTAAATTGTTTGTTTTTGTTATTTTAAAGCCTGTGTGGAAACGGGCCGGGAGAGGGCTTGTTCACAAGCGAGGCTCCCACTTATTTGGAGTCTGACCTCGCGAGCTGCTGAGAATTAGTGCCTCCGTTAGCTTCCCTGAGACTTGCAGCCCCGCAGGCTGGGGCTGGGCGTTGTGGCGGCTCAGGCTTCACGCGTGGGCTGGTTGTCCCTTCAGCTGGGCAGCTGTAGGCCAGCTTGGCCAACGGGATACCGCAGCAGTCTGGTTCGCAGCAAGCAACTTCACAGCTTGATCCAAAGTCATTGAAGTCCGTGGGATGGCTCGCGTGTCAGGTCAGTAACTTCAGGCATATGCTCAAATCTTACTCCTTTTTTCCCCCCCATGTCATGCATGATCAGGTGCAAGGCAACTCAGCCTCCTGAGCCTCCTGCACTGCGTGTACGCTCTCTGAGGTCCCAGGACCGACAAGGAGGTTTCTGCAGCATCCTGTGCCTTCGTGTGTAGGTAGCTGTGGGCACAGCTACCTCTTGTGTTCCCTAAGTAGGACCCTTTTCTTTTTTTCTTTTTTTCTTTTTTTTTTAAAGCTTAAAAGATATTTTTAGCATCTCCCTATAGGTCTGATGTTGGGGTTTGTAGATGCAGACTCACAGTTAAATCTGGTAGGTTTTTGCTTGGATGGAACTAAAGGTGGTTTTATTATACATAGTTTCATTTTGGCTGTTTAAGCCGCTTGGTTTCGGTTAGGGAGGCACCAAGCGGTGTAAATTCATCTGGAGAATCAAGGAATTGAAGTAAAGACATTGCTCCTAAGAAGGCTCTCTGATCTAGATGGCTAAAAAAGTTTACTTGAATTTTCATTTCCTTCGTACCGTTAGCAGGTTCCCCAGCAGTCTTGGGGAAGAGTTACGCACGCAGCTGGAAAAGGCTGTGAGCCATGTTCTGCTGACAGCGATGCGTGGCTGGCTTAGTGCTGTGTGAGCTCTGTACGAGCCCGATTTTGTCTCCTCCAGGTCGGTGGGAGCTCTGCCATTAACTCAGAGAAGTGCAGGACTGGGCTCTGTTTTGAACGTCATAGAAACTGTATTGATGGACTGTGCTCTGGCTTCCTCTGTGCTTCCAAAAAAACCAAAGACTGAATTGAGTTGTGCTGTAGGTGCAGCAAAAATGAACAGAGGTCTCATTTGTGGAAAATAATTGGAGGGTTGAAGTATTACGTAAGTAGTGTTGGGATTGGGCCCGCTTTCTGCCTCATTGATAAATACGTTTTCTTCCAGTGAAATTTAAAGGTGACAAACAAAAGAATATAACAGGTTTCTCAAAACAAACAAATGGAGGAAAGAGCTGTGTATCTGTATTCCAAAGGTCACAAATCAGTTCCTGGAAAATACTGTACATATGGTAATGGGAAAATAACTAAGCTGAAAATCTATTACAAGCCGGAATGTAAATCTATACATTTTCAGTGGTGACCTCAGATAATATATGCTATTTATAAGCACACATATAAGGTATGCTTAAGCATTGCAAATAAACGGAGTACCATACTTGATAGATAAGAGATTTTGTAGCCACTCATATGGTTGGAGTCTATTTTTAAAAGCGATTATGAGCATTGCGCTGCGTATCTGTTATGTTCCCAAAGCGTGTACTTCATGTGCAGTTGCTCCAAATGCAGGAAAAAACCCAAACTTGGGACCAGGAGTGCTCAGTTTAAACTACTGTACCCACCCAACCCAGAACTTTGGTTACAGCATGCACTGCTGTTAATGGCAGGCATAGTCCTACAGATGTATTTCCTCCTGCTTTGCTCCTAAGCTGGTCAGAGAGTAGTGATCAGCATGTATATGTGAGAAGGTGCAGATATGCATGTCCTAATGAGCCTGACAATTGCTCTATTGCATCATTTCAAGGAAGAAAATATCAACTCTCAGAAACTTAAACCTAGGTACCTATTCTATTAAGAAAATAAGTAGTCAATCTTTTTTACATCCCCCCGCCCCTTCTGTCTGGCTCACAGCAACCTAAAATGCTACTTTTCTGGGAAAGACTGATATTCTGACTTCAGTTTTGTAATTTAATGATGGAGAGTTTCCTTAGTAAACCAAATTTAAAGTACTAGAATGCTTATCTTATATCCAGACCTTGAACATAAAAGGCATTTTATACCAGCAATTGTTCATTTAATGAGCAATTGCAGAGTGCAGGACGGTTAAGGGATTGAGCTATATGCACCATTATTGCAAGAAGTATTCCGAAATACCAGAAATAGGACGTAAGCTCTGATCAGGGGGACTGTGAGCACAATTACCTTCTTTTCAAATCCTTCTGTGACACTGCGGGAGGAAAAAGGACTTTGAAACTTGAAAGGAAAGAGCTTGCTTTCAACCTCAAAAGCTAGGAGGAAAGGGCTCTGAAATTTGCTCAGTATTCCCAATTCACCATTAGCCTGTTTCTTCCTTTAGCCTCAAGGCATTCTCCGCTTTTTGAAAAGATGTTAAGAAATTCAGTCACAATAGAGAGCCTAGTTTTGAACATGTTTCACTCGGTCCATTGAGGTCTGGTCTTCAGCCTTTGTGTGGGGTGAATTGAGCTGAGCAGCAAGCTGGTTGGGGAGAGGTGAATGAGCAGTCTCTGTGCAGTCACAAATTCTGGCAAAGAAAAGATTACCCTTTCCTTTATTTTACAATATGCATTCCTGTACAATCCTGCTAGTGGCAATATGCAGAGCCGAGCTTGTGCTTAGGTCAATATGGAGCACTTGGTTTATAGCAACTCTTGTTAAGTTTGTCTTGTAATTGAAGCTGCTGTTGACCTTGCTTGGAGACCATTTGTAAAACCGTTTATTTAGCATAAACTGAAATAATAAACCCTCCTTCTCTTCGGCCGATTGTGATAGGGTGACATTAGTTTGATTTAATGATTAGCCGCCTGACCCCTCAGCTAGAGAGAGCCGCTTGAATAGGGAGAGTTCACTAGGAAGCACACAGGAAGAATACTAATGAGCTTGTTAAATTTAGCATGGCACCAACCACTTTTAATTCCTCTAATGGGAGAAGCACTGCCTCTGAGAGAGAGGGAGGGAGACGGGGAGTGGGGGGAAAAGGGAGAGAGAGAGAGGAAAAGAGGGAGGAATGCCCATGTCCCGGTAGCAAGAGGTGGGGTTTTTTTGGTCAAGAGCGGAGCTTGGAGGGAGCATCAGCCAGGGTCTCTTGGACTGAGTTGTAAGTACCCTGTCCCTTCTCTTACCCGGCCAAAGTGTGTTGGCAGATTGCTCATGAGACAGTAACTCTCTCCGCAAGTTGCATGCAGAAATGCTGCGATGAAACTTAATACATAAGCAGATTTATGGGCTGGTGGTGTCTCGTTTAAGCAGGGGTCTCTCTGAAGTGGGTTGAGATGGATTTTTAGTGTGGTGTATCAATACATTTCAACTTCTTACTGTTGTTACTGACTTTAAGATATTTAAAATAATAAAAAAAAAGCTTCTACTTTGTGTCTCAGTCTACAGCAGAAAAAGAGCAAAAAAAAGTTCAAGAGGGAAAGAAAGTTTAATGGATTTTTGCATTAGGTTTTGTTGTTCTGATTCTTATTTTTTTGCTGCAAATTAGCTGAACAATTAAAAGTGCATTTGTTCAGGCATGCTGCCCAGTGTGAGTTTGTTGAAAAAGCTTATTGATTAAATGATGTGCTCCTTGGTGCTCAACGCTTCTAATAAAAAATGCTTCTGATCAGAATAGCAGGAGTAGATTGGATATTTCTCAGTGGATGGGAGAACCTTGGATTAATGTGATCATTCCAGGCTGGGCACTCATAACGTGTCTCTGGCTACTGGCTTGTTAAGACAGAGTAAGGCATCCATGAAGAAAGAGAAGCTTATGCAGATTGCTTTTGGGACCTGATTACTCCTCCTTTTTTTTCTCTCTTTCTTTTTTTTCTTATTCAACTCCTCTCTTACACCTCCAAAAGGCCCATTGAAGTGTGCTGGAGTCAGTGGGGTCCCACCAGCGGGAAGCAGGTGCAGTTGAGGGGGAGAATCAATCCTTTCGACTTTGACATTGGTCTCTGCAAAATTTTAGTAAATCGGATGTTTCTTTTGACCCTTAAGCTGGCCACTTCTAAAACGTGAGCAGAGCAGTAACAGTTGTCGTGTATTTGGCTGTAAACCCCTTTGGCAGATGCTGCCGGAGAAGTGGGCTGTTTGCTTACATTTTTGCTATAGAGCCCCACTTGTTGCCATGGTGGGCAGTGTGTTTCTGTCAATAATTTGGCCTGGCGCGGCTTGCCCACACTTACTCTTAAAACTTTATTGAACAATTCAGCTGAAACAGAAGGAGATTAGACAGCTTTCGCCTTCTGGCGCGCTGGAGTGGCTCGCCTGCCGTTGCGAGAGTCGGCAGCGTTGCTGCGAGAGGAGTTTCCCTGCTCGGTGCCCGGGGAGCTCCTGCAAACCGCTCGCCTGGTCGTGTCCTGGAGCACCGGTCCTGTCAAGTGTCCCACCTGCCCCCCCATCAAAAGCAGCTCAGTGGTGCGGAGCATGAAGTAAACGCTTAGCAAGATGTTTGGCCGCTGAATGTTCCTTATTATTGCAGAAATGCTGTCATGTTTACTTAAAAAAGAAAAAGTAGTTCTGGGGGAATTTTTACGTGGCAGACAGCATGCAGAAGCGTTTGACTTCTAACAGTGCAGGGCAGTAATTTTATAATGGAGAGAGAGACGGTTTAATGCAGAGGGAAAAATACTGCTTTCTTGGTTTCTTTCCTTTTTTTCATTAAGGAACCAAAAAAAAAAAAAGGGAAAGCTTATTAAAACAAAACACGTTTTTCCTTTAGTTTCAAAGTTACTGAAAGTAGGTTTTGAATTTCATTCAGCAATTTGGAAAATCAGCTTGTTCCACAGCAGTCACTCGTACCTTGATTCATGACACATGCATGTTTTGAGAAGGAAAGAATGAAAGTGGAGCCTGCAGACAGACGTCAGCTTCTTGTTGTATCCCAGGATGGCAGTTTTAACAAATATTATCTTTATATGGAAGAGTAAAAGAACTGAAATCCTATCTGATCCTTGGATTGATTATACAGCCCCACAAATCACTCCAGCTTGCTTCTCTCTGTGCTGTGGTAGCACAGGTTAGCTTGCTCTGCTTAAGGGTCTCTCAGGATTTCAAATGGAGTGTAATCCCCTATTTTTACAAGAGTTTACATCTCATCAGTGAAAGTTCACTCTGGGTTGAAGTTTAACATAAAAGACTCCAGATAGAGAGAAACCTGATGGAAAATATGACTTTGGGTTGATTTATTTTTTTATTTTTTAGTTATACAAGCAGCTTTTTAAAAACCTCATATAAGTTTTAAAGTTTTAGACTCCCTTTTGCTGTTCTCTAACTAGAACCAGCTTCAGTGTAAAAAGTTGAAACCTTAAACCCCGCTAATCCAGAGCGGGGACCGGTGCCTGTGCATATTAATAAAAAGTAGAAAAGGGCAACGGGTTTAAACTCTGCGGCGTTGTTGTCCGTTTCCATTAACTCTTTCTCCTCAGACCCAACCCTGAAAATGTTCTGTATGGAGAATTACTGCTGACTGTAAAAAGAATTCAGTCCCTGGAAGATGCTGATAAGTCGGCAGACCCTGGTTGCTGTAAGACCTGGAGATAGAAAAATAATTAAGCCCTCAATAGGTTACGCTGCTGGGTTTTTTTGTTGTTGCTACTTGGGAGAAGAGGGGGCAGGGAGAAGCCTAGCAAGCCCCCCCGTTCAAAATGATGGTGTAGCTAGTTTATAAATGTAATGTCCAAAATTCAGCTCCAGGTATCTAATTTCCAATCTAACTCATATGAAGGTGAATAGGTTGAGTTATGCTGGTGTTGGGCTTGGGGAAAGCAGCGTCCTAGTGGATTGCTCACTGGTGCTTTTGCTCTGTGAATGAGTAGACCAGGGCAAGGTACAAGTGAAAATTTAGCCCTGACCTCAGCTCTCTGACTGCTGAAGGGCAATCTTGGTGCTGTTGTCAGTGATCCTTCCTTGTGTGTAGGTTGTAGAGTAAGTGTACCTTAACTCTGTTTCCTAGGGGTGTTTTCGTTTCCTTTCTAGTTACCTTGTTTGAGCCCAGTGTTTAATAATATAAAGCTCCTCACGCACTCAGAACCACGGAGCAACTTTTGAAGCTAACCGTACTTATCAGTACTTCTGTAAGATGTGTTGTGTATGCTTGTATGTGCAGAGCAGTTGATTGAACAAGGCTGTACCTGGAGCGTGGGAATGGGCCAGGATTACAGCTGGTGGTCGGGCTTGTTTATAGAAAAGTCTTGGTATTTTAAAGCAATAATGCAACTTTAGGAGAGCATTTACAGTGGAGACTTGGGTAGCTAACAAAACTCCTCCACCACGTGGCACATATGAAATGTACCCAGGAATGTGCATCTGGCTTCTGAAGAACAGAACCTCTTGGTCTGGTTTTCGAAGGGTCCACGTGATCCCCAGGGGCTGAAATTCACATGAGAGCAGAGGGTTGGTTCAACACCTGGTCCTGGTCCGCTGGCCTAGAGGTTTACTGCTGACTAGGTCTTGGGTTTGAGCCTCCTAATTTTTTTTTTCTTTTACTTTCTCCCCTTGGTCATTAAGAATTTGTGGGTTTGTATGTATGGATATGGGAAAGAAGGAGGAGGGCGCATGCTCTGCTGCCCTCCACGTGCACCCTTGTGGTGACCCGTAGAGCAGGTGGCCTCGCTTGCGCCTGCCCGATGCTGCTGGTGCTGTATCTTGAGCAAGTTTACTTGTTTTGCTGTTGCCCACCTTCCTTCTGCTTGCTAACAACCTTTCTGCAAGGCTCCAGCCTCACGCCAGCGAACCTCCGGGGAGCGGAGCCAGGCTGCAGAGCAGCAGTGGGTGGCTAGGTTTGATTTAGGCCCAGCCGGCGGGGTTCATCATCTCCTCTTCGTGACAGATTGTTTTTCGCCTCCCCATCAGGCAGCCCAAACTCCCAGTCTCCTTGTCCCAGAGGCAAGAAAACAGCAACGCTGTGTCTGTTCTCTCAGGATTGATGGCCTCGCCGGTAGGAGCATCGGCGCATGGGTGACGATGATCTACTGCTCAGCAACCGCCCTCTCTGAACGCGCGGGCTTCCCCGGGCCATCTCTCATAGCCACATGTGCACCGACTGTCACAAACTTACTCCATGAGGAGGGGGTAGCAAGGAGGAGCGCGTGTGTGCGGGGGGAGAACTTTTCTTTATTGCATTTGCTATAAAGATGGGCTAAAAAGTGTGTGTGTCTCTTTCTTTCTCCTTCCCTTCTCTCTTTCTTCTCCCTCGTTTTTTTGCAGAGGATGAAAGTCCTGGGCAGACCTATCACAGAGAGAGAAGGAACGCGATCACAATGCAGCCGCAGGGTGGGCAAGGCCTCGGCAAGATCAGTGAAGAGCCTTCCACGTCAAGCGAGGAAAGGGCCTCATTAATCAAGAAGGAGATCCATGGATCTATATCGCACCTTCCCGAACCTTCTGTACCTTACCGTGGGACGCTCTTTACCATGGACCCCCGAAATGGTTACATGGACCCTCATTACCGTGAGTACCGATTGCTGGTTCGTTTGGGGATGCGAAGTTGGAAGGCTGTCAAATTTAGTGTAATTTTATTTGCCGCCTCGCAGTGTCCCCAGGGAGAACTGCTTTGTCTGGGGGAGGGTTAAGGTAAATACGATCCTTCTTTCTGAAGTTAGGAACCAGGGTGCAGTTGCATTGCAGCTTGAAATTATCACAGGCCTCTGCAAAGCAACTTCCACAGGACATCTCATCTGTTGCTAATCCTCCTCAGCCATCCAGGGCTGTGTTTGCTCCACCTCCTTAATGCATGAAGAGAAAAAGCCTCATTAAAGAAGGCACAGAAGGAAAATGAAACAGGCCTTAAAATCCCTCTTTTAAAGCAATGTTAAAGTATGGTATTAAGAAGAGGCAGGACCGTGCCTTGTACAATGCGAATTTGGGGCGTGGGATGGGATTGAAAGGTTTATTGCTGTGTTTTGGGGAATTTTTTCTTTGTTTTGGAGATTATTTTTTTTTAAGGATTCATGCGTGTATTTGAGTATGCAGGCCGATGGAGTGGTTTTGCAGTTTTCTTCCCTGGCTACAGTTCCCTGAAGTTGGGGGGGGTTGGTGCAAATGGTTTCAACTTCTGAATTCCTGTTCAGGCATTAATAAAAAAGTAAGAAATTAACTGACACTTGAACCCAGATGTGGAATGGGTTTCTCCACAGGCAACATATGAGGGAGTTAAGCAATTTTTTTTCATCTGCTTCTAGTTTACAAAAANNNTAGTTTACAAAAAAAGCTGGGGGGGGGGGGAATCATTTAGTTGTGTAGCAATGAAGTACATCTTGAGGTGTCAAGGCTTGTGCCTTTTGATTATAGATTTATCACCCAGTCAGGATACAGATTTGCCATTTAACCTTCCAGTCTCCAGTTCCAGATGATAAGCTTAAAACCCACAAAGAGGGGCCAGTCTGCGTTGTTTTTTTTTCTTCCACATCATTCAGAAATTTTAGTGTTTTAAGGCAAAAGGTCATTAGCCAGACGACTGATTAGTGAGGACAGCTGATTAGTGCATGTTTTTTTTCTAAAGAAAGTGCCAGGGATAAAAGCTAATTTTATCCCTTCATTAGTTGGGCTAGCAGCAAAGGGGAATGTTCACTCATCAGGGTGCAGATCAAAGTATGTCTCGCACAACCTTAAGTCTCACCAACCTCCTTTTTTTTAAAAAAAAAAAAAGACTGATTGTTAATAAGGATGGAGGTATTATGAGAAAGTGAACACTTGTTTTTGGTATAGTTTAGATCAGTATTTAGGGGAAAAGTTTGCAGTTAAGCGTTTGGGCTTTCTTCCAGTGTAGGCAGTCAGTTTCTGTACACCCTCCTCCTCTTCTCTTGCACAGCCCTGCTCAAACCCTCTGGGGGAGTTACTCATCTTTTTGCTGAGGAGGATGTGCCGCAGCACACCAGCCACAGACCCGTCTGCCAGAGCGGCATCAATGTGCAGAGCAAGCGGCCGCTCACGAGCAGCAGCGCGTAGAAATACTCGCTTGCAGGTTGGAGACACCATTTGTAGCTTATGGTTTGTTAATGCAACCCCCAAATCTCACTTAAAAATAAATAAATCTCATTGTGAAAGCAAAATAGCTTCTCTGTTTCTAGGTAGTACAGCTGAGGAGAGATGAAATGTGTGACCAAAACAACCTCCCCAAACAACTACCCCGATGCTGAATTTAGTGGTGGTGATTGCCATTTTGACCAGCTGCCAGCTCACCCCTTAAATCTAGTTCAATGTGTTATTGATGCTACCGAAGGAAAAGGGCTGGCCGGTCAGAATGAGCCTGAGCCGTTTGCGTTTAGTTCGTTTTGTTTTATTTCATTGAATTTGCCTTTTGACGAGAGTTCTCAAGATTTAATGAAGCTGCTATGTCTGTATTGTGGCCAATAACGCTAGTTAGTTAGGAAGTGTGGGCTACTAGAGAAATGTTGACATCAGAAGTTGAGAGAACAGCAGAAGTTATCCAGCATGTAACAGTAGAGAAACAGGAGATGAGTCAATTTTAAATCAGCAACATGATCTTAAAGCAGAAGTCTAAGTCAGAAAACATCAGATGGGCAGACCTGCTTCACCGCTGCGTTAGTGAGTTGTGCGTTTGTACTCACTGATTTATAAAGTCCCTCAAGCTATTAATGTCATATAAAAAGACATCATGCTTTTATTTACCTTTAATAGATGTGATACAGAAGGACAACTAAAGAGACAAATGTCTAGTTAGATTTATGGGAAACCAGACAGGCTTACTGAAATTTTCATAGTAGTTGTATCATTTATATATGTAAGACATGCTTTCATCAAAGAGGTGACTGTATTCAGGCTGACACTTATAGTGGTCCATATGAAGAAGGCTGAATAATGTAAACATACCCCCGTCCCAGTGTGGCAACAGGTGAGGAACCAGCAAGGCTATCGTTCCCTCCCTTGGTTCCTTGCCAGTTTTGCTGGGCATATAGATAGAAAATACTGTTGTAATTCAACGTAGTTGGATAAGTAAACGCTCACAGTAATCCTTTAGTTTCCCTGTGGTTGGAAAATACAGGCTTTTCAAGATGCCTAATTTGTGCTTCTATTTATACCCACTTTGTATTTAAAAATGTGGGCAGGCTTCCTCTAACACAGGAAAAGGGAAAATAATTTTTTTGAAGGACATCTGTATATTTTTATGGCAAGAAAAGAAAAAACGCATTGAAGTCAATTGTGTGTGGAACGCATGTCCTCTCCAGGAGCTGGAGTTACTAGGAACAACTTGAATGCTTTGCATTTCTACATGTAAATATGCATGTCTCTGTGTATGTGTGTTGCTGGATTTTTTTGTTGTTAGAATTTTTTTCCTAATTAAAATGACTGATGTTGTGAATGTTGGAAATAATAGTTACCATATATGTGAAATAAATACCTCATTGGGGGGGAGTTTGCTCTCCTGCAGAGTGTGGGTGGGGGTTAGGGTTGTGTTTCAAGTGGACCAGCTTTTCAAACAGTTGAGATGAAACATGCTATGGAGCTGGCGGCCCTTCTGCATGGCAGAGAGCCCCTCAACCATTTAGCAACTGAGAGTGAGAGCACGGCCTCATGCTCAGCTCGCAGCCCTCTGTCCTCCAGGAGATAAAGAGAAAACGTACAGGCCTAAACCAGAAATTTTTGTTTTCTATCCTTTTTTTTTTTGTTAGGGATTTCTCAAGTGCTGCTTAAACACTGCCCACAAAATGTGGGATTTTTTTAACTTTTTAGAAACTTTTTTCTTTAAAAGCTTTAGGGCAGATGACAAATGCTGGAGTTCCCCTTCATGTGTTGTACCTTTTCTTTCCTGAGGAGAGCAGGGTTACTGGGCTAAATCATTGCTGCTTAAATGGAGTTAAAACCCCATGTTTCTCAAACACTGATTGCGGTGGTAGTTGGAGCCCCTTGTTAATGTAAATTCTGTCTCTAGAGGTGGGGCTGAGGCAAGGGAGGTGGGGATAGCAACTTCCCTTTGTTATTCTCTTCCCCAATTTTAATTCCCACGCAGATTTATGGCAGTGCTAAGACTGCCTGTCTCACAAGTCATTCCTCATGGAAAAAATGAATCATTCCTGATGTAAACACTTTGATTTGAAACATACTGCTGGTATTCTTCCCTGACTTTCACAGCTCATTTGAAAGAATTGTTAGTACCTAATTAGTAAGGCCTGAAGAATTATCTTAAGTAAAAAGCAGTGACAGTTCAGTTGGCTCCGATCTGAAAATTCGTATATACAGGAATGGCCCTGGCAGGATTTTCTTTCTGGAACATCCCTCCATCTCAGAGAGGTTGTGCTGAATGTAGCTGAAAGCAGGGACTCATTCCTTCACTCCTTTTTTAATTTTTTAATTTTATTTTTTCCTCCTTAGTGGGGATTTATTCTGATGGTTTTGAAGCTTCTGTATCTGTCTGGGGAAGTGGGAACTGCTTATTGCACATTTCGTAGGATTAACCCTCCAAAGGTATTGATTGCCTTCAGTTCCCACTGACTCTGCCTGGACTGGTGCTCTGTAAGGATCGGGCCCCCCATAACTGCCCAGGTTAGATTACCCAGTGTTAGTGTCATCTCAAAATCAATTTGGAACACGAACAAAAGACCACAGCAAAAGAAAATACAGTGCTGGTTCACTAGGTGCACTTGTTCATTTACTGCGTTTTAATTTTTATTGGCAAGAATTCCCCTTCCTTCATCTCCCCATAGAAAAGGAAAAAGGAGGAGGTGGAGGAAATTAGATTCTGTTTCTGCAAATGTAAGCTGGTGACTGGAGACAGAGTCTTAAAATGCAATAATTAGAAAGCAGTGGCTTTTCATGGCAACGTGGCTTGAACCACGATGGCCAGCTGTGTGCGGCACGTAGAACAGCAAGAGCAGTCCAGATCGCCACCAGCAGTTAAGCTCATCAAAGGGGGTTTCCATTTGCTTTGTAGAGGGGGGAACTGGTGGCCTCCCTTGTCCTCTTCCTGGCACATGTTGGGACCCTGGAGGGATGATGGAGATGCTTTTGGATAGCCCCAAAGTGGGCACTTAGCTCGTCTCTAGCTTCCCTGTGTCACCAGGTAGCAGGAACCCAGGGCATGTTTTTATGGAGGGTTTCCCCCCAGCCTTGTTGGAGAGCAGTAGGAGAGTGTCAGTGAGGAATCCTTGTAGAGATTTAGGGCCTGGGGTCTGTAAAGACACTTAGGGGCTCTTCAATTTCAGATTGAGTTTGGCCTCTTAAATACTTCTGAAAATCTGCATCCTACTTCTTCATCTCTTTCTGCAACATTTTTCAGGGGAGGGACTTAAGCGCTTTAGTAACAAAACTCTCTACTGACAGTGATTTATGGGGTGCTTTCCAAATGTTGTCATGGAGGAGTAGTTGAAAAAAGTAAGATCTAAAGCTTTTAATAAAACTCACAGGGGAAAAAAGCCTCTAGTACAAAAGTGAGTATCAGTTTACTGATGTCAGCTGAATAACTGGAATGTTGGTCTTAAAGAAAATTAGTATGTTTGCAAAAATTATATTTTTTAAATAAAAATCTAAAATGTCATATAGCCTACAAGAGAAAAATATTACAGCTCTCAAACTTAGGGTCAGAAGCAACTTCACTTTGAAATTTTGGAAGGTGCTACAGACCTCTTAACAGTGTCTTATAAATGGAAATTTCTTCTCCAAGATGCCTCCCAAACCTCTGTGGTTGTGTTTGGGAAGTGCTGCTCACTATAAATACTCCTGCCCATTTCTCTGGAGTCCTTTTGTGGAATAAGCAGGATCTCCTGAGAGCCCTGGAGTTGCTGCCACTGCATGATGCTCTTGTTTGGAAGTTACTATTGCACCCATAGATTTTACAGCTAGAAGTGGCACATAGAGATGTCCTTTCTTACACTGGATTTTATCTCTCCTCAGCATGAGACAGACTGCAGAACTACCAGTACCTGAAAGGCCTTTAAATGTAATGTTGTTGAGAAGCTGAAAGGTCATTTTTTAGGGTTTTTCTTTGTTTTGTTTTTAAGTTTAGGTGAATACATATCTTAGAATACTGACTTTTTTCATTAGCAGGAGTATTAATTTCAGCTGAAAGCTATAGGCAGTGATATGGAAAGAAGTGATCTGGTTTGTGTGGAGGGTAGGATTAGGATATTTGAGATATCTTACGGCCCTATAATTCTGTTGGACTTCAAAATTCTTAAAATGTCCCGAGGATCGCATTAAAAAAAACACTATTCCTCTATGGCACCTAAGAGAATTTACCTGCCAGGCACTACCAGGTATGGAGCCTTCTGTGAAGCAGATGTGTCTCTTAATCTCTCCTTTTTTGGTTGTTCAAGTGCATGTAAACTGTGGAGTGAGATGTTTTTTGTTTTGTTTTTAAGGAATAGGGAAGATAAAGACAGGACAAATGCAAGAACGCTTACTCTTTCACAGATTTGATTTGGTTTGTCAGCTAAAGCTTTTTTAGGTGCTTTACAGTATGTGTTTGTTGTATGCTGCCTTCATGGAAGGAGACAGAATACATTGCTCAGAGCCATAGAATAATAGTTAAGAACTCCGAAGGAAAAAAAAAGCCAACAAATAATGTAATCCATCTCTTTAGCCTCAAGGCAGATCAGCTGTCCCTAAATCAGGAGAGAATGAAAAGCTTCTTCAAAGTTGCAGTGTCCCTTGATATTTCTGGACATTTCTGTCTTTGAGAGCCTTGTGACAAGATCTGTAGTGGGTTGGGACTGATCTTGTGTCCCTACATGGTAACTTCTATGGCACCAGCAGCTGGAAGGTGGGGGAGAGAAATTTAGAAGCCATAAAAATCTGGCTTGAAAATTTTTATGCAGTTTCCTCTTCCCTCCTACAGATCTGCTAGCATGCAGGAGATATGGTACTTCTCATTGCTGTGTTCTCCGGAAAAAAAAAACGCTAGAAAGAACCACCAAAACCCTCCAACAAAAACCCCAAAGAACCCCACAGCCTGACACATAACTGTTGTGCTCATTACTGCCACTTCAGCAGGCCAAGATCATTAGTTTTCTCTTTTTATTAGTTATCAGAGTGATCTTTGTGCTGATGGTGAAGCTGTGTAGTGTAAGGGCTTAGCCAAGTATGGCAGGTATGTAGAGAACTAGGGGCCAAAGGAAGATAAGCATCATTTGTTGCAAATTTTGATGCATCTCATAATGCCTGAGGTTGCTGTCTGTCAGCCAGCTCTTGGAGTGCTTTGCTCTGCAAGCATTTCTTGGCCATGGGGACACGATTTGAAAAGCACCTTCTTTGACTTGGCTGCTTAGAGCTTTAAAACAGATTATCCAGAACTCAGCCTTACATGGCTTTTTGTGTCAGGTGTTACCTGTAGCTGTGAGGGTCTTTGTGGCTGCAACAACTTGTGTCTTTGTGGCAAAGAACCAGGTGCTGGTTCATTGATCATGATTTTCTCTGAGAACTGAAGCAGATTCTGCTGAGCTGGTGAGTACAAGCCATGTACTTAACCACTGTGCAGTGCTTTACACTACCAGGGAGATGGTTCCTCTTCCATTGATGATCTTCCATTTGGTTAATGTGACAGAGGGAATTCAGTTGCCTAAGCTGAGGTTTCAAATGCCATTTTCATGCCTGGAAGGATCCTAGTGAGTCTATGTCTGCCACCCTGGGAAGGCTGGTCTCCAGTACTTCCTGTGTCATACCTCGTAACTCTGTATGAACATCTGGGATGCCTTAGGGGTCTAAGATGGCACTGTGTATCTGTCTTTAGGCAGCTGTACCCTCATCAGTGCTGTAACCAGGAATTCAAGTCAGTGTGTCAAAATGTAGAAAATAAATATTCAAGTTCAGTTCTATTTCATCTCCATCTCCACTGCCATCATCTAGCTCTTGTCAGGAAATCTGTGGCAATGATGAGATTGCAGAGTAGCTAATGTCTATAGGGTGTTCCCCTTTCATGGGTCCCTTGTGTTAATTTTGTTGCATGCAGGGTGCTTGTCACTGAGATCTGGATGTGCACTATCCTTCCTTGCTGCTGCCCTTGGGGCTGGGGGAAAGCCCAGGTGTGTGGGCGCTGAAGGAGGGTGTCGTGTCCCAGAGGATGCCTCAGGCTGGGCAGTGGGGGTTAATGGCAGCGTGTGGGCACCGTGGGCCTGCTTCCCATGTGGCATGGACTCGTCCAGGGAGGTTTTGAAAGGCAGTGTGGTTCCTGTTGACAAGGTGCCATTTCAAGATTGTCCTGTGAAAGTCTCTCAGCACCAGCTTTGGCCTCCTGTTGGAGTCCAGGGTTGAACAGGCCTTTACTCTTAAGACAGCTTAATGCTTTGGTTGCCAAACCATTTTCAGGATCACTAGCAGATACAGCTTTATTCCTATTGATTGAGCTCAGTACTTAGGAGGAGAGCCTCTTAGCCATAGCCTCTGTTTCCTTTTATTCACACCTAGCAACCCAATTAGCTTCCTTTTAGTGTGGCTCTTGGGTAGTTTACACAGTACTCTCTAACCTCTTACTAAAATGCTGCTCAAATGATTTGCAACTGGGGCTCTTGAGCCTGTTCTGTGGGTCACATCTGAGTTTGGAGATTGGAGATCATTTCAGGAACACTTCCCCCTTCAGTCAGTTACACTGGCTACCTTTTTTGGTTTGTGATCATGTATCTTACAGCTGAGGCAGCAACCACCAGCATGGGGAACCAGTACTGCACTAAATATTGACGTATTGGAGGCTGTGTTTTAAAGATCACAGCTGCTGCACTGCCACGTGGTCATTGGCACACGTGGTGGGGGTCGGTACACAGCCGCAAGGAAGGCGGTACGCGCGTGGGAGTATGTACAGGTTTGTACGTCATCTTCGTACTTCCTTTTAAAAATAATAAGTTTAAAAAAAAAAGCAAAATAATGTTTCGTATTGTCTTTCAGAATTTGTCTTGCTCAGTTTTTGGAGTTCAGCACAGATAATGGAGTCGCTTTGTAATCTAAGTTGCGCTTGTTTCCTGCTTCACACTGAGTAAGGTGGCAGAGTGGATCCCCCATTGTTCGTTCTGGTTTCCCTTTCACATTTCAGTGCTGCCCCGAGCCATCATTTTTCCCAAACAGCCAAACGGCGCTGATCCAGAACCCAATGAATTCAGTGAATCAACAGCTGCTGGCTTCAATGAACTTTGTAATAATCCCCGGTTGCTTTATATTCTACCCTTTCATCTTACCTGCTCCTCATGCTAGTTGTAATTTAAAATCATAATTCCCAAGGATCCATGTTACCATTTAGCAAATGAAGAGCTGAACATTGTTATTCTTCTATCTACAGTCCCCTGTTGAAGTAGCTGATGGTAACAAGCCAAAAGCAATGGCATATGACATACTTTCAAATAAATGGCTGATTATGGTAACAGCTGAGTGTAACATCATACCGAGTGTTGAAGCAAATAACTAATGAGGTAGAACGTGAAATAAATTTCATTCCACTATGTCACACTTCTTAGTGTGAAAACATGCTGCATTTGATTTGTGTGTTTTTTCACCAACCTGCCTGCAGATATAACTGTTGAAAGCCTCCAGCTTTGGCATTGACTTCTGTTAGACATGGCTGTTGAAATTGGGTTACTTGGGTGAATAAGGTTTGTTGGATCAAGGCCTGTGTTGTGTATAAACAGTGGTTGCTCACTTTACCGAGATGGACCAGCGTGGTACGGTGATAGGAAGCTATTGGCACCAAAGCCGTGCTTCATGCCGGACGATATTTGAGTTGGCATCAACACCAATGCTTTTAACAATGAAATCGGTGCCAGACATCAAAAACATTAATTGCTGCTATGATAGGAATGGAATTTTTTTCTTCTTAAGTAAAAGGGAGAAGAGGAGCACTAGCCATATATCACTGGCTAATCATTGAGCTGCCCAGTACTTGGTGTGTTTGATTGGGAGAGTCTGATGTATGGCCTGCTCATATATGTCCCTAGGGTGCCTGAGACTGGCAGCGACCATGGCTTATTTCCACTCTTGCAGGTTTTCAGCTTTTCTTGATTTGTCAGCTTGAGTACAGAAAATCTAAACATGCTTATAGCTCACAAAGCCAACTGGAGGAAACCCCTTATAAATAAAGACCCAAGGCCTGATCTGGCTTTGTTAGCTCTCGTGGCAAAAGTTACAAAGCCTGAATGAAACAGAAAATGCTGGCCTGTGAAAGTATTTCTGGGTTCTTGTGGGGAAATGGCACATCTCTTCAAAGACGGTAGTTATCTATCATGTTCGTCAGGTTAACACACATTGTGCGTTTAGTAGTGCTTTTCATCCTCTGTGCGTTATAAACCAGAAAGGCAGGTTGGGGACATGGGCTGCTGTAGTGATTCCTCCCATAGTTTTGTGTGCACACCGCTCTGGAAAGGTGGGTCTGTACAGGGAGGTTAAAGCGTGCTGTGCCTCTGCATCCTGACCGGCCTCCCTCTCTGGGATCTTTTGCAGGGCAGCCTGTGGGAGTGTGGCCTGTGGTGTGCTGATGCATAGGGCTCGCCCCGGTGTGCAGGGTCCTGCTGAACCAGAGGGTTGTAGTCCAGTTGCTGCTGAGGCCACTCTTGAAGGCTGGCAAAGCACAGGGTTGACATCCCATATGTTAAGGGGGTGGTCTCTGGGCTGCCTCTAAGAAGTGATGTAGACATGGATACTGCTCGTTAAGGCTGCACAGGGTACTGACACAACTCTCTGAGGAAGACAGTCGTGTGAAACGGTGTGCTCTGCTGGCTGCTGAGAAATGACTTGTATTTTCTTAGGGAGGCTGGTTCTAGCGTGACATTGCACTGTGGTCCTGGAGCACAATACCATGTTTCGGGAATTGTCATACTAATGGGAAAAAGTCTTCAACTTTGCATTCCTTCTGAGCACGCAGTGCGTTGTGCCTCTAGGCCAGGTTAATTTGGTAACATGGGCCAATAGTTCTTGGTTCCAGAAAATGCTGTGGTCTGCTCAGTGTTTTCTATGTAATGTCTTTCTTAATTAACATTCAGACACTATGTATCTGCTTCTTGTTTGCTGCACTCTTTGCTTATCTGTGTGTGATGATGAAAGATCAAATGTCCAGCTTAACTGTTTGATGCAGAATCTCACCATTTATACAGCTGGTTGAATTCTCCCAGCTGTGATTTCCAAGGAAGCTTCAAAAACAGAAGGTGCTTTCTTTGTCCTACTTCCATCCTGCTGCATAGTACTTCCATGAGCCCCACCTAACTGCAGCTAATGATGCCCTTTTACTTTGTCAGTGAAGGGAATCGAGAGGTGCTGCTAGCAGGCAACATCCTCTTCAGCCTAGCTATACTTTCCTTTTTATTCTTTCTGACCATGCCATGTGCTTAGAAGAAAAGGACTCAAACTGGTCTAGACCTGACTGAGTGCAGTAATGGGAAACCAGAGGTGGAACCTGTAGGAGCACTTCTCTCAACCCAGCCTTTTTAGGATCCTGGTGACTTGTATATTGTGGCTTGTAGCTATCAGAATAAAATCTGATGACAGCCCTGTGGACCCATCTTCTCTCTGTAACTCTGGCTGATGCCTGCTGGAAGTACATGTCACCAGGACGGTGGGAGCGTGGTTACCAGCGTATCACTGTTTACAGACTGAAAGCCTGATGCATGACATGCATGGTAAAGCCGTATATGCCTGTGTGTGAGCTGTATGTATACTTTATGTCAGTGTATGCATGTGTCTCAGGTAGCAGAGCTGCTATTGTATTTGAACTGGCCAACTCTTTGTTTTATTCTAGGATGAATTCGGCACTGTTACGGTATGCTGGACACTGGTATTACAGGATATTTGTGTAATATGGGATGCATGTGTGTAATAGAGTAATTTGGTGGTTTCTCTGAGGCTTGTTGGTTCCTGATTATTTTCCTGCTTATTTTTATAATGTGATTTTTCATATACTTCTGTATTATGAACCTTTTTGTTTTTCAAGCTATCTCTGATATGCAGCTTTCATATCTTGGCTCCCAGCAATGTTGAACCTCATTGTAAAGTCCCTTCGTGTAAAAGCCATCTAGTTATAACTCTCAAAAATAAGAGGCTTGTCTCCTGAGGACAGCTCCATATTGCGGGTGGAGTATAATCCTTAACATTGTTTTTTTGCTTTCAAATAGCTGGGGACAGTAAGTCAAGGAGTGAGAACTCCCTTTGTTTCATGTAGTGTGCATTGCAGGGAAAGAATGTAACAGAGCAGAAAATGAAGAAAGACATAAAAGAATCTCAGCTCAAGGAGGTCAGATCCATCACAGGCTTAGCGTTGCCTTCAAAGATGCCTGGGACAGGTGGCAGTTCAAGACAATCAGAGGAGAAGCATCCGCTAGCGCTGAGATAAGGGATTCTTGCAGAATCCTGCTATCTGGTCCCAGTTTGCTTTGATGTAACTCTGCTAGAGAAGACTTCTGGGAGCAGGCTACTGCTTCCCTCTGCGATAGGCTGCTGTTGTTCAGCCTTTTAAGGTCTCATTACAGTGGTCCTTGAGGATTAATCCTCTTTAAGGTTTACATGGGAATGGTTTTGTCTGAAGGCCCAGCCAGGGACCTCGGTACCACCTGTACAAAGCATTATTGCATTCTTTCATTCTATTTTTTTAAGTGGCTCATATTTAATAGTATTTGACAGAAAGTAAAACCAAACATCTCGCCTTTTTTTGCTTCCCTCTTTGGCTATTACTGAGTTTTTGTTGAGCACAGCTTGAGCAGTCCTTTGCAGACAGTGAACCATTAGCAGTAAATTGTACGCTTCCGGTTACTCTACTTAGCCTGCTGGTTTTGGCAGTCTTTCTTTTTCTTTTCTTCTCTTGTGCCCACCCCCCTTTCTCCTTTTTAAAGGAGGGGAGCGATGATGTTTGGCTTCAGAATCAGAAATCATCCCATTGCTGGTTTATTCCTGTGCTAGTGGATTTTGCATTTGTGCCATTCTGCTCAGGGAAGAGGGTTCAGGATACAGGAATGTTGTAAACTATCAGCATTAATTTATGAAAAAGGTGCATCTGCGCTTATAAGGGTTTGTTTATGAAAACCACCATTTTCTTCAAGGGGCAAAGCCCGCTCTCAGTGAAATAGCAGCAGGCAGATCGCAGCAATGTTGCCTGCGGGTATCATACCCTGGGTTTGGTGATGCAATGGGAAGCGAGTGCCTTCCAGCTGCTTGATAGATTCTGTTATTGGTGCTGTTTCCGTGCAGCTCTCTTCTAGATCTACATCTTGGAGATGGAAGAAAGGCATGCAGCCCTCATTCCAAAGAAAGGAACTGTACTCTGAACTGGATTTTTTTTCTTCATTCATAATTTCACTACCCGAACAAAGTGTTTACAAAGTCATTTTGATCCTGTAACTTTAAGATTGAGGTGACTGAGGTAAAAGCAAGACAAAGATTCATGTTGGATAAGTGAAAACAGTATGAGTGACTCTGACAGGTAAAAGTAAACTTTATGCTCTGAGGGCAGTAAATAGCTTGAGGGACTCATCTCTATCTTGCTGTAGAAATCTTTTAAGTTTAGATCTTCTGAACCCATATTAAGCAGCTTGATGGCCCTAATTCAGGTTATTCTGAAACGTAATAATGTGTTTTATTTTAAAAAAATAAATTTCTACCTAGAAAACTTGGCAATAGCTATAAGTTGAATCCTTTTGGGGTAAAGTAATGAGTTGTGCGTTGTTGCCTGCAGGGTACTTGGTCGTTAGTTATGTAGTGATTTGACTTTATAAAGAAAAAGCAAGCAAAAGAGTGCCTTCACAAGCCTTCTGGGTTGTTTTTAGAGTGTTCTGTTTGGAAGTTATGTGGTATGTTGAAAAGTGCTCATAATGCACGTATAGCAGATTGGTTTTCTTTATATATAAAAGTGTTGTAGGAAACCCTATAGCTAATGCTGGCTATATAAAACTCTATGGTGCCATTATTACCGTAAATAGACCTGTGACCGTCATACACTCTTACATTTTGAAACTGTACTAAATTTAAGAGTAATGCATTTAATTTTTACTGTATTTCTGAAGATCGTTAAATTCTGCCCATACAAATTTTTTCCCTAATAGCTAATTCTGAGAGGGTGGGAGGATGGGAGAAGCAGAAACTAAAGGGGGAAAAAAAAAAAAAATAATGAAAATAAAGGTAGTAAAATATGT
Organism: Psophia crepitans; assembly: GCA_013399095.1. Classification (NCBI taxonomy): domain Eukaryota; kingdom Metazoa; phylum Chordata; class Aves; order Gruiformes; family Psophiidae; genus Psophia; species Psophia crepitans. Next base: position 22,699 of record VWZZ01005045.1, read on the forward strand.
CATGATGTGAGGTGCTGTTAGATCCCTTCAAAAAGACCTGTCTTCTGAAGAAATACAGCCAAATTCTTGGCAGCCTAACTTTATACACACAGACACACCTGTCTGATTTATATACACACATGCAATCAAGTGCTCTAGCCATAGCCTTGATGCATGTATTGAATATGTATATAAATAGAATAATCTATGCTTACTGTCTCTAAGATACAAATACTTTGAATAATGTGATGTTAAATTTACATCCCCTTCTTTAATTTCATGTTAGAGCTAGCTGTCAGCAATTTAGACTTCTACAGAACTATTCTGAAGGTTGCTGTTAGATATCTGACTTCATAAAAACACAGGGAATGTGAGATTTTTTTTTTCCTCACCCGATGACAAATGCATGAAAATTGCCAGTGCTAAGTATTTACTTGAATCTAATGGCTGTTGGTGTAACTTCAATGTAAGGTGCGATTATGAAGCATCTTTTCAAACGGGAAGTCAGCACTGCAGCTGAACAGTGGTTCGTAGCACAGCACGTGGCTGTTGAGTTTGTTTCAGGTGGGAAAATGTGCTTGGCTACACCAAGCCGTACTGTGACCTGTTCTGTAAACAGCCCTGGTTCCTTTCATTTTTCGTCCTAAACACAAGCGGGCTGGATGGGACAAAGGGAGGGCACTGGTTTTGGACAGCTTGATGGGAATGTGATGCTGTGGTCCAAGGATTCAGCTGCCACAGTGCGTAGCGAGGCAAGAAACAGGTAGAGTTGCCTTCTGGTCCCTGGGGCTGAGTCCTTGGCTTGTCTTCACCCAGGCTTTAAGAAATAATGTCCCTTGGAGATAGGGAAGTAAAATGGCCAGCCCTTGCACTGTTTGCACATATACCATGGTAACATTTACTAATATTAGTCTTAGTGTTTTCTAAATAGCAAAAGTACCTAGTAATCAGTGGGGGTCAGCCAGCCTGGGAGTTCAAATCGTAAAGTTCAGCCGTTCTTTCATTGTGAGAGGAAAACAATATACGAAAATGAAAACCTGTTTGTTTTTTTTTTTTCCCACGGTGACATAAACCAAAAATATGGTACTTGATTTTTGCTTAATAGGAGAACAAGCATGGAAAGCATAACTCCTGAAAAAGAAATTTCCAGAAAGTTATAACTGGCTAAGAATAGGGTCTTGTAAGTTCTCAAATAAATCTGCTACAGCAGGTGCTACTCAGACCTCTATATATATGTATAAATATATAGGTGTGTGTATATATATATATATATATATTTGTGTTACATATATTAAAAATGTCTTTGCAGCTTCGGGGCTTTATACCTCAGTCTAAAATTTTTCGGTGGTAGTAAATTCTGTACTTTGTATTAGTAGCAGTAGAATCTTACCTTTTTTATTAGGAAGGAACAAAATTGTAATAAAAAATGATCTCAGGCTAACAAGTGTGGAATGGACTAGTTGTTCTGTTGATTACACCAGATTGTCTTTATTTGCATTTAGAAAATACCAATTTGAAAACAAACAAAAACACAACAGAAGTGTGTGTCTGTGTTTATGACATATTTACATACATACATGCCATGCAGCTGCTGAATGCTGCTGTTGGCACATACAAATTTCTTTTTCAAAGTGGCCATAGCAAATGTACATGCCAGCCCGGCAAGAAAAATGTATCCTCAAGGTCTATTAAATGCAGTGTGATCTGTGAGAATTGTAGGAATTCACCTTAGTTAAATCGTGTCAGTGAATTTTAGATGCCAAAGTTAAACACTTTAATATGATTTAAATCTATCCTAAGAGGTTGATTACGGTGGAAAAGAAAGCTGGATGGATTTTCAAATGTCTTCCTTCAGAGCTTTTTGTGTCTCCTTGTGCACTACTCTTTGGTCTTCCCTTTCTATCAAGGTCATCCAAACTTTTTTCCTTATTTTCTGTGAAATGTTGTGCACAGTCCCTTACCTTGGAAACTTAGTTTCATCCGTGGTGGGATATCCAGAGGACCATCCATTTTCCTGACCTCTCTGTGTACTTTCTTCCTGGCCCCTGTCTCCCAAAGCTAGACCCACATGGGATTTACTTGTCTGTCTTCTGTTCATGCTGTAAGAAGAGAAAAATCTTCAGAACTTAGGTTATTTCTGTGTGCTTTGTCTTGTTAGAACCTGGCCTGAGCTTCCATGTTCTGCAAAGCCTTCCATCTTGGGAAGGGCAGTACAGGTGTAGTCTGTAAGATACAGCGAGGACCTGAGTACTGGGTGGCAGAGCAGAATCAAAATGTCATTCAAGCAGCTCTCACAGGGTTTGGACACTCAATAGGTGTTAACTCCCCAGTATCTGTCTGAGCACTGGCTGCAGCTGTGGAAGAACATACAGGTCTTGGATATAAAGAGGCAAACAGGGCTTTTCCTTGGTTTGGGCGGTGTGGTATGAAACAGTGGGGTCTGGCCATGGCTCTGCAGGTAGGCAAAGCTCATTCAGCAAAGCTGAGGGCCTCATCATGTAGAGCACACAAAAGGATTTTGGACTTGTTTAAGGATGAAACCCCTCCCGACCCAAAACAGCTGAAGGCTTGCAAGTATGTTCAGGATTTGATCTTATAATCTTCTAAAAACCAAGGACACAGATTAAGTACTCCTAAAAGCAGGTCAATTAGAAGTGACTCCTTTTTGATATTGTGGTCTATTGTCTGTTTTGTTGTTTCTTGGTACGTATTCTATTTTTTTACCGAATTTTTTTTTTGAAAAAGGAAAGTAAATTTTTCCATCTGCTCAAGAAAAGCAGTCTCCTAAGACACTAACAGATTTGTTAAACATGATTCCTCATAAATAAAGTCAATATAGAACAGCTAGTAGTGGAGAATGTTTTCTTCATTGACCCACACTATTTTTTCAAAAAATGAAACAAAACTCCAGGGGTTGATTAGGAGAGGCCCCATGTCATGTGTTTCTGTATGAAGAGCTATTTTTCTCTCAGAGCAGTATGCGCAGACCCATTTCCCATTTGTAGCAACTGACAGGCGGAGAGGTTGAGATTTGTTGGAGATCTCCAAGGAAGTTTGTGGCAAAGCCACAAATAATCTTTGTCTAATGTGCTAAGCCCATGCCTTACTAATTAACTAGAAAGACTTTCAAAGTGGATTTCAATCTTTGTTCCTAGCCTGGTTTTCAATTTGGGTAATTTTTTTTAACCCTTCATTTTATAGACATTCTTTCAAAGTGTTTTTTATTGACCACAATTTTTTCACATGAAGCTGCTTAAGAACTGAGATTGGGTCAGTAATTTGATAGTTAATTACTGTTTAAGGTGTAAACATTGCTTCAAGAACCGTGACGAGTCACGCTTCAGCTTGATGCAGCAAGGAACATAAATGGCTAGTTTTTCAGAAGTGCTGAGCACAGAGAAGTTTTTTTAGAAGCTCTTGGGTGCTTGGTAATTTGCAAGTGAAGAGTGTTTTCTCTAACTTAACCGGATCTTAGATTAATAGGATTTACACTGTGTATTCCTAGTAAGGTGGATATTTTTGGAGATCTCCGTTTTAAAGCCTAACTTAAAAGTTCTGATTTCTGAAAATCTTAGCCCTGACTTCTAGTCCTGAATTTGAATATCTTCTGTTTGTGTATTTTGCTAGTAACCAAGGTGAAAATATGCTGTGCTGTAATTCGTGTGGTTAATATTGCTTCATAACGAAAGCGCAGGTGTTGTCATGTGCACAGTGAATGCGGCAGGTCTCAGAGGAGCAATTCTCAGCCTGGGCAGCTCTACTCACAACTAGATTTTTACATGTTGGGCCCATTTTTTGCTCCACTTACTGAAAGAGTTTGCCTTTAAAAAAAAAACAACCCAAAACCACAAAAAAACCCCCACAATGAAACACCCACAACCAAATACTCTTAAGCTTATTGTCGTACTGTAGTGCTTGCTTGTGTCCTTGTATTCCACAAACTGCAGATTGTTACACAAAGTCTCTTCAAGTTGAGCATCTGCTTGTTGTTCGTAATAAAGTGCTTTCATGCAACAAGGCTGAGACTTTGAGTACCCCCACAGAAGGGAAAAAAAAAAAAAGGAAGTTGGACAGAGGAGGTAGTGCAGGAACCTCATGGGGAAATTCCCGAAAGAAAACACTCATTTTAATAGCCAGCAACAGTTGCTGACAACAGTGGAGTTAACCTGTCTCATAGTTTATACAATCCCAGCGCTTATAAATGTGAAAATTAATAGTTAAGGCTGCCATAAATCTTACACTACCCACATAGTAAACAAGCACATTGTTCTTATCAACTTTAAACTACATTAACTCAACCCCAAGTAAGTACTGCTTGAAATTTTTTCGTTTTGGAGTAGGAGACAGGTTAAATTCTGACAAATGGTTTTAAAACCCCAAGTGCTGCTCTCGTAGCTGTATGTCAAAATACAAAGAACTTCACAAAAATCTCGCATGAAAGTGTAATAAAACTGGTGTATTATGCGAAGTACTTATTAATGATATATTCCTTAAAACTTCAAGTCCAAGTCACTAGCTATACATTAAATTTTTACCAAAAGTCTGGGTTACAAACATTTCCTTTTGAACCCTCTGTACAGCATTGTACAGGAAAATCTCTTTTGGACATTGTAAGTACTGAACAGGAATGTTTGCTTTCAAATAAAGGTATGAAACAGAAAATGTGCCCTCTTAAAGCAGTTTGATAATGTGATGTAATACAATTGTAGAATCTCGTCAGTTTAGGCTGCGATGTTGTAGCTTCAGGTATGTGGGGAATGTATGTTCCCTTACGTGGTGAGGATACAAACCCAAAGACAAAACACAAAGTACACAAAGACAGAATAAAATTTATGTCCACAGCCACTCCTTTCTTGGCTTTTAAATTGTTAGGATTTTGGAAGTGATGTGTTAGATAAGTACACTTCTGTCATCGAGCAACATTAAACAGACTTTTGAATCAACTTGTGTTTGGAATAGGCAGGTTTGGACTATCATTGGATGGAATAAATCTGGGTATCCCTGGGATTCTCCAAACTCTGATATTGCTATAACTTCCCCAGGTGTCCCCTTTGTTAGGAAACTTTTGGAAAGTGAATGGCTTCCACGATGACTTAAGTTCAACTCAAACTTGAGCTTTGACAAAACTTTTGAAGAAGTAAATATCACGATGGAAGATTGTGCTCTTCCAAAACGCCCACCTGTGTTGCAGTTAAATGGGGGTCCCACCACAACAGCTAAATGTGTTGATTTTCAGTGCCACTTTGCTGCGCACTGAACGGAGTCATTTTCAAAGTATCCGGTGCTCCAGCCCACTAAGGCTCTATGGATGCTGGCTCAAACCACAGCAGTAATTAAACTGAGTGTTGTTGTAAAACGTGTACCTGCAGCGTGTGTGGGCACTAGTGAAATACATGGGTATTTCTGTATGTAGCAAGAAACATGAAAGGTAGGTAATGGTAAGGTTCAGTGTATCTCAGTTACTTTCCAAAGGTGATGGTTAGTGAAGATGCATACTCTGGGAGATTTAATTTCTTGATAAATAGAGCAGGTGGGAGTACTGTATTTCCTGTCTGCTTATTGGCAGCAGTTACAATATTATATTTAATTAAGGAGATAGGGTTTGTGTACATTATAACCTGCATAAACAGCAGGCATGAATCAATGATCGTGATTTTCTTGCCTTCTTTCATTAGCACGCTTGCTCTGAAAGAATAAAGGAAATACCAAAACAAACCTTCATTACAACCTTGCAAGAAGAGACTGGGAAGGGTGTAATGAGCGGTGCTGTGCTGATATGTTTTAATAAGTATTAGTTTACTGCATACCACAACAGAGAGCAAATACATGCAATTACTTGCAAATTTCTTCAGTGTTTGTACTTATAAATCTCTGCCTAAATCTTCCCAGCTGGGAGTTAGGCTGGTCTTTCTGCTCTGGAAGCAGGGCTTTGTTCTCATGTTCAGCTTCGGCTCAGTCTGGAATAATTCAGAAACGTATTAGATAGATTGCTGCTCCCAAAAGGCATAATGAAATAACCTTCACTCCCAGCCTTAGGGAAATAAGCACACAATCAGGGTTTGGGCAGATTTCTCGATTAAACAAAGAACTAACTGTGCACAAATTGCTCCATAACAATTTGTAAAGAGTCCACTTTATAAATTTCTTGCAGATGTAAAGCTGATATTTTTTAATCAGAATGGCAGGGCTGTTAAAGTTGAAACGTCTTCAACATTTTCCCTTTGCTCCATAATTAGTATCAGAAATATTTAGATTTAAAATGGAATTGGTAACACATCCTCGGTTATTTTTGATTTGTTTTTGGGAGTCAGTGAAACGCAATGTCAAACCCGCGCTAAAATCTCCACTTAATACACACAGTGAACTTAATCCATCTGGAATAGATTCAGGATAACTTGGTGCTGTCAATTTTTATTTTGTTTAATTTCATATGGTGTTCAGCAAAGGAATGAAAAGTTGTTGCACTTAATGTTGTTGTGACTTAAGGTGTTCTCTGGTCAAATTATTCAATAAATCACAATCAGGCTCTGGTTGTAGCTGCTAAGCATTGTTTAGAATAGGATATTTAGGAGATTTTTAGCAGCTTTCCATTGATTGAAAAAGACACGCGTGTCATGCAAAAAGCATGCGGTGTTTTGATGAATAGCTGTATTAGATGGCAAGTCTAGGGACCCAGTAAACATAAGTTCTGATTTTACTGGCCTTTGTTTTTAACTTGAGGGCTTCGGTGTAAAAGAAAATGCCACTGGAGTATCGTTCTGATGCCTTACTGCTTATCTGTGACCTGTGCTCTTATGTTCCAAAATCTCCCCCAACATTTAAAAATACATACCTATTTTCAACACATTAGCTTGCCACCGACTACCTCGTTCTTCAGCTAATTAGACAGTTCAAAGTCCTGGTCTCACCTAAAGGCGCAAGGCTATTAGGACAGTGTGTGGAGAAGGACAGAGGTTTTTAGACCGCCCTTTCAGGGAAGCAACGTTCCCGCTCCTTGGGCTGGCGCCTGCCTGCGCCTCTGGGTCCGGCCCTCGGCCTGCTGTGTCCGGAGACCAGAGCTGAAGTCAGCAGCGCTGCCGTCGCGTAACAGAAAGCAGAATCCGTTCCCCAGTTTCCAGTGTCAGGCGCTGGAGAGGAGCTGTGCCTGTATCGGCACAGCTGTCAGCAGATGCTGGTAGGCCCTGTTTCTACAAGCGTAATGTTCAATTTCAGTTTAAACAGACTTAATTTTAAAAAAAAAGTGAACTTTCCTCAAAATGCATGCAGCTACTTGCTGTAAAGTTGCGCTGCTGGGTGCTCTCCCCCACAGCATCGTCTGTCCGCTGCTCTGCACTCATGGTCAGTTGTCACTCGGGGAGGCTTTGACCTGGAGGCTCTCTGCGGCGTTTTACCCTTTGTGGGTGACTCGTAGTTCCTCACGCAGGCCTGGCACTGCGTATCTCTTTCAAAGGAAATATGGGAGACACATGCGGGAGGCCTGCTCCTGTACTCCATTAAATTGGAATTTCTAGTTGGGTAGGTTTAGCTGTGGTTTGGGTGCGTGTTATGAAGGGGGAGATAAAGATAAAAATGTAAATATGTGCTCCCTGAAGAAGGGGCTTGCCACGCTTCTGCGTAAGCACGTAGCGCTGCTGAGGTTTAGCCCCAGCCGGCTGCCAAGCTCCACGCGGCTGCTAAGTGACTCCTCTTCCTCCCTGGTGGGGTGGGGAGGAGAATTGGAAGGAATAGGTAAAACTTGTGAGTTGGGATAAGGACAGTTTACTGGGACAGCAAAAGGAGAGGGAAATAACAAACCCAACACTTTATGAAAGAGTGTACAAAATGAGTGATACACAACGCAATTTTCTCACCACCTGGCGCCCAGTGCCCAGCCTGTCCCCAGGCAGCGACTCCTCCCAGCCAGCTCCCACCTTCTATACAGAGCACGATGCCGTACGGTATGGCATACCCCTTTGGCCAGTTTGGGGCAGCTGTCCTGGCTGTGTCCCCTCCCAGCTTCTTGTGGACGTTAACTCTAGCCCAGCCAAAAAACAGGGTAAGCACCCATGCTCATCTTTACTTCATGCACCTGGGGTGGTGTATGACCTTGTGTGTAAAAAGAGCAGAAAAATGCTGAAATGCTTTCAGGAGGGACAAGTGCTAGGGCTGCTCACTGTGAAGGGAAAGAGCGAAATGGTAACCGGCATCTTGAGCTAAAGGGAAAAAAGATGCAACTGAATTTACTGGGAAATTCATCTTATCTTTTACTCTGTTTCATGTTTGACAGGACCTTCTGACAGCTTTTACCCATCAAGCAGATATGAAACACTGTTCAAACTACTTGTATTCCGATAGCTAAACCCAGGGCTAGGAAATGAACTTTACAGTTATAGTGGACATTTAATTAAATGCAGTGTCGTTCTGCCGATACTGTATCAACTGCTTGAGGTGCTCTGCTTTTACACTGGAGAATCTGCAGTGGCATGTTGAACAGGAAGGCCCCAGCTTGGTTTTCTTTTAAAATTGCATTTAAATGTACACTAGATACACATTCATCACTTTAATCTAAACTCTACTGTAAATTAACATGTATAGCCTCTGAGATCATGCAGTTTCACAGAAGTACTCTAATGAAACTTGGCAGCTTTCGCCCTGTAACATCATTTGTTCCATTCACTAGCAAAAGCAGACCTCAAACAAGTCAAAACTGTGCACAGTAATGAGTTCCATTATTTGTCTTCATGTTTTTGGAGTCTCAAAAGCCTCCTGTCCCATGTCTTTATTTTACAATGAGTCAAAAAAAGCACGACAAGCCTGTAGATGTATCAAAGGAAAGCTTTCTCATGTAAGATCCTGAGATGTTTGTCATTTACTGTAACCAAGCGTGGGACTTCAATTAGTATGAGTGACTTGTCAGTAAGGAAGCTTTCTTCTCAAAACCGGTACATTAGCTGCTTGATGCTCACAGATGCTGTTACACGTACAGTTGCCTGTCACCTACATGATTCTGTTGTACTCTTTTGCATCCCTATTGACACTCATATAACGCTGACATGAAAACCAGGTACCAAAGTAAGCTCATAAATTTGTATTAACCATTTCTGTTGGCCTTGTGGAAAAATACATGCTATTTATGGCAGAAGCACCACTGAGGCTGTGGTGATGAACGACTTGGTTACAACCATATGTTGTCAACAGGAAATGAGGTGACTTGTTGCTCAGTTTTGGAGTGAAATGGGGAAGAGGAAACTTGACATACTGTGCTTCTCCTCTGTAGGGGGAAACCAGTGTAAACCAATTTTTACTATCTTAACCTAGAGCAATGAAGGGGAAAAAAAAAGCTATAGGAAAAATGCATTCATGCAACCTAAAAAAAGTGTGCGTATCTGGGGGAAAGTAAAGCAGCATTTCTGTGCAGTTTGTCTGGTGTGTGAGCTGTGATGTGTGATCTGTGTCAGCTCAGAGCTCGTTTCTGAGCTCACAACGTAGTGCAGCAAGCTGAAGAAAGAATGGGCTACTTCACTGCATCTTGGGTTGCTTTATTTATACAGTCTTAAGATTTCTGCTACAGAAGGCAGATAAAGTTTAAGTTTATTCTGTGTCCTAAATGCTCTGCTCAATTGTGTATGTTCCACTAATGAGTTAGAAACATTAAAAAAGGTCTGGACTTGTGTATTTTCAAGTAAGCTTTTTTTCGTATGTTCTCTTAGTTAAATCTAATAAATCTAATGTCATTCAACTGCAAAATAAAAAAAAATAAGCATGGTAGCAGTCATATCTTCATAGAACAAAAAATTACTGGAATGCATTCAGTACAGATCTTTCACCTTCGCTGAGCAAGTGATTTTGTAGTCATTCACTGGTTGATAGGTTTTATTGCACTGAATTAACCTGCCAGCTAAAAATAACCAGATCTACTAGATATGTATGTATATACATATGTATGTATACATTTATTTTTAAATCTGTTAATATATGTAAACATAGATCCTTCATGAGTTCTGTTGTTTTTCTAGTGTTGAAGAAAGCATTAAGTATTAGTAAACTGAAATAGAAAGAGTTCTAGTTGCAAGGGAAAGAAGATCTGTTCTAGGTCGTAGAAAATATGATTCAACAAACGGGTTGATGACCCAAGTCTTCCACAGAAGTCCATTTTGGTCTGCAAGTCATCAATAGGGCAGTCAGTGGCTTTCAGTGTACCTGTGTGGATTAATCTCACTGTGTCTTCTGGTTCCATTCTGATGAGCTCTCTAGATCCATATTTTTGGAAGCAGGATCCAGGTGCCCAAGAAGTCAGAGGAGAGGAATTTGTCTTAATAATAGTAGTTCTTTAAATACCTTTGTGTGTCTGTAAACTCCTAAGCAATCGAGAAAAAAAAACAAACCAGAAAATACAGTAGAACCATGCTGATGTGACCTGGGGTTTGTAGCATGCTTGGGGTCCCCGTCAATTATGCCATGTTACCTACCTGAGTTATGTTCCAGACCAGCTAGAAGCAGGGAAAGAGGATGCAAAGCCTCTCAGAAGATCTGAAAATGTCTTGCTGATAGCAGGAGTAAGGAATGTCCATTCCAGTTTCCAACTATTGCTTCTGGACTATGACTTCCAACTATGGTTTGGATTGCTTCTGTTCCTATTTGTTTTTTCTTGGCTTCTGCTCGCTTTGCACTTTATTTCTGTCGGACCTTTTTCCTTCTCTTTTCATAGTGTCTCTGCAGCATACGTGGATAGTGATTAATGGGAACCCTGACTCAGAACACCTGGCTACAGCAAGTCATTCATTTAACAGTGAATAAACCAGCAAACTTTAGGGCAAAGAGCTCATGTACCTCATTCTGGTGATCAAGTTTAAACAGCAATCTCTCATATTCAGACCCCACCACCTAGGGAAAAACCACATATGCAGCTATTAATGTATGTGCATTTGTTGTCAGTTGCTTTCAGCTTGGATGTCTGTAGTGCCCCACAGATTTTATTTCGTGCATCACTTTGTTTTGTCTTTACTTTCCATGCTCCAGAATCCATAGGTACCTCCCTCCTCTTTATGTGAAAGAAGCTGAAGGTGTTTGATGTGTTTTCTGTGGCATAGCCTGTGGTTAGTCATTTCCATGTGAGGCTTGAAACCAGCTTCCTGGCTTGGGAATACCTCTGTTGCCCATGAAGGCTAAGATTTGAGAGGACCATAATGAGGGGAGATAAAGGTTGGTGTGTGGTATGAGGTAGGGTTTTCCAAAAGCCAGTGGTAAGAGTTGGAAATGTCTAGAGCAGCCCATGATGCGTAGACACCTTAATTAAGATGGAGTGAGTTGGTCCTACAGGTGCTTGAGTCTTTGACTTCTCCGGAGCATAGCAAAAACACCTTAGACTGAGCACTAAACTTCTGGACAGGACAACAGAGCTATCAGTCTTTTCACTTATTCAAGTGCCTAGTTTAAGACACGTGTAAGAGTGGATGTAAACAACATTCAAGAAACGGAATACTCTTCCTAGGGATGAAAATGTGTCAACACTCCAAATAGCAGATTTGTCACCAAACTCTGAGCCCACTATATATATGTGTATAATTTATTTATATGTAAAAAACTGTTCTCCCACTCTGTAGTTAACATTTTACATGACTGAGTTTTCTTGTGGAACACTTTGTTTCCAATTTACCTGTAAGTAAAAAAAGGATTCAGCTGTATTCAGGGCTTTATTTCACTAAGTATTCTTTAAACTCCTCTTATAAAGCAATTCTTCTGTATTATTTTAGTCACATACTTTTTTTAATCCTTTCTCTGTAGCTTTTACCAAAATTTAAGAACTTTGTCATTTCTGTCCACAGGCTGGACGCTTCCTATGGCTGTGCTTGCTTCCACTGTACATATAACTGCAATTCCTGCTACCTCTTGCAGGGTCCCACTGTTGGCATTTTGCAGGCTCCTTCGTGGAGGATTGCTTCTACTCTCCACAGCAGATCTGAGGCTCATTACCCTTCGTACTTTGGGATTGTTTGGTTTTCCCTGTAGAACTTGAATTCAAATCTGGCCTGGTCTAGTATGCAGGCAGAATGCCAATTTCTCAGTGTTTTTTGCAAATACTAATCATAGGGTGTTTTTGGAGCTTCTGACCCCTGCTGTTCCCTGATCTCAAATTAAATTTTTATTGGTGAATGATGGACAACCTTTATGCTATACCCTAGTTAAGTGTACGCAGCTTACCAGGCCCATCTGAAATAATGGTAATAAAATAAATAAATAAATAGAAATCTCCAAACAAAACAGGGTCTGACAGTAACATCAGTAGCCATCAGGGACTGAATATATATTTTTAAAAATAATCCTGCCCAAAGAAATTTCTTCTCTTTTTCTTTCTATGTCTGTACTGGAATAAAAATTGAATTCATGCAAGGTGGCAGGGAAGCACTTAAAATATATAACCTGTTCTGAAGGTTAAGAGATTGGAAGAAAAATAAATTGTTTGTAAGAAATTCAAACCCTGAGAGAGAGAGATTGAAGAGATGCAAGGAGAATTTGGTTTGCTCTGCCTGGCTGTTCTACACTTCTGTCAGCCAAGCCCAAGGTGACAAGTTGTTGACTCAAAAGGCTCTGCAGGAATGTTAAATGGTTATCATTATTTAATACTTACAGTCTATTAAGTGACAGCCTCTTCTTTACATCTTCAATCCACTTTTCAAGCACGCACTAGTTTGCAAGGCTGGAGGCTGCTCTTTTTTACAGGCAGCCCTCGAGGTCTTACTTAAATCCTGCAGCGGGGCCGAGCCGGGGAGAGGAGTTACAAACAGAGCTGCTGCTTTCGCTGAGCCCTGCTTGCTCTTTGGGGAGCAGAAACAGTCTCAAATAGGTGGGCTTACTCTGAGGGTTATGGCTGGCCAGCAGAAATCCCCTTTTACCTGTGTTTAGAAGCTATTTTATGAAGCTGTAGGCGTGCAAACTAAACAAAGAGCTCCTGGGGCTCCCACAGGCCACAACTTTCCTGCTGGTTAGGGGAAACCTAAAACTTCTTCATTCCGGGGGGCCAGGGCTAAGCCAGATTTCATTTTTGGTGTTCACCCTGCATAAATGCCATTATCTTACTCTAATCTTTTGTTGGGAGCTGTACAATTCTTACTGAGCCCTGAAAACGGCATGCTTTGTAAAAACCTGTATTAGAATGTTTGGAATATTAACTATCAATAGTGGTGAAGTTTTGGGTTTAATAGAGTCTGAGTCATAAATATATTTCATAATTGTAGGTGAAAATTTACCCCTCTTGAAGTCAAAGACAGCCCTCCCCCCCTCTTTTAAAATGTGTTGACTTTAGGGAACTGTAACTTCAGGAAGCCGACGACTCGCGTACTTTAAGCTCTGCTGAGGAGCCTAATTTTAGGCCCTTCTCTTTCAGTCTTGGCTCTAATTATTGTATACTCTTTTCTCTTAGATTTTGTCCCTCCTTTGAGTTCTCTGATGTATTCTGAACAGTTTTGCTTGCTTTGTTTTGCAGCTAACTTTAAAATTGCTGTAATCTGTGCTGCGTTACATGATTATTTCAGCTTAGAATATCTCCACCGCACAATTCACGTGCTTTATAATTAAGAAATGTTCGTAATGAAAAACTAGATCCAAACGATGAAAGACAAGGACAAGACTTGATCATACAGCTAGAGGAAAAAACAGCAACACCCCAAACCTCACCATATTAGAGCTTTAATTTTTTCCTGTGTTTACTTCATTGTTTTCGTCATCAGATGATGTTCTTTCCTTCTTTGTTTTGCCAGCAGTGCACTAAAATATTTATGCTTTGAATGTACTTTGGAGAAACTGTGATTTTTGCAACACCTGTGAAATTGCTGCTTAGATCTCTTGCAACACCCCTTGCTGTCCCTTTATGCTGGGAGAAGAAAATGTTAGCTTGGCAGAAATCACTGTGAGAATTGAAGACAGTTAAGGTACATTAAAGTCTTTTATACCCATAAATTCAGAATTTTTCACTTAAAGGACTTGCATTTTTTATGAATAGACATTTAGTGTGTAAAAGTCGAATACATTCAGCACACAATGAAAAATATCTTTGTTAAGAAAGAAGTCGGCCTGCTAGAAAATACCCATAATACTAGGAAAATATCAAATTATGTGACAGTAGTTGCACATTTTTGAAGCATGACCAAATAGCATATCCCTCTAAGCATTTCCCTACACTCTTGTTGTTTTTTCCCCCCTGGAACTGGGAGGAAATGGATACTACACACCCACCCATTCACAAAAAATCCTGGCGGGATGCCAGCTTCCCTCTCTCTCTTCATCCCTGAGCCAAGCTCTGGTCTCTTTTCCCTTTCTCCTTTCTTACTCCTCTTTGCAGTTGCTGCCTGCCAAATTTGTACCTATTTCAGCACAAACGAGCTCTGAGACCTTCTTACAGAGGTGCTCTAGTATTGCTCATTATCTGCACAGATCCTCTTCCCCATGCTTTCTAAAACCAGCATTTATGCTGGACTTTGGCTTGTTGGGGAGTATTTTTTTTTCTTTTTAGTTGTTACTTTATTTCCTGATTCTCCTTCCACTTTCTCTGTGTTCTTGTCTGTCGTTTCAAAGTGTCTGTACTGGCATAACCTACTGCCAGCAAGTGAGGAGGGAAAAAAAAGTTCAAAAGCTGTTGCGTACATCCGTACACCAGATCTTTGCCAATACCTCTTCTCCAGCTGGTTTGGCAGCAAAAGTAATACCTGTTATGGCGGCAGCGGCTGCTGTAACCGCTCCAGATGCCGTGGCTGGAGCAGTGTGGCAGGATTTAAACGCGCAGTTCGACATGCCAGTGCCTGGGGGTTTGGGTCTGAAGCTGTCAAATGAAAAATAGTGTGTACTGAATTGTCCCCATAGTAATTCTCAGCTGCTTTGGGAATGTGGGTTTTGGATCATGTCCAAAGTCTCATTTTTTTTTTTGTTTAAAAACTTTTTTTTTTTCCTCTATTCCATGGTGGGGTTAACACCATATGAAGAGACACTGGGATATTAAATAAAGAACACTGGCTGGAAGAGCTCTTCCCAGCAGACACCTCTATATTTTATTTGATGGGCTGGAAACTCCCTGGCCAGCTTTAGCCTTCAGTCTGCTAAGGGCTGCTAAGGTACGAGCCTCTGTAGGAGGGTGGATGTGTCCGTATATGTCGAAGAGTGCCTAGTACAGCCGTGCCCCCTCGAGGTGCTGGCTCTGCTCACTACTGCCCTGGGATCATAGTTAGAGCATTAGCTGAGCATCCTGTGGGCTGCAGCTCGGCTTGTTCCTGCTTACCCCTGGGCCAGGGGGTTAGCACAGCGCCCACGAGTCCATCGCAGTCAGAGCTGTGGCTGGTGCTGCTGCCCGCCGGAGTCCCACAAGCTCAGGTGCTGACGCCGAGCACGTTGGGCACTGTGCAGGCTACCCTAGGGTATAAACAGGCCAGGACCATAGCTGCGATGCCTGCTCTGCTCTTGCTGGGGCCTTGTGAACCAGGCTGAGGGGACACAGTGCAAAGGTGGCTTCGCTCATGGGGATCAGCAGCTCCAGGCTTCTCATCCTGCTCCACTGTCCCTGCTGTACTAGTGATGGTGGGGGGCTGTGTTGAGGGAACCAGAGAGGAGGGCTGCCAAAGCAGAGGAGAGAGGCTGTGGCATCTTTCTGTGGCTGCAGGGGTAGTGCCTGAGATACTTAGCTGTCTTTGCCGTTTCTGGGCTGTGGGAGCATACCAGATCCTTGTGCGATTCACGCTTGGGAGGCACAGCTCCCAGCCCTCAGGAAAGCTTTGCCGTTTTCTGATGTCTGCATGTGCTGGTCACATCTCTTGCATGTGGGCAAAGCCTCGGTGGGCTGCTCCATACGTGTACCAGATATTCCTGGCCCTAGCAGAAATGCTTTCCTTAAAGAACTGAATACACAACACAGTAATGATAAGGCTCCTTTAGGTTGGTCAAGTTCCTTCTGCCAGGCCTTCATCAGGCTCCCAGAAAGTTACTGGGTTTGGAGTCTGCTGTGTGGTTTGCTGGGTTTGTGTAAGTGACGTGAGTCCTTGGGGTTCTCAGTCAAACTTATTTCAATCTTACCGTGCATACAGCTGGCAATCAGTGTAAGTCAGGAGTTATGCATGTCCCTTAACGTAGCTCATTTCAGCGTGGTCTCCACACTCCTCCTTCCCCACCAGCTCAGCGCCAGGGAACAAGGAGTTTCCCTCTGCTCAAGGCACACAGCTTCGAGCCAGGGATTTCTCTCTGCTGAGCTCACATGCGCAGGAGAAACACCATCCACCCGTGAGCCAAGTGCTTCGGTTAAGAACGAACTTAATTGGGGATTACTTACAGAGGGTTTGCTGCCCCTCTGCCCCCTACCCTGTTACATGCTGCTCAGGAGGGGGGAGAAGAGGGAGCGTTCTTGTTTTCTCTCTAAGCCTGTGTCTGAAAAGGGGACTCTCTCTTGGTTTTTGGTTGTTTTTTTTTTTCTTTCCAAAAGCAAATTCTATGCCAAATCTGTAATCAGATACAAATAGGAATGAACACCAGAAGTAAAGGCAGCCAAAGGGAGCCTTTCATCTTGAAAACCGCTTTCTCACCTGGCCAAGAAGTCCCCGCATGTGCCTGGCAGGATGGGTCAGCCCTCCCCTCCCTGAGTTGCCTGTGAGGGCCTGCCTGGTGCTTAAATGTTGACTCTCAACTCTGTTGAGTACTGGTTGTTGCTTTGACCTTCCCAAAATCTTTCAGGTGAGAGGAGAGGAAAGGCATGTACCTCTTGTGCTGAGGATTTACATGCAACATCTGCCTGGAATGGAGCTCATAGTCTGGGTGCTTTAGGAAGTAGGTCTTCCAGCCAGAAGAGACCAGCCTTGTGCATGGAAAAGGAGGTGATGTTTGCTAGTCCTTTTGAAACATCTTCTGTTGGTCTCAGCTTCTACTGTACCTCATCATGGGATCATTCACTGTGGCCCAGTTTAAGGTTTGTTGTTAGTGATTGTCCTGTCGTTGGTCCCCCCAAAGATCTACCCATGATGTACTAATCAATCTGCAGGCCCATACAAAACAACTTACCAGCTCCCACCTGCTTTAACCATTTGGGGCTGTTTAATAAGTTCTGGAAATCTATTTTGGTGAACTGAAAAAAATGCTAAATATACTTGTTGCTGCTTTATAGCCTTGATCATGTTTGCAGATGAGAAATGGACAAGCCCCTCATATTTACTCTTCGTCTGTACTGAAGGGCAGCTTGTGCCACCATTATTGTAAACATCAGTGAAGTGTTGCCATCTCATTTTGACTGATGAGAATATGTCACCAAGAGGAATCTAGGAGCACAGGCTATTGTTGATGCCGCTTGTTCGCATTCCTCTATCAAGAAGGCTGCTGAACTCAAGCATGATTGAGAGTCTCTTGAGGATGACCCTGGGCTTGGGCATCAAGTGAGAGGTCATTTTTTCCAAAGAGATGTCACCCCAAGTTAAACACTTGGAAAAGACAAGCCATGATGATCTCTCGTGGAGCTAAAAGAGACCTAGATTTCTTCAGTGAATGCTTGTTACGTATTTCACTCTTTAAAGAATGTTCAGAAGATGCTTACATGAGTTGTTCTCTTTAGCTCATTTGAGGGTTTTGTTGCTGCAGTATGGGTAGATGAAATGAAACTAATTGCAGACTGCTCAAGTAAAGAAAGGAGCAGAAATAACACTTGCAGAGAAAGGTGAGATGCTGCTTTTCCTGTATTCCTAGGACAATCCTCTGTATTTGTGGGTCAGAGGATGCATGATTTCCTTCTCTCGGAACTGACTCTTCCACAGAGCTTGTCCATTTGTGGCAGGCGGGTGTACTGGATTTGGAAGGAAAGCTGTAGTCTGTTGGCTGGTGCCTGAGATGAAGCTTAGATTAACTCTGGCACCTTGACCCACCAACCCAACAAAGCCATGCGTTGTTTGGGTAGGCATAACTTCTTGCAGAAGCTGAACGAGATCACTCTGAGAAATAAAATATAGGAGGTGTCTTTTAAATACCGGGGCAGGCTGGTGCATCTCTTCCTTGATTTAGGTCATCAGACAGAAGCTAGAACTGGGACTTGTACCTGCAAAGTATCCTTATTTTGCTGTTAATAATATATGAAATAAATGCATGCAATAAAGGAATAGAAAATGTTGTTAAGTCTTGTACAACTTACAGTTATTCCTACAAAGATGCTTTAAGGAAAATGGCCAGGCAAATTTCAGCTAGTATCTGAATGTGCTGGGGAACAAAAAACTGCAGCAGAGGACTTGCTGAAATGTTGTAAAAGACTTCTGTAGAAGTGGTCTGTTTCAAGTTGAAGATTGGGGAATGGCATATTGAAAAATAAATTGTTTTTCCCCTTTTTGAATTAGAAAAGCCTCAGGCCATAAACATCTTGAAAGAAATGGATTTTATTATTTTTTTTCTTTTTACCCTTCTGAATGGATCAGAGTTGCTTGAAAAAAGTCATATTGTTTGTACATAACCCACAAGAGCAGCAGGGTTTAGATCCCTATTTTTAGTATCAGTAAGTCAACCAGCTTGGTACGCTGGGAAATCCCCAACTCCTGGCATCTAAATGTTAATATTATCAGCTCTCCAAGAACTGGTTTAAAAGATATTTTAGTTCCATTAGCTCAGCTTGTGTTATCAGTTGTAATAATAATAGTAAATTTATTGCTTGTATTATCGTAGCCCTTCAAAGAGCTGGATAAGACTGTTATTTTCTATAGGTCATGCTGAAACTTAAGGGTTTTTTTATTTCCACTTTAAACCTAAATTCAGCCTTTCCACTAAAATGCTCAGAAAGGATATTTCTACTTCATATCTTTTCAGTAAATGATCCTCATAAACCCAGATTATAGTCTTAAAGCAGAACATATAAGAATCCCCAACTCTTAATAGAGAGGACAAAAAAAATATCCTTTGTACAGGAAGCATCTATATAGTCCAATTAAAAATCATCGATATGTGATGTGCAGTTCTGGTACAGACCAAAACCTATGCGAACAACTTTAAAGATGATCACAGTTAAAACCCAGAGATTTTAGTGGCAGCAGATACCATTTGTAACACAGAGGTACTGTCCTGCCATCCCCAAGTATCTAGGTGTTCAGATAACAACGCGGTGTATGTGAGCATGCAAAACACTTCCGTGCCTATTGAAAGATCCTGTACCTGCTCATGGGTGGTTTTGCTGGGTCTTTTTATTCGCTCACAGGTTATGAAACCTGGAGTTTTCTCATTTTCCAGCTTTTCTCTGCAACCATAACAGCTGGAAACATGTGGGGGGGTTTTGGTGATTTTTTTTTTTTTTTTCCTTTTTTNTTTTCTTTTTTTTTTTTTTTTTTTTTTTAGTGAAATCTGAGATTCTTACTTAGTGACATGACTGAAAAGGCTGGAAGTTAAAAAAAAAAAAAAGACGACTCCTGATAAAATCACAGCAACTGGCTACACTGACTCCATTGAAATTAGTGATAAAAGTCATTGACTTAGTGGGACTTAATTTTACCCTAAGAATGAAAATAATTCAAAATTGTGTTTTGAGCTGCTGCAACGTTAAAGTTACGATTGCTAACCTTCATGTCCATACTTGACAATACTTGATTTACCCTAATACTGTTATCTGCTCCTCTCCTTTTAGTTAGCTGGAATAACTTCAGCCCTTTCCAACTTGTCACCCCTCACACTACAGCCAGGTGCAGTCAGTCCCTCTTACGAACTTTCTGAAGGATTTTTAGATTTTTGGTTGTTTCTTTTTGCCTGAGAATGGGTTTAAGAGGATATGGATAGTTGATAATTTATTTTTTAAGGTTATGCTAAAGTTCTGGACATACTTGGGCCTGTGCTTTACGAATGATGCCAAGAGATGCCGTCCCAATAGCTTGCTGTGATCGGTCTGATGACGACGGTAGTGATGGATGTGGTGAGAGTGCCTTTGCTTGTACTGAGCTGTCTCGTGTCCTTTCCCTCAAATGTGCAAATACCAGTGTTTTGATTAAACCTTTTCACTGGGCACAAAGGAGTAAAAACAGCAGGGTGGGACAGCAAACTCCGTTTCTGAGCTGCTTGGCTTTCTTGAAGGTGTATTCCCTGCTCGGCAGCAACTGTCCCCAGGAGCCACATGGGTGTGTGGAGGGGAGGGCAGGGGACAGGAGCCTCTTAGCACTGGCTGCCTTCCATGACCTCTCCTTCTCTCTGTGTCCCGTTGTCTTTTCTTATACCTCCTTCTTTCATACTCATTTCAGAGGTTCAAGAGTATGTCATGTGCTCTTGAGGCATTCAAGCCACCACGTGTATTTTGTCCAGGAAGAAACAGCTTAGTGCTTTATCTAGTGATTTGTTGGCTATGCAGTTTTCTTGCTCTTTTGGACAACTCTCTGCCGTGTGCCAATTTAACAACTTGTTTAAATAACGATGGAGGTGGAGTAACCTTTCCATTGCTAGGGGTAAAACTTGCTTCCCTCTGTGGAGCCAAATACGCCAAAGCAGGCTACCAAAGCAGCACTGCTTTTCCAGTTTAACAGGTTTAGCTGATGTTACTGGATTGCCACTGAGTTTATTAGAGTTTTATAACTCACCCATGGCTGGCAGCGAAGGTTTTGGTTTTTCTTTCTTTGCTGTGCCTCGGTGGTGATAGTCATCGGGGCTCTCAGCCCTGCGGATAATCTCTTCAGGGTTATCATTTACTTACAAACAGACGTGTGAAGTATTTATGAAAAGGCTTTTGAAGTGGCGTTGCAGGCGGATGCTGCCCGGAGCTGCGGAGTAGGCTGTGTTTACACAGGGGCAGAGGATTTCTCTGCCCGGCATGGTTCTCCTCAAGTGCTCGTATTCTGCGGCTACGCTGTTTGCCTTTCTAATGAAGTGAACTGTTTGTTTGAAATATGTGGTAGAAGGTATTTAAACAGGGACTAAAGTAAACTTTCGGGCTGTTCAAATAAGCCATGCATATCTGGTTTGTGAAGTGAAGGAAAACAATTTGGCTGCAGCTTACCTCTGGGAAGGGCAGTTAGGAGCTGTTTAAATAACAAGCGGGGCTGCCTCGGATGTCGCTGCAGCCTCTTACCGGCCTTCCGTGATAGCTGCTGCTCGTGAAGGCATTTCTCAGGATGCTGCCTCGATGGAGAGCTCAAAATTACTGTCGTTATTTAAAAAGGGGATTTATTCATTAGCTGCGAAAACTTGGGTGCATTCATATTTGATTAAAACCATCCCAATTAGACAATGGACTGTTGAGAGCCAACATATGCTATTGCCTTTATAACGTCATTAGTAACCCAGAGTCCCCACTTTGAAATAAGATCGTGCCCGAGCGCGCAGACATCTGTTTCTGCCTAGCCAGATGGAGGTCAGCAACATTACTTAAACTGCTAATCCTCATTGTGGAGAGGGGAACAGGAATCTGAGGAAGGTAGTAACAAATGAACTTGGATCCTGCTCCTGGCAAGGCACGAGGTATCGATGGCTGATACAATGCTTGGAACATACACTGCAGAGCTCTGGTAATAAGTTTCTGCCTAACCGCAAGCAGAAGTTCAGAGAGCGAAGGAGGACTGGGAGAAGCGATGCTCTTTGTGGTTATGGCACTACAGTTCGTCTCGGAGAACCTCACTGCTGTTCCCAGCTCTGCCACAGTTGTGCCTAATGGGAGTGTTAGTCGGCTGCAGCACAAGGTTTCTCAACAATGCTTGGCAAAAGGGAGATCTCAGCAGTGGGGAGTGCTTTTCACCCCCTGCCATAGCGCAAAACAATTAAAACCGGTCATGTGGGGAGTTCAGGAGCAGAGATTTCCAGCCCTGTCCAATACAGACCATATGTTTCCATCCATCATTTATATTTTTTGGTGGGGAAGAAAGCGCCAAGTTGGTTGGGATTACAATGCCGCATCCTCTGGCATTGTTTCCCTGCACATTCTCCTCGGGAGCAAGGGGAGTCGCAACACTTCAGACTCCTTGGGTTCAGAATAGAGATTAAAACAAACAAAAAGTCTTTATGCTCCCAGAGTGCAATAAATATGCTAGAATTTCAATAGGATCCAAACAAGTGACAATAGTAGCATTAAGAGCTGGCAAATCCTTTGATGTTATTGACCAGAAAAGGACTGCTGTCGTCTCTGTCATGAACATTTAAACTTTTGACCTCCAACCTTTGTGTCAAATGGCTTTTCCATATGGAGGGTTACTATACCTCTCCAAGTGCCACTGCATTTAGTAGAGCATCAAACACTTCACTGGCGGGAAACTGGAGCTTAATGTGTTGGAAAAGCTCCAAGATTGTCAGAGGGTGGGACTCAGGAGAGCTGTCCCCTCTTGTTCTGCTGGAGGGTAAATGCAATACCCCATGAAGTCCCCCGTTTTCCTATAACCAGATTGCGTCTGAACACTGCACAGAAATGCAGAACGGAGGACTGTGTGTCAGTAGGCAGGGGACAGGCGTCTTAAGTTATTTTTATTAACCACCATGTGCTTGACATTAGCTGTAGCAAAGGCCTCTTTTGTGCAGAGTGTTGTGCAAACATACCAGTGAAAGATGGGCTTTTAGGGGCTTGGGGAGTCTTCCTACTTGTGCCACGGAGCTGTATGGGCTGAAGTCCTGCAGGCTGGGCACTGCTCTTGGTGATGTGGGGGTTGAGTGTTGGGGAACGGGGTTTGCAGCAATCTTAGCCTTGGGAAACATGCCAGGACTGCACAGAGCACGAGGGGTCATAACTGGCCCACGCCACAGGTCCATCTAGCCTGGTATCCTTTCCAAGCAATCACCAAAAGCGGATGCCCAGGAGTTGATGTAAGAACATGGCAGGTGATTCTCCTCTCCTTTTGCCCCCAGCTTCCAAAAATTTGCAGCCAGGAATTTCCTGGTCTGTAAGTGGTTTCTACACGTTTGGACCCTTACTGTGTTTCTCTTCTGTGACATTCTCCTTGAAGCCATTTGAACTTTTGGTGTCTGTAGCCTCCTGTGGCAGGGAATAGTGGTGTGTGCGCCTCATCCTCATTTGGCCATCTTCGCCCTCTTCTGGCTCCTCTTGTCTCCTTGTAGCACCCTTGGCTTCTCCTCTAGGATGTAAAGAGAGGAATGAAGAGCAGTCGCCTCCTCTTTAGTGCCCCCTTACCTACCCGGGTACAGTCCTTTCCCACTTCTTTCATATTTGTGGCGTTGTGCTCCACCTAACTCTACATTTTCTCTCATCTTATCCCTTAATCACCAAACTGAAGAACATGGTTGTGCGTAGGCAGGTAATGTAACTTCTTCTCTGGTCCACCTGGACTGGAGGCTGGAGGAAGTGATGCTGTTTTAATCATCCATGGTAGTGCCAAAAACCTCGGTCAGAGGCTGGGACCCTATCGCGGTAAGCACTGTAGGCAGGTGATGTAAAGATGGAAACTGCCCTGAAGAGTTTGCTTTTGTGCTGTTGCTATGCAGAAAAATCTTTGCTAATGCCCTGGACTGCTTTGCCTGCTACTGTGTGTGCTTGCTTCTGCCTGTTCATGTCTCCATTCTTCCAATTTTCCTTTTCTTTCATTAATGGGAAAGTTTTTGCTCCTGGTGAGGCTGGACCTTCCCATGCAGTCCATGACACTCGAGTCCTAGCAGTGAGGCAACTTGATGCGATCAGGTGCAGCGTCTGGTTTTGACACAACATGCTGCTAACTCGGGGCTTTTCTCACAGGGTGAAACGACCATGAGCGTTAATTGAGCTGAGGTTGTTGACTCTGTGTTTTGAAACAAGTATGCTCAGACATATGTGCCCTTCTTCCCATTTCTCAGCGGCAGTAGTAGCTGTAAGTGGGTGATGCAAAGGCTTGCCCACTTATGGTAAGCAGGCTCCCAAAGCAAGAGAAGCGTAGACTGGATCCTGCCCCTGGGTCTGCAGAGAATGAGAGAGGGGAGGAAGGTGAAGGTGTTCATGCGACTTTGTGAGGAACTCCCCATATGCTCTAGAGAGAAGAGCCTTTTGGTGGGGAAGAGGAAATGGGGGGATTTTGATAATCCTAAAAATTCAACAAAAAGCATGTTTATTTCTAAAGCTGATACTCTCACCCTCTAACAGGAAGCAAATGTAAAAAATGATCATGAGCGAAACCCAAGAGAGAGTCATAAAGAGTGAGCAGTTTTAGGCAATTGAACCACTCTATTTAAGGAATAAAAGAGGTAATGGGTAGTGGATAAAATACTGTTATTCTAGCTCTTCGTTGGGACTTTTCAGTGAAGAGGGTCAGAGTGCCTCAGTAAGGATAGCTCTGTGTTAACAGTGACCAGGCTGAGGCACAGAAAAGTGATGTAATTTGACTATGACCCTTTTCATTAAAAATATTTGCCTCAGAGCTTGGCTTGAAAAAACTAGCTCAGATTGACTGGAATATCGACAATATGACATTCTCAAAATTAGGCTGAATGAGCACTTAGGATAAATGTCAATACGACAAATCAAGGGAACTTGCTGTACTTTCCATCTTCAGTAATGTTATGAAATGAAAAGTACCCACCATACAAATGAAATATAGGGGAGAAACTCTCTAAGAAGCTGAGGGAGGACAAGGGAACAAGGAGGAAGAAACCACCTTGAAGTCAAGTATTGAGAGGCATCAAGAAGTAACCAAAAGCCAGTTTGTGCTGTCTTTACTTGACTTGAGCAGTGTCCATTTCACCAGCAGTCCCCTAGAAATGGTTGATTAGGTCACCTCCACATGACAAAGGCACTGTCTCATAGTGGGAAAATGAAAGGTAATGGTATTTGGGACTGTGTATAAGAAACACCTACCCATCTTGGAAAGAGAAATTTCCTCAAATAGGTTATTCGCATTAATATATTTCTAAGGCTGCTTCCTCCTAAACAATGTCATGTCAGCCTACATGAAAACCTGATGCCTAAGAGTGCAGGGGTGACAACTATATATCTCTCCAAAGCTGGAAGAAACCCAGGGAGCAAAACCAAGTGACTGTGATTAATTTAGAATATGGACAAAAAATTAAAGAATGCAATAAATGTATATTATCGAGTGGCCTGACAGCACATGTGATAACTATCTGCTCATCTGCAAGAACTTGAAGAGTGTAAACACCACAGAAGGAGAGTAATTGCTAAGGATGGTACAGAGGGAAGCTAAATAATTATGAATATTTGGATTAAAGTTTAAAAAATCAGGTTGAACAGCAGGGAAAAAGAAATCTCTCCAAGTGTTCATCTGATTGTGCATCCCATAGAATCTGAACTGTTTTAATATCTAAAAATAGACATAATTGATCTAATTATACTTTTCCCTCTCTAATTCCTATCATGCCATAAATTACTCATCAAAGCTGCTAAGTATAAACTATTTCCAAGTCTTTCACCCTGTGGTCCAGACCTTCAGCTGCTGGAAATCTTTTTAGCTACAGTGATTTTCATCGTGCTATGCTGATACCCAACTGTTCGAGGTTTGGCCTTTCAAATAGCTTTTAAATGTGATTCTGGTACACAGAAGAGCACACGAGTCTCTAAAGCATCATTTAAACAAATAACATTTGCAGACTCACTCACGCTGCTGCTTTATAAACTTCTAAGAATGTCACCAAAGCTTGTTGAATTACCCAACTTGTCTTTATTTGTTCCTACATCAAATCAGCAGCAGTTCAAGGATATCTCCAGGTTTTTTTCTAATTTCTTCCTTTGTTGCCTCACCTTAGCCATTCTTACCTTTGCATCTTACAGATATCTGTCGTTGCTGCGTTAAGGCGTGCAGCTGATAGTAGGGTATTCGAATGCTTTCTTTGAGCTGTGTTGAGCCGTAGGGAACAGCAAAGCTGATGTGTGGCAGCTCCTTGTTCCTAGTGGTCAGGAAACCCATGTAAACCTCTAATGAGGAGTAGTGTAGAGTCGAGTGAGATTTCTCCGTTAGTTCTCTCCAGTGTGGATCAGGATTTATTTCTTTTATGATCTTTTCATTTTCTTATTTTCACTTTATAGCTCCCCTTCAACCACTGGAATTTGCTGTGTGTTACAGAAATGGGTATGCACACATACATAGGTGCAAATTATTTGTGTATATATTATGGCTATGCATCCATCTACTTGCTGCTCGTAGATGAGGAGACAGTGAGGATGTGATCCTTCATACACGTGTGTAATCAGAGGTGGGAAGCATTCCAGAGCAGCTGGCTGAAACCACTTGTCTGGGGTTGGTGAGTTAAACATGGATGCTTGTTTTGCTTTCCACAATTCATGAGGGTGGATTTATAAGTGGTGGAGGATACACTGAGGTGCGTTGGCGTGAGAAGTTGGAGGGGCTACGGCAAAACAGCAAGCATGTTGCAAGGCAGAAGCTGAATTTTTTTTAAATTGTTTTTTTTTTTCCTGCAGAGAGTTGGAGGTAGCAGAGGGAGGGATTTCTTTTGTCAGTTTCCTGGCAGAGGACAATTTGTCATTTTCTTGTGGAGACCACATTATTAAGTTCATTAAGAAATGCTGCGTGGGATCCAGAGGTTATGAAAAAGATGAGCTGTGCCGTACCAAGAGCCAGCTGCATTAGATGAAACTATGTTCCCTCCAAGTAACATGGCGATGACGCCAAGATGTCTCATTGTCATCATCTTTTCCTGAAAGCATGGGCTGATGTACAGGTGCTGGCTCTGTGTAGCTGTTGCTAATGTTCATGAGGGTTTTCTAAGGTTGCTTATAGAACGAAGCAGCCAGCATTGTTTGGGTGGCAGAAGCTAC
Organism: Psophia crepitans; assembly: GCA_013399095.1. Lineage (NCBI taxonomy): Eukaryota > Metazoa > Chordata > Aves > Gruiformes > Psophiidae > Psophia > Psophia crepitans. Next base: position 49,325 of record VWZZ01005045.1, read on the forward strand.
TGAGGTGGGATATACCTGGTGTATTTCCCCCAATTTACTGTTTGTTCTTGGGGAAACTGTGCTGCTGGGGTGCCTTGGCTTTCCTCCTCTGAAAGTGTGTGTCCCCAGGGGGGTGTCTGTGGGGTGGCAGTGCTGTGTCCACCTTCCTCACCGGATTCACGACTGCGTGATCGGGGCAGCACAGAGTCCTTCCTTCGCTTACTTAGTGAGTCTGTCCCAATGAGTAGTGATGTGTAAGCCACTGGTCTCTGGTGAATGACAAATTACGTTCTTAAAGAATCTGAGTCCAAGGTGTTTTGTACATGCAGTCTGTTTATTACCCTATGAGTCTGTCTTGTACTACTTTTTTGGACAGGCAAATGGCAGGGAGCACTGGAGTCGGTTGAATGGACTTGAGGAAGTTTAGTTAGTATTCCAGAAGGCAGTCCTGCTCCTCAGACAGGAGGGTTGCAGTGACTGGGAGGAATAATAAAGCGTTCAAACTGAAATCAATCCAGCAGTTATGTAGCCAATACCTGCAGCAAATTTGGCATATTAGAGACCTCTCAGTGCCAGCTGATGAAATCATTTCCAGCCACTTTTCTTCCAGCACACCGATAGCTGCTCCTCCTTCATGTGTTTGGCACGATGGTTGTTGTGGAACTACTAAAAACAATAAAACGTGTTCCCACAAGGTGTTTGAGTTTACAAACTAAAAAATGGTAGAATGGATGGCAGGGATGTAAGTTGCCCCGAAGTCTTAATTTTCAGCTTTGTGAAGGTAGAAATTATTTTTCAGCCGTAACAAGAGGCACAGAGCTGGAGCTGTGCTCTCGTTTGTGAGGTTTGGGCTGGAACTCCTGTGGTTTATTTTTAAGATCAGTGCACAGGCTGTGCAAGCACAAGCAGAGGGTAGGGAGGGAAGTCTGATCATCGTTAATAAACACAGACACATGGAAGGGACATGATCTGGTTGAAAATGGTGGTTTTTTCTCTGAAAGAGTTATATCTACTGCATGTGATCACAATTAACATTTAATGTTCCTGAAATGGAGAGGACTTATCAATCAAAAATCCTTTCTCTCACTCTTCCTCTGTTGATTTCTTGGCTTTATCCATTTATTTGCTTTTCTTTGGTTCTGACATGCCTTTTTATTCCTACTCCCCACCCCTCCACTTAAAAACTCTTTCTCTGTAGAGTCAGATAGTGCCATCCACGCCAACACGACGGTTGCCACATTGGAAGCCTACGTGTGCATGCACGCACACACCGATGCACACACACATGGAAAAGCCTCCTGAGATAACTGGCTGTAGCACATCTGTGGATCAGCCTGCAAATAAGCAGTGCTTCAGATGGCAACCAGCCACGCTGAAGCAGCAACCTCAGTCACCGTAGGGAGACTCTTCAAAGTGCGCAAAGTTAAGTGCATGCATTAACGTGTGGCTGTGGCTCAGTCATTTTTCTTCCTGATTAAAGCCTCTGTATAAGCTAACATAGAGAACATAACTCACTCCTTTTGAAAGAGGACTAAAAAAACCCCAAAGACAACACGTGCTCTTATTGAGCCCTAATGCAAGCTGTAATTAAACAAAAATCCCAAATAAGATCTTTGCTTGGCAAAAAAGAACCTAATTCTTGCCATAAAACCTGGCAATACCATTAAGTTCAGATCAGTTGAAGCGAATGTACATGAAGAAACAGCGGTGCCCTTAGGGACTCTGCAAACCTGAATATTAGAAAATTCCCATCTGGTGATCAGCTTATGAACCAAAGGAAGTGTGGAAATTTGTTGGCAAACTCTTCAAAACTGTTCTGCGTATTGAAAAGACATTAGCGGGGAGGCTGTATTTTGCCTGATACTGTTTCTGTTACATCTGGTGTGAAAGCTTGGTACCACCGGGTTCAGCATCAAGGCTGTAATGAATTTAAGCGAGAAGATTTCACCTCAAATGAGGTTATATCTGAGATAGCGTTTTCCACCTGGCTCAGCTCTGCTATTTAATTTGGTGGGCTGATTGTCCCGAGGACAAACCTGCTAAAACACAGCGAGGGCTTCCTGTGTTGGGCTCGAGTCCCGTCTTTGCTTGGCCCTGAGCTCACGACACAGGTGCAGGCATCGGGGCCACACTGGGCACGTTGAAGCTGATGCAGGCATTTTCTGCAGTAGCAAATGTGTTCTTGACATGCTGAAAAATGCAGCCTGCCATTTCAATAGCCATCTTCTTCAGGAGTTCAGCAGGAATCATGAGGTGCTTGAGCAAGTTGCTTAGCTAAGGGCAGAGTGTTTTGTTAGCCTTACCACTAAAGCTGAACTTTCCAAATGTTGTGATCTCCTGAGCAGGGCTTATTTGAGGGCCTGCAGAGTCTACAGAAAGTTTATCCTTAACCTCAGTGAGCAGCCTAACCTCTTTGCCATGTCTCAAGGTGTTGCACAGCACCTTTGAGCCAGTTGTCATCATCTACCTTTCCACCAAGTCTTGCAGTGAATCGCTGCTGGCTGGCCATGTCTCATCAGACTTCAGTTCAGCAGCAAGGACCGTCCCTGTCATTTCTTCCAGTTTCTCTCCTTTGTTGCTGCAGAGGAGCCCTAGGTTGCTGACTTTCAGAGAACAAGTGTAGATTTCTTTTTTTTTCTGTATGTGAAGGAAAAAGTGATTGTAGTTTGAGAGAGATGATCCTATTCACTTCTTTAAGAAGCCAAGAAAGATTCTTGAAGAAGAAATAAAATTGCACGTTTTGCACAACAAAAAGTCAGCATAAATTGACATATTTTCCAGAAAATCTCACAGTGCTAGTATTGCTGAGTTTATAGCATTTCAGATAGGTGTATCCCCCATTTTGTTTTGAGGACACCCTGTTAGCCATGCAGGAGACAGGAGAGCATCCAAGGGAAGCTTCTTAGTAGTAGGCAGAAGAACATTCAGGAGAAGGGAATAGCTACCAAATTCAGCCATGCACAAGGAATGTGTGTTTAAGCATATTTGCAGTGCCCTGGCATGTCCTCACGAGTTCTTGAAAATAGTGAGATTTAAGCAGAGAATCAGATACTTCAGCTGAAATGGAGCTGAAGGCTCCAGATACACAGGCAGCATCTGTCCCTCTTATGTCAGGGAGTCTCTGCAAGGATGTAAGCGTTTGTGAAAGGGTTGGTCCAGGAATTCACGGTTGCCTTTGGATGTCTGTGAGAAAATTGCCTGGCATACGCTGTGGTAGTTTGCATCTCAACCAGAATTTTTAAGAACTTGCGAATGGTAATAAATAATTTCCCTAGGAAGTTAGGTTTTGTTGATTCGTTTTGGTGAGAGGAGTTACTGTTTGCTAAGAGTTTTTTCCTCACGCTTTAAAAGGGAAATGTGAAAATGCCACTACAGTCAGAGCAGGCGTCCTGTCTTGTACAATAAGTTACCCTCTGGTTTTTTAGGCAGGTAGAGCATCTCTCACAAGCAGCCAAGAGTTGAGTAGGTCCAGATTCAATTCTAGCCTGTGAGTATTCTCACTTGTTCTTTACTCTAATACTGTCAGAATGCGCCCATAATATTCTGATGGTACCTATAATGAAAGAGTTGCTGGGTGGGATATGAAGAAGCCATGGGAACCTGGCTACAGCTTGAGTTTCCACTTCGCAAACCTCTTACTATGTATTTCCATATAAATACATGTCAACTGCTTACATTTTTATGGAGTTTCAAGTGAATTTCAAGTGAAGCCCTGGATGATGGGTGCTTTTGTCAGGTCTCTGTTTGATCTAAGACTCTTTCCATATAAATATTCAACGCTCTTCCAAGCGGAGTGGTTTTGGACCCCCAAGCACATAGAATTTACTGCTTACCTCTGCGCTGAGGGCTGACCCAAACACGGCAGAGTTTTAATTCCCTCTGTAAAATTGACTCTACTGGTTCTGCACATTATTCTACCTGTCTGCCATTTAGCATGTTAGTCTGCTGACAGTAGAGTACACAGCACTTAGCAGCTGGTTTGTGGAACCATCAGTCAGGAAATTATATGATAAATAGGAGGTAGCCAGGTTTAGTGGCACTTCATTCTGCTTCAGCAGTTTTAGCCTGACTTTGGAAAAGTCATCATGTGGTTTTTCTTAAGGGTTGCAACAGGAGATGGCTGCAGTGTAGTAACTTATTACACGTACACTTGAGTTATGATGCTCACCAGCTGTATTGCTCATGTGTAAATAATAAACTGTGAGATGGATAATTATGTCGGGTTTTGATACGCAGCTCTGCCCGGTCGGTGCGGGGCTGACGGAGACAGCTCCCTGTGCTGTGATGGAGTGTGGCTGTTTCCCAGATGGAAACTGCAAACAAGATGCAACCAAGATATACAAAAGAGCCTAATGTGAGAGGACTCAAAAAGGTGTTTGTGGAGATTTTTATCCCATGTGTTAAATACAGCTTGTTGGTGCACTCTATGCTGCATAGGCCCCACAAAGGGGAATACCTTTTTTGGGTTGTTTAATACTAATTTTCCATTTCCCAGATAGGGGAAGGTAGATGATCAGATTCATGGGGGTTAAATGGTGTTTCACTGCATAAACACTGGGAGTGCCTTTCAGGGGTGGGTGTTCAGGCTGGGATGGGGAGGAGGCTCGGTGTCCTGAGGGGGATTGCTTACCTTGGCAAGGTGGAGTCTGTCCTGTCCTGACGTGAGTAAGGGTGACGCAATCTCTGTGGTCTCACCTGTGCTCCCCAGACTCACTCTTCAGAGATGCGTAGCGCACAGAAGGACTTGCCTGCGCATCTATGAGGGCATGAGTGACTTCCTCCTTCCCTGAAAAAATGGTGGCAGTGTTTGTATGCTAAAGTGCCGGACATCTGCTGTAAAACTCCCTCCTTTTGGCTTACGCTGCTGTAGTCAAATACCAGTGAAGCGGGGAACAGGGCAGGCAGGGAGATGAGCACTGAAACACCCTTCTCCACTTTGGCAGCTGGTGAGGAATGTGTTTCAGGAGGTGGCAGCAAGCATCCTACGCTCGGATGGTGACCATGTGCTCACGGGGGTACCTGGTCATCTGTGACCCACCTTTACTCCTGCTGAAGCCCAGGAGTCCTTGGAGTAAAGTTTGTAAGAGATTGCATGCTGAGGTCCAGTTGGTGCAGCAGAACCAGGACTAAAGCTATCGCGAGTTTGGGCTCACAGTAGTAAGCCACAATTATTTTTTCATTCACGGTGCCTAAGCCCTGAGTCAGTAGATGGCAGAAATTTGCTGTGGCTGATCCCATGCTGGTGATGTTTCACAAAACCAAGCCATGAAACTGGACAGGCTGTGTCAGATGTTTCCGGATTTTCCTGAAATACTGGGAATATTTGCTCAGAATTTACGTGATTTCCCCTTCATCCCCTCTGTTTACGCCCTGAAGGCCGTGAGGTTTGTTCCTCTGGTTCTTTCTCCCACTTCAAAACGTAATAATAAACCAACCCAACTTTTGACAAATGCTGAGGGGAATTTTTTGGTGGTGGTGTTTTTTTAAACTATGCCTAGTTGGCATGAGGGAACTGCTTTCACAGATAATATAATGTAAGAGGAGGATTACATTTTGCTGAATAGGAAAGGCAGGAAATACAAAACGAAGATACCTTCAGGAGTCAGCAGGCAAAACCAGAATAAGCTTAGTTTTACTGCCACTGCATAATTAAAGTTTGGTTTGGTTTTTTTTTTCCTTCCTAGAAGCATTTCAGTAAATCCATGACATGACCTAATGTCTGTACTTTCCAGCTTTTGGTGTCAGATAAACACATGACTTCATCCCAAGTGGTAAAAGGGTAGTAATCGGGCAGGACTGGTTTGTTTCATGCCTCTGGAGGTGCTCAACGTCCCGTTTGAATTTTGAGCATTTGGGAGGCAGCGGCGAGCAGCAGGGTCGACAGTAACCTCTTTTAGGCACACAAATGGCACCGGTGTGCCGCTGCGGAGAGCTGTGGTCCGTGTGCATTGTGCCCTCCAGAGCTGGGAGGCGATCCTGCTACAGAAACAGTGGGGAGCTGTGGGGCGGGCTTGCACTTGGCCCCTCTGTGCAGGGCCCGTGGGGGTGGCGGAGGTGTATTCCCCCTTTTGTCAGCCTTGTTGTCAAGGCTTTCCGGAGACAGTGGGGAGCGGGAGCCCTGGCAGCTGCAACCCCCCCGTCCTGCGAAAGCCTTGGAGGAGAGGGGGCAGGGAGCGTACTGCAGCCATGGGTCCTCGGGTCTCCAGCTGCGGGGACAAAGAAAGTACCCTTCCTTTTTAAGAGCAGTGTATGAAGTGAGTTCCCTTGTCCTCAGGAACATTCCTCCAGATGTGGCCGTCCATCGGTGTGATACAGTGAAGCACCTCCAGTACGGCCCTTCCCAATTCCATCTCCCTTTTAACTCCGTTCTCTGATTTACTCCAGAGAGTCATTTCTCCGCACACTGCTTCAGTTTTGCTTTCTGTTGTAGGACTGTGTGTACGTGTCTGAGAATATACTTTTTTATTGTATTGTATTCTCTGCTTAGGCTTTTTGTCCTGGGTTGATTTTTTTTTTCTGGTTTTAATAAAAAATAAATAAATCAGGAATGCTTATGAAAGGCTCGATGGTCCTTTTGATCTGACACTTCACATATGGGCACATAATTATTTATTAAAGACTTCTTTACGTCCCTTTCCATTTAAGCTATAAAAAGAGAATATTAAAATTAGTAAATACATATTCATGCAAACACTGTGGGCCAAACTCTCCTCTCAGGCAGACCTGACTGACTGCAGTAGGGAAGGAGAATGAGACCCATAAGTGGCAGCACTGTTGACACATGCTTTTCAATATCTGTTCTGTCTTTATGAATATGGTTTTTAAAGAGTCGTTGGAGATACTCAGATCTGGGAACCTCGCTTGTTTTTTCAGATCCGCCTCACCTCTTTCCAGCATTCCACCCTCCTGTACCAATTGATGCGAGACATCATGAGGGACGCTACCATTACGAACCATCTCCCATTCCTCCTCTGCATGTGTGAGTATTCAGTATTTCCCCTTGCTTCAGCTGCCTGGAAGAACAGGCAAGTATACAAACCTTTGCAGTGCTTAAAGCCGTGCACCTGGAGCACTTTGCCAGTCCTGCTGCAGAGTGAGATTTACTTTTGGAAAGCATCAAGGTTATTGGTTTGTGAAGCAAAACCCAGGCTGGTGCCTGAGGAATTCCTGTTACAATAGGTGGCTGGCAAGTGTTACCTGTATGTTTTGCTGACATTATTCTGTGTGCTGTCGTTCTATAAATACTAAATGAAAAAGTGCTGAACCCTGTGAAAATACAGCCAGCCAAAACATGTATTTTGTCTGTATTAGGCTTGGGATTCTTCATAGCTAAAATTTCTTCTCATGCCAAAGGTTTTGTTTGTTGTTTTTTTTTCCCCTCAATGACTGCTATGAAGCATAATGAAATTTTTGGTAAATTTTCATAGTCCCTGTTGTATGCACAGAGAGGCAATCGGTTGATTGATGGGAATGTCACCCAAACAAAATGGCAAATGTGATAGAGCACATGGTTTACACAAAGATAAAAGAAATGAATACCAGTGATAATGTGCATTAGAAAAGGGTGGTAGTGGTGAAATCCTGTAGAAATAAGTATTATGTTATTCTATATGGGGAGACTGATACCAGCATTGTAGAATAAAACAGTAGTTGTGTCCAGAAAACTGCTATATACCATTAAAAATGGAGCTGAAAAGCAGGGCTTCGTACTTTGCTAAAAGGCTTGATATATACATTTAATCATATCTACTAATCACCTCTCATACTGAGAAAATACAAGAAGAAAAGCACAAGTAATACTTTGAAGAATAATGCTAGTTGTTTAGATGGCAGATTGCTTTGCTACGGCTATTAGTTACAGCTGTGTAATTACATATATGCAGAAGAAAAATGGAGTTGTTTTAAAACAAGTCCTCCTCTGTGAGCAGAATTAATTGATATTAACAATCCTAACTACATGCCCAAGTACGCACACAATATTTTACTAACAGTTTTTTTGGGTCAGTCTTCTATTACTGAATTGTAATTTCAGAGCAAATTTGCCTGGAGGTAAGTAATAAATCTGTGTTGCAGTCGTCTTGGGCATTAGAAGAAAAGTGGGTATTTATAGAAAGAGAGAGTACAGAAACTTGTGATTTATTCCTCAGAGTTCCTCTGATGCATCAGTATTTACACCACAGTCAACCACATCATAAAATATACTCAAATACATGCTTGAATTTGCTGCTAAAAACCATTGTAAGCTGAAGGTGGCAGGCTCAGACAGAGACATTACATGAACATCGCAGATTTTGCAGTGCAGTGAATAATCTGACTGGACCGTTTTGGGGGGGATCCTGCTCTTCCTGAAGCTAATGCGAAATTTGCCTTTGTCTTTGGTGCGGGGCAGATGGGGAAGGAAGCCCCAGCAGGTGTTTTAACCCACATCAGCAGAGGACCGTCATCCAAAATTTGAGTATGGCCCATGAGCCTTCGCAGAGGTTTCTGGATCTCATGCCGTATGGGACCCTGCCTGGCTGCGCTTGCTGTGCTGAGCCCTCTCCGGAGCCTGAGCCCCATGAACCCAGCCCAGAGTGTGGCACCCTGCACCCGCAGACGGAGTTTTTGGGTGGGTGGACTACCGTTCCCCGCTTCGAGTGACAGTGGGAAATCAGGACTAGTAGCCTACACTGCTGAAAGTGCCAGGATTTCTGTAAGAGCCCCAAAGGATGTTGAAAATACTTGCTTTATGCATCATTTGGCGTTCAGCAGTAGTCCCCTCTGACACTGAAATCAATGCCCCTTCTAGGGAAAGGTGCAGCGCACTCCCACTCCCCGTCGTACCCCGTGGTGCAGCGGTGATTCAGCCGGGCCCTGCAGAGGCTCGTTAGAGACAAGGAGATCCTAGCGTGATGTGATATGACTGCAGGCAGCTGCTTTAGAAATACAATCTTGATTTGAGCCCAAGCTTTAAACTCAAAATTTCCTTGATATCGGCTGTTTATTTTTCCATTAACTTCCGTCAGTTCTTTCGCTCATTTGGTTTGTGCCACCATTGGAATGATGAGGCGTAGTGGACCCTTGGAGCTGTTGTGGTTGGTGTAATTAAATGTCAATACGCAATGAAACAACTTAAAAAAAATCATCTGTCGGGCTCCAGCAGCTTCTTCATAGATGTCGAGGTTTGTCATGCTTTTACAGTTTTCAGGAATACGTTTTAAGGTATGTATGAGGTAGACACCCAGCAGTTTTCCTGCAAGTTTTACAGTGCCTGGTGTGAGTATCACTTAGGAATGTTAGACTGTTAGTTTAGAGCCATGACTTGAATTGCTGTCCTAACACCCATTTGAAAAAGAAAGAAGAAAAAAAAAAAGAGCAAATAACTGGGTCTGAGAAGTTATTTGAGACTTCTGAGAGAAAGTGGCAAGAACACCAGTCAGGATACAAATGTTTACCCACAGCTTCATCAATGATGACATTGTATGAGTGGTTTTCTCCTTAGCTTTGTAATACGCTCAAATGTGAGGGAGAGAGGCAACATAAATTAAAAAGAGGAAGAGATTGGCATAATTCCAGTTAATCCAAGTTCCTAGATGTCTGTTCCAGAACCTGTCAAGCCTTAGTGGAATTAGTTTAGGTATAATACGAGTGCAGAAAAAATGGGGAGAGGACCATGTCCACATGATACCTACAACATGTGCACAAAATCTTATGGACAAGTGGAAAAAAAAAAGAAAAAAAAACCCGAAAACAGCATTTTGAAGGTGTTACAGGGCTCTTACTGCAGCTCTAAAGATGTACATGTATTTACATGTATGATTCTCGTAGTTTAATTGCTGATGGGTAGAACTGTTGTATCCCAAATTTCAGCCTGGAGCCAAATTTTGTAACTTGAGTTATAAACCCCTAAAATAAGGGTTTATGTTTATGATGGAATTCCTTGACAGATACTTATGTGTAGTAGAACTAGCAGGCATTGCTGTAATTATGCTATCGTATTCTATCATTAAAGATTTCAATTGAAAGAGGTTTATAAATTGCTCTTCCTCTTAGATAAACCACCCTACATTAAGGCATCAATGATATGGTGCAGAATTAAATTAAAATCTCATAAAATGAAATATGTTCTGTATTAGCTGTTTGACACTTAATTTGCCTCTGAATGAGTAGAGGAAATCACAAATTAACCTGCCTTTGTTTTTCCAGCCATGGCTTATTAGGTGTTAGAACAACTGCAATTACAGCCCAATAATAACCCCCAACCCTTATGAAAATGTACTGAAATGTGTCAGTTTGTGTTACCACAACCTGTTTGTTAGGACTGTGTAGTTATCCTGGAATTTCTACAGTACGTCTTTGGTTTATAGTTCAGGGAGGATATATGAAACTTAAGTTGTTCCTTAGCGGCAGCATATGAACAGTATAACTGAAGCTAGAGCATGTGTTTTCCTTTTTCTTTTTTTTTTTTTTTTTTAAATTCAAGGCATGAATCTTAGTTTTAAAAATATATTCCAGTAAACTATAGTTTAGTTTTGCTACTTTTCATTGAACGAACGAGTTAAATTATTTATTAACCATCATATGATTAAAACAAACCAAAACCATGCCTTTAGTAATCCTACTTCTTGCTTTGTTTTTCTCTCTTGTTGTGTTTGTTTAGCTCTTTCTTAATTTTCAGAACTAATTTCTAAACTAAGGTACTAAAGGAGAAACTGAAGCTAAAGTCTTTTGGTCCATGACATTTGCTAGGCTATGCAATGGTGTGAGGCCTTCTCTGGTTGGTGTGCAGTGATTCACAATCACGCTGCTGCTGCTGAGGGTATTTATTTGAACATAAATTAATACTTTGAGCATGCTATTTTTTTTTTACTCCTCAGGAACCAAATCATAAATTTTATTATCGGCCAACTCTTCCAGTTGCCTGATGCCTTTTTTGACATTGACCCTGTGTGAATGAGAGTTCTTAGCAGTGAGCAGAGAAGGAATAAAGGCGTCTTGACTATTTCTATGACAGTGCAAGAGTAAATAACTTTATAGTCCCACAACTTTTAAAATCTGACTTAGCCGAGATGAGAGTTTTTATTTATTAATTTGAAAAAAACAAGCTCCTAAGGCAAAGGCAAACTTCTACTGGTGGATTTAGCTGCGGCGATTTAGGAAGCTACCATTCATTCATTCACTCCCACACTTTTACTGAGTTATGTTAGTAAATTGCTCCCAGTATGCTTCATTTCAAAGTTGGACAACCTTTGAAGGTGACCTAACCTGGTATTTCCAGGTGCTGTTAACGTGACTGTGAAGGAAGTAGACTGCTGCAGAGGTGGGACAGGGGACAACTGCCAGGTGACAATATCAGGATGGCTCCAGGGTGGCGGCCTGTGCATGTCTCGGAGTGGTTAATGGACGTGTTGTGGGAGGCAAGGAGAAAGGTAAAGTTTCAGGGTTGAATGTACTACGAGATACACCGTTCATGCACTTAGTCTCCATCTTTCTGTTGCCATCCCATTTCACATTAGCCCTGGACTACGAGTAAGGGAGCATGAGCAGGATAAGTCTCAGGGAAGGTGCACTAATGTTCAGGAAGGCTGACGAGGGACTGTTAGGGGGTGTAGTGACAGGACAAGGGGTAATGAGTTTAAACTGAAAGAGGGGAGATATAGATTGGATATTAGAAAGAAATTCTTTGCTGTGGGGGTGGTGAGGCACTGGAACAGGTTGCCCAGAGAAGCTGTGGAGGCCCCATCCCAGGAAGTGTTCAAGGCCAGGTTGGATGGGGCTTTGGGCAACCTGGTCTAGCGGAGGGTGTCCCTGCCCATGGCTGGGGGGTTGGAACTAGATGATCTTTGAGGTGTCTTCCAAACCAAACCATTCTGTGATTCTATGTTACCCATATTTTTATGGCCAGGGGCGGCTGCCCTTGCAAGGATGAAGCTGCAGGGTGAAGCTGCTGTCTTGTAGCTTCCTAGGATCAGTGATACACCAAGCTCTTTTTTTTCCTAACTGCTGATGTAGGCTAGCAGCATCCAACTTTGACAGTCTTATGCCTTGAAGTGATGCACGTGCAGATCATGGTGCATGTGCCTAACACGAATGCCTTGAACAGATATTTTGAACTGTGTGAATGCACTGGTACTAAGGCAACACATGTGTTTCACTTGCAGTCAGCTTCAAGTCGATAAAAAGAGAGTCTGATTCTCAGATATGTTATTTCATATGTAATTTATACAGACATCAGTTGCACAAGGGTGAAAAGGAAAGGAAAGTGGGGCCCAGACGCTCAGCTTTCATCAGCCTCAGATTTTAGACCACGCAGTACAATGGGGGATGTCCAAATGTGAGAAGATTAAAGCGTTGGCTCCGCAACATATCCTTGATTATGAGAGAAACTGCTTGCTCTGTGTTTGATAGGACGTTTAGGTTTTTCCAGCCCCATCACTGACATTTTGATTTTTCCTTTGCACTTTCATTCCTAAGCTCTTATTTCTTTTAAAAATCTTAGTGTTTAAACCCCTTAAATCTTTTACCCGCTGCTTTACCTCTAAGCTGGAGACTTGGCAAGGAGTCCCTCAGCTTGTCAGAGCATTCATCGATCCTTTCACAGTGGGAAGGAGAGCCCCACCCAGTGTGAAAAACATCACTCATTGAATTGGCTTTAATTACTTTAAGACTTGGAACGAGTTTTATGGTTTAGCCAGGAGCCATCGAAGAAGAAAGACTGGGAGGCTCTTGGGACATGAAAAGATGACTGTAGTTACAGCTTTCCAAAATCATCCGTGAAAGTATTTTCTGTAAGCAGGGAGAAATCTTGTGTTAAATGGGAAGCACCCTGAGAAACCTGTCCCTGGAAGTGGAGAGGTGCAGCATCGAGAGTAAGCAGCAGCTAATAGCCTGAGAATTTTTACAGAGAGTCTCTGAGAAGGAGGCAGCGTGGTCTGGTGACTCATTAAGGTTATTCAGTTTGTCACACACCACAGATATATGCATGTTGTAGGCTCTGCAACCAACATGCATGCCTCTTTTTTTTCTTAGTGGCAGAGCAGCATGATGATGATAATCTGCAGAAGTAAAAGTGCAGGGCCAGGTGCCGACACATAAACTTCAGCAGATAGTGTTCACTCAGTGCCAGGCCTTCTACAAAGCAGGGAAGAGGAAGCCTGAGTCTAGACCAGATCTGGGATCTCCCACTCAGTATATAGTGTTGCATCATTTAAAATAGTGAATCAGTGTTTTGTTTAGCTGTTGATACTTGTTCAGTAATATTTACCTTAAGACTTTCAGCTCGTAAATTCTCCATTGGAAGCACACTTGCAGGGTAGCTTCAGAAACAGATTGTGTTTTTAAAAACTGTCTGATACTGGGAAAAATTTGGAAAGCAAACTATTGGTGGCATATATCAAATTGCATAAAAAAAAGATACATGATTATCTTCCTTTTTTGATTGAGACGCTCAAAAGGAGAGAAAGTAAAAATGTAGATAAAAACCAGGTAAATATTTTTGACTGTAGCTGTTTTACATAAGTTTAGTTACATTGATTTGTTTAGGTAAACTGTAGTCTAAAGTTTCTGCGTACTCAATTACACTCTCTTATATTTCTCACAGTTTAGCTCTCTTCCTACTAGGAAAAGCCAGACAGTATTGAGAAAAGAGTATCTTATTTGAAAGTTCATTTCTGCTGGCAAATAAATCCTAGATCAAATAAGGATTCACTGCTAAAAACCATCCCCGTTTTTAGCAAGCACATTTACATGAAAGTCAACAGAATTGCCTCTAAGCGCAGCAGATTACATTTGGTTCACATCATTCATCTGTTTCTGTGGCGGATAATACTTTGTGACATAATCATTTTCTCTGGAGTAGCTAATTGTAATGCCAAGGAACTACAGATTTATAAAGGAGAAACAATAGCAGCAGATAAATATTGCGTTAACAGAGACTCTTTGTTCTTCTCATACAGCCAGCTTGATTTTGGGGTGGTTGGAGGAGTTAGAGCAATTGAAATAAGAGGAAAATTTTGGTGAAAATTAATGTAGAATAAAAAGCTTGGAAAAAGCAGTGGCTTCTTTTGTTAAAAATCCTTTGGGAGAAACTTCCTCCAAATCTTCCGCTCATTTTTTTCATGTCAAGAAAAGATCCTGAGAGGCATCAGCCCCCAGCCTTAAGGAGAAAGGCGTCCTTTCACTGGTGGGCTGCGGGCTGACCACCTCTCCTGATACGGTCACTCACTGCAGCAGCAACTCTCAGGGCAACTTCCCAGGGCCACGCAGGGTGAGGAAAAGGAGGGGAAAAGCCCTCAGTGGTCCTCAGGAATGCTCCTCTGCTGGTCTAAAGGCAGTCGGTTGCCTGAGCCCCACCTGAGAAGCAGGGTGGCTCAGGTCTGTCTGGTGGGGCCACACCTCTCCAGGGGATTCTCAAAGGGGTTTGGCTTATGTTGTTGTAGAGAAACAGCTCCTAGGTCCGTCAGCAGTAAGGTATCACCGCTGGTCAGCACTGCCACTTAGCTGATTTACCCCATCTGGGCAGTTAACCATGCTTAGACGAATTCTTGGCTGCCAGTGAGAAGTGGTTCCCTAAGGCGGGCTTTCAAACCAGCGTGAATTAAGAGATGATGGAAGCAAAATGAATGGCCAGCAAAGTCATGCCTCAGGACACCTTCTTGTGTGTAACGTTCTTCTGTAGACTGAGAAATAACTAGGCATGACTTTGAGTTTTTGGGGCGTTCACTGTGTGCAGATGTGCATGCAGATGTGCATGCGTGCATCCTTTTTATATAATAAGGTGAATATCTTTGCTTGCATTTGTCATGGACTGAGTAATTCTAGATTTTTACAGTTAAAACTGATGTAAGGATTTACACAGAGTTTGAGAAAGATGAAAAATTAAGGGGAAAACATGAAAAAAACAAGGAGGAAAAAATTGTTCACATAAACACTGAGAATATGTGGATCATCACCTTGATTTAACATTTAACCAAAAAATACACAGAATAGCTGCAGTGGTAGAGTTCTGCTGCTTGAAATTTCTATTATCGCGTTCTGTTATCAGCTGCAAAGAATGCACGCTCTAAATATAGTGCACATTCAGAGGCTCTGAGCCTGTGGTTTCTTGGACAAAATTCCTGTGTTCTTTGTGCTGTAGTCAGCAGTATTAGTTGAGTGAGCAGATATTGACTGTGGTATTCACGTGCAGTGAACCAGAAGCACGCCAACTCTATAGAGGCTGCTGTCAAACTTGTTGCAGTGGCCTGTGAGGTACTGGACTGTGACAGGCTCCTTTTTTGTTCAGTACAATTCTTCCACTCATGTTAAATCTTGCTTCAAAGAGAACTGAAATGTTACAGTCTGAGCGTTCTTTCTTTCTCTCTTTTTGCGTTCTTTTTTTAAAGCATACTGGTGAGATTTCTGTGTTGTGAATTGGAAGTCCCTAAAGTGAGAGTAGGTATAAACTGGATGAACTGAGCAATGAGTGCATCTGCAGTGTAGGAGCACAGAGCATCTTCATCGTACTCTCACACAATCTTTCCCTGACTTAGACTCTCTCCTCCCCCAACAAAGGCATCATGCCCTATAATCCTGGAGTACGGATTGAATTTAGTTCAGACTTTTTTCCCAAAGGAAGGAAAACCAGAAGTTAAATAACACCTTGTTCCCCCTTTTTGTGACCTCGTTCCCCTTTTTGTGACCTCTTACTTAACCCACTATATTTTTATATATATATATATTAATATGTGTGTGTTTGTCTATATGTCTATATTTGTTTGCATATTTGTAACAAAAAGCTGGCTCTTGAGCTGGTGTGGGCTGTGCTTCTGAGTTGTCAGAGACTGACTAGCTGCCCCTTGCATATTCTCTATTAGATGATGCTAAGGGAAAAAAAAAAAGACAAGACACTAATACCACCCAAAGGAACGCGCTCAATGGGTGTTTTATCTGTGTGCCTCAGGGTAGGCTGGGCCAACGTTTGTGACAGACGTTATTGATTAATAGAGGAAACGATTTAAAGAAAAATATTATGCTGTTTGATTTTTGCTCTTAGGATGCTGTATGTGACCAAAGAAGGACTTTAGACCTTATTTTAGAAGCAGCTTTTTATTGAGCCTGGGCTCCATGAGGCTGCTATTGAAGACCAGGCAAGAGTGTATTGCTTAGTCCCTTCCAGCACTGACAGCGTAGGTCTGATCCTACAACAGATTGTGATGGCATTTGTAGTTAACTGTATGGGGATGTCAGTAATTTTCTGGAAACCCCAGATGCAGAGGCAAAACATCCTTAAGACCCTGAGCCAGGAATACAGAGCTTCCAAAGGACCTGTCGTCTTCTTGAAAGCATTATTTACGAGGTGCTGTGACCATTGGTGTTAAAGATCAACAGATAATTAGGGAGTATCTCGCATGAGGGAGAATTTCTAAACATATCGGATTTAAGCGACTATCTCTTTAAAGATACGCATCTTTCAATCCTGTATCTCCTGTTGAAATTCAGCCTAGATTTATCATGCCTTTTCCACTGGCCTGTGGAAGAAAAGATTGATAGTCTAGTCCAGTTTATAGAGGCCACTAACGCAAATAGCCCCATTTAACAATATTGTAGACAGATTTGGTGGGGAGGGCAGGAGCTGAATGACCAGGGGCAATCAGGTGTTCTCTGCTTCACCCTGGACGATCACTATCAGCATACATCATCAAGACAGTACCAAGAAAGCTTGCGTAGTGGCTGCTGTCTTGGTTTGCCGTACTTGTTCCTTGGACGTCAGGCTTCCATCCTGACATCTTTTGTGGGAACTGTGTTTCTATACCTGTGATTAGATTGAATTGCAAAGGTGCTGAGATCGCAAATGTGTAGGTGTGTCCAAAGTTGGTGAGTTTATTCCCTTTTGTGGCTTTCATAGAATCATAGAATCATTAAGGTTGGAAGAGACCTCAAGGATCATCCAGTCCAACCGTCCCCCCACCACCTATTACCCACTAAACCATGTCCTTCAGTACCACGTCTAATCTTTCCTTAAACACCCACAGGGACGCCTAGCTGCTTATTTTGTTTAGGGAATTAATAATGCTTCCAGCATTTAGATAGTGCTTTTACTTCAAAAGCTTCAAAATTGAATTTACTACTTCTTTAAAAAATGTGCAGCCAGAACATTCATTTGCTTTACATTTGCAAATGCTTGTTTTCCACTTATTTCCCCCCCTGTAGCCACATTAGAAATGGAATTCCCACCCATTTCTGGTTCTTGAGGTTGTTTAAAGTTTACAACTTTGCCTAAGAAATGCTTTTTTAACTCCAGTTTTGCACACAAACAGAGCAAGCACAGCAGTGTGAAAGCTTTATCTCCTCTTTCTTGTGTTGGCTGTGGTGTTTCAGCCATTATATATTCACCATTTGTGAGAACTGACCTGTAGTGCAGATTATGTAGCACCACAATGGCTTTCAGTGCCTGCAGGATCAACTAAAGAAGCTGGGCTGGCTGAGAGGAAACTTCTTAGCCCAGCATGAGAACTGATGTTCTCCCACTCTGATTTGGTTGCACCCCAGCCAGGTCCCACACCTGGACCTTTGAAACTGGCAGAGAAAATACAAGAAGTGACTGTTAGCGGAATATCTTTCTTCCCCCTCCCAATTTAGGTTTAGCAGCAATTACCTTTGCTTTAAGTTCTGTAATAGCTGTCAATCCTGCTGCCCTCCTGGATGTTGGTGCTGATCCCTGGGTCGCCTGCTATTTGTGGTGGTGCTTGGAGGATGGCAGAAGCTCAGAAGCAGTTGTGCTTTCATAGTGTTGCTCCTTGACCCGCAGTTCTGGGTACGACATCCATGTGTACCATACACCCGGTACTGTCAGGAGGTGCACTCTCAGAATGCCTTTTCTTCCTCAAATCATGGATTTGTCTTGGGGTGGGGGAAGGGGGCATTTCTGAAAATAATTCATGTATGAAATGTATGCACAGAAAATTTTTACAGAAATTTCTGTACATCTGTATGATTATTTTTTTGCCCTGCTGCAAGCAGTAGTATTGGGTGAGAAATTCTAGCTGGTACTCTCTCTGTTCAGTAACAGTCACTAATCCTTGGGAATATCAATTTTGGGCTGTCTGCTAATGTTAGTACAGAGATGCGAAGCAAATCCAGCCATACCTCAACAGAAATGATTAATGTTGAATTTTCACGTCACTGTTTCTGTCAGGATTGTAGTCCTTTAAAGTTAGAATTTTACTCGAATGTTCCCTTCACAACCAAATTTAGGTAGCAAGTGCAGTAGGGGAGACAGTCACTGAATTTGTATTTTGCTATTGCCAACTTGCTTTCCTTTTAAACATTTAAGATCTTATTTTAGCATATAAAATTAGAATTGTAAAAAAACTTTCTCTCTTCTCCCAAATCTCAGTTTTTTAATATTGTGGATGTGACTTACAGAGAGCTGAGGGGTTTGTTTTGCTTTGGTTTTGAGTTTGGAAGAAGAATGTTTCTTGGCATCACAGAACAGGCATTGAGGAGAGTGTTCACTTGAGGTAACGTGAGAGGCTCTTTGGGTACTTTGCCAGGAGAAGGAACGCCTGTCTTACCGCTGCCTTAGTGGGAGGAAGGAGTTAAGAGAAGCAGAGTAGCTGAAATTTGCAGAAACAATAGTGAGCATGGCATTCTCCAGTGCAGGCTAGGGAGGGCTTAGGCAAATCGTCAGTGACAGAGGCTTCATTCTCTAAAAATTTCAAAATATTAGATTATGAGATTAATAATCCATTAGTTACATGATTAAAATATTGTTTTTCAAGAGAACAGAGTATTTGTGAAATTCATGTATCAGTTTATTTCAGAGTTTGATTTTTACTGTCACGGGTCATACCCATCATAAGGAAAACTTCCTGTGAATACTGCATGAGTTTTGTTGAGATTTAGGACCAGCCTCGAGCTCTTCTTTCTGGGCAGGTAATCCCCCTGGTGGATGCAATCATCTGGTCCTCGTGCCACGGGAGTGAATCCCAATTAGCAATGCTGTTTTTCCACCAAGACTATTGCTGCACATAGGCAGGAGCGCTCTTTGCATGCAGGCTGCATCCTCTTCTGATCTGTGAACGATAGAGAGAGAAATCGGGAGCAATTGTAGAAACTGTTTCAACTCTCTTCTTAGGTTTGTACCGTTGGGAGGTTTTTCTTCTTCTCCCAGTTGTGCATACACATACATACGTGGACTTTCTCTGTTGTGCATAACGACCTCAAGGTTACTTTTTAAAGATCTTCAGGCGTTTTCTGAGTGTTTTTGAACCAGCGCACCATTCACCGGTGTATTGCTTGTATAGAGGTCGTCTTTGATGAGGTTTTTGTCATATGCACCCACTGAAGTTTCAGTGTACTCAAGCACTAGAAAAGCCACTATTTGAGCGTCTTTGTTTTCTTTGTTGAGCTGTTTATTTTGCTTTCTTCCCACACAGTTCCCTGGCCTCACTCTGACAACTGCTTTTCTGCATGAATTACATTCCTCGGGGCCGCAAGTCTCCTAATTCTTCCAGTCGATTTGATTCCTGCCTGTGTGATTAGTCCTCTGCTCCAACACACAGTTGGTCTTTGCCAAGCAAACTGCTTGCTAAGTGCCTTTAACATGAAGACCTAACTACATTTTTTAACCTCATTAGTGTGTAGGGCACTGCTTCATTCTGGCTTAATAACATGGCCACTATTGAATCATCACTTACTCTAAAACAGGTTACAAAAAGGTTACCTAAGTTGTCTGGTTTTCTTTTTCTATGACTGTGCTTTTGCGGGATAACAGTTTATTTCAGCGCACGTCCAGTTTTGGCATCCAAGTTGCTTTTTGAAAGGAAACCCATCGGTTCTGCTCAGGTAGATTTGCAATGCTGAGAAATTTCCTATTTGTGTGTTAAAAAAGACGCACGGCACCTATTTGGAAATAGCGAATCTAAGTAATGAAATTGGTAAGAAAATGTGGGTTTGGGAGAAAAGGGGAAGAAGGTGGTTTGTAGGAGCTGATAAAATTTTCCTACCTGTTTCAGCTGCAGAATTACAAAGATCTCATCTTCACCAGTTTAAATACAGACTTCTCACTGTAATGCTGGATTTACAGCAATGTGGCCAGAGTCTGCATTGGTTCATTTGTCTCAGGGGATCAATTTTTAACTGAACGTATTGTCACTGAAATTTAGATTTCAGTTGCAATCGCGCGTAAACCCGAATGGAAAAGATATTAAAGGACTTCTAAATGTTGTAAAGGCAGTAAAAAAAAAAAAATAATAAAAGTTTCCTAAGAAGACAGGGTCACCAGGGAGCTGGGGGAAGAAAGGAGGCACTGGGTCACATGCCACTTGTGATGGTGCATTTGTGCAGTTGCATAGCGCAGCCACTCAGAGGGCGAGACTTCATGATTAATGGTGTTTATTCTTGACAGAAGCCTCCTTTATTTATCTGCAATACAGTTTAGTGATTTTATCAGTCACCTGAATGAAAAATATTCAGTCATACCAATATTGCAGTGTAAATTGAGTAGAGTCACTTTTTATTATATCTTTCAGCCTTATCACCTGCACAGTAATTTTCTAGCAGGGGTTTGATATAGAAAGGCTGGATTTAGCTGTACTTGACACAAAGCCTCTTCAATTTCCCCTAAAAGTTCAGGCTCCTCTTAGAAATGTGTATAAATATATATATAAAACCCTCTTATCCAAGCAATTTCAGGATTTGAAAGAATAAAGATAAAATGTGCAAACCTGGATGTGAGAAATGTTGTTCGTATGAAAACATCTAATAGCTCTGAAGCCACTGGTGAAATGCTCTTTAGTGTTTAAGCTCGTGGCTTAGTGCAGTTCTTTTTGCATGGCTACGTAGTCTGACTTTCTTCTAATCAATCATCATCCAACTCCAATCAGCATACAGGCAGAGCCTATCGTTCATCCTGGGTGTAATTTCAAAGTTGAAGACTATAATGGCCACATACAGCACATTAGTCACTGCGATAACAGCTAGTGGCACTCCTGAGGAAGGGGGAGGATGGAGGGGAAGTGGAATAAAATTCTTCTTATTCTCACAGTGCCTTAGTGAAATAGGAGCAAATGTTAAACAAATGTTTATTCAATTAGCTGACTTAACAGCATTAAGTGTGAGAAAGCTTCTGACACTCCTTTGACCCACTCTTTTGCAGGAAGAGAGTAAGGGGAACGGAAGGAAGGAAGGGGTACGTGAATGCCATCAGGATTTACATATGCCCACATATTCATATGGTCGTGCCGCTGTGGTTAAACACTTCAAGAGATGGCAGGCCCTGCTGGTAACCGAGAGGAGACTAACATTTGAATAGCAAATGAGACCACCTCTAGAGCATCAAAAGAGAATTGCAGAGCAGCAAAGTTCGCTGTAGGAATGCAGTTGGTAATTTCACTGTTCAATCTGTTATTAATAATAACAACAGATCATGAGTATGCTGCAGACCTTTTAGATTTTCCTGCTGCACTTTGTGCTACAGCATAGTTTGGAGAGGGAATGGTACGTGGAGGCCCATGGCAGTCTCTTCTCTAATATATAGCAACACTTTTCCAGTAACACTTTTTGAATAACGTTTGCTTGTCTTGTGCATCTGTTTTATATTCGTGATCATGAGTTCTGTATCGAATGCAACATTAATACGTCATCTTTGGTATACTGATGACCACAAGTCAATAGACTTGGAACTGGCTGGGGAAGAAAAATTTACCAGCCCTGAGACTGGGGGTGCTATGAAGGTGTTGGGCATTGCCCTACTTATGGTTGGTTCAGAGAAGTCAGTGTGAACTGAGCAAGTAAGGCAGTGCCTTGGTAAGGCTCTACCAAATGCAAGTGATGGAAATCACAGTGTATCTTGTTAGCATGACTTTTGTTTACTGTTTACATTGCTGCAACATCCAACAGCTCCGAGCAGGATCAGAGCTCTGCCGAGCAATGTGCAAATACACGGAGCTCTGCCAGGAAGAGCTCCAGTCCAACCGCTTTGGCAAAGGAACTCTGATGGCCCCAGGGCTTACCAGCCCAGCTGTTTTCCTCACCCTAAGGATTATCCCTTTCCCTCAGTGGGGCCAGGCAGTGTGCCTTTGCCCCATTCACAGCCCGGCAGCTTTGGTCTTGCTCCCTGAAACCAGGCACTGACGTGGTTAGTGGCAGAGAGGTGCTGCCTTCGCTGGAAGGGGGCACCAGCTGAGTAGTTGGGGACAGTGAAAGCTTATACAGCTGCCACAAAATTTGCAAGAGGATGTCTGCTGGAGGCTTAAAAGGCAAGCGGCATTTGGGGGAGTAGTTGGTCACGTTTCTCTGTGTTTGCACCCTTTGTTTGTACAAGCAAAGAAATTGCCAAGTAAATCCATGTAATCCTCTCCCTCGTCACTGATTTCTTTGCAGCAGTCCTGAGAAGGATTGGAGGAAGGAGAGGCAAGCTGGGATGCTCTGTATGCAAAGGCCAAGTGGACAGTGTTTCAGAGGAGTGCTGGGAGGCAGTGACAGCGATTGGTGACAGGATGCAAGGAAGAGGAAAAGGAGAGACAGGCTGTTGTGGGGAGATTACCAGTATGTGAGGTGGAGAACAAGAAGTCTGGGCTTGACTTGCAGAAATACTGGGAGACAAAACAAGGGTTTATTTGCATTTTGCAAAAAAGAGGAGAAAAAAAAATCCGTCAGAACTGTATCTTCATAGACATCTAAGGAATACATGTCAGGACTCACATAATGAAATGAAGATACCTTGACTCAGTGGCGTCTGAAGCAGCAGGTACTTACTGAAGTCAATACAGGTGTTACTGTGAGCTGAAGGTCACCAGTGTTGCAGCTGACCTTATGTAATCAAAATGTTAAATAATGGAATTAATATTCATTGATTTTTACAGCATAAACTCTTCTTAAGGGAATCCACAAGCTGATGGTTGGACTGTTTATGAAGTATTACGAGTAGCAGAGGATGTATGTAAAAAAGCTGGATCTGTGTTCAGGCAGTCTGTCAGCTGAAAAATAGGAATACAGTCACTGACTAGGGATTTAGTGCCTTGATTAATGTAGCCAGTTTTTAACTCTAGCTACATAATGTTAACACTTCCCAAAGAAGGAAAGGGGAACCCAGGTAATATTCTTTTGCTGTGGGTCATTGGCTGATAGTCATGCATGATTTCCAGCACCATGAACATCTCTTGTCCAGTCACTTGTGTCTTTTTTTTTTTTTTTCTTCAACAATACCTTTTAACTTTATGAGGGAGAAGCATTTTGTTCTAATCCAAAGTGAGGTTATTTGCACATGCTGGGAATTTACATCCCAGAACTGTGTAGACACCAAGCACTTTGAGTGCTCTGCAACAATTTTACAGATGGGAAAACAGTAGATGAGGAATTCAACAAACTTGTCCAAGGAGGCACAGCAATAAGTGATAGAAACCAAACCAGAGCCTGCGTACCTTAAACCCCGATCTAGCTCCTCTTATGCCTGAACTACACAGGCACTGACCCATTCGTGATTTATTTGTACATATATCTATAGAATGGAAGACTGCTACCAAGCATCATTCTGTGACTGACTTCCCCATACTGACTACAGTTCCAGTGTGAATTTTGGAGGAAAAGTGAGCAAAATATTGACTAGGTGTTGGAACACGGAAAAGAGTATAGGAAATCAAAGTTCTTTCTCATACTAGGATTTAACTATGTTCTCATTTTCCCTCTTCTTCATTTGCACCACTAAGAAAATACAGCTAACAGTGCTTACCTTTTTGTAACGCTTGAGCTCTTTTACATGAAGTGTGTTCTGACATTTTTATGTATTCAATTAACTCTAATTCTTTAAATGTTCTATATCATTTGCTAGTTTTGCTTAGTACAAGAATGAAATATAGCAGCTTTAAGGCAGTGAGTGATTTTAGGGGAATGGACTGCCTATTTTAAGACACAATTTCTGAGAAAAAAAGTATTAAAAAATTATATTATTGATTTCCCATTTTACATAGGTTTTATTGTTTACAAAGTCAGTTAGAAGTGCAAAGGGAAAAGGGACCATGGAATTACATTTTAAAAATACTCAGTGCTGGCCTTGCTTTCCTTGCACTGAAGTCATTGGAAGCTTTACTGGTGGCTCTCAGGGGAAAAGAATTTGGGTCAGCACTTTGTTTTTATGAAGATAATGTCCATGATCACTTAAATAGTTTATCAATTAAATCAACAGACAGTTTCCCATTGATTTCAGTTTGTATAGGTTTGAACCCTACAATAACAACTAAAGATTTTGAGAAGCAGGATAATTATTTGGCTCTTAATTTTTCCGTATCATTTAGGCATATAGTTAGCTGCCTAAGTCTGATTTATCAAGCTCCTACAGCTGCATATGTGCTTGTAGTAGTGAGGAGTAACTTGATCATTTGAGCTAACCACAACTATTAGAATAGTCCTCTCTTGTATTTTCAGGATCAAGCCTTACTTTCTTACAGCTCAGCTTTCTTAATATAAAAGCCTTTTATTAGCTAGTTGTTCACTGCTGGTGCTGAAGGGTCAGTCTGTACAAGCAACTATGGCATTAAACAAACAATAGTAATTTAACATGGGAGGTATTACCAAAGGAATTGAGCCCTGTGCTTTAAAATAGGAGCCACTACATAACAGGAAAGTCCTTCTCGTTGTTCATTTTCCAGGATCTACTAGAAATAAAAGTGTTAACATTTTGGGGGCAACCATCAGAAGATTATTCCGGGGGGCAGGGGCAGGAAAGAAAAGAAAAAAAGGATCATAGACAGTTTAATGAGTTTAACATTTTCCAATTCTCCAGACAGGACTGAATTGAACAGGTATCAGAGAAACAGTGTGAATATCATTGGTATGAGAGTTATGCCATCAATGCTTGCTCCAGCATTGAATAACGTACTGTTAAATGATTAAATATCGAGGTTTGAACTTTGACACTTTCATAATATAACAAGATGGATGAAAAGGCAATAATAAATTAGGTTATGTTACAATATTTCATCCCACTTCGTTGACAAGCTTTGTTCTGTGAGATAGATTATTGTTCCATCTGTAACCTCAGCTCAGTGTCATATTTACAATGTTATAGTTAAGGATCACTTGCTGTTTTCAATATAAATGTATTTTTCAACAGATTCATAAAAGAGCCATTTAAAAATTTATCAGGACAAAACTTGGCATTAAAATTTCCAGTCCTGGAGTTATAGTTTCCTTTAAAATCAGGAAATGCTTAAAACACCATGATTTTTTTATTTTTTTTTCTAAGATAGGTTGTGCTTAGAAGAGGTTTTTGCCCAAGCACAGCTTAAAACTATTTGGAAACCATTTATGACAGATCACTTCTCTAACACCAAACCAACCTCAAAATTCGATCCAGATTTTCCTGTGACACAGACCTTTGTGGCTGTCCTGAGTGGCTTTACGTCTGCTTCCAGGAAACATGGCTGTTGAAGAGTGCTCTCTGACAAGCGTGGGGGTCACGGTCCTCCCCAGGGTCCACTGTACTTTTCACAATTCAAAGTGATACAAGAACAGGGACGATGTGCGTTGTATCGGTATTCTGGCATGTCTATTCCTGTTCAAGGACTCCAGAGCAAAGACTCTTCAATTACCTGAAAGGGAGTTGTGGCGAGCTGGGGGTTGGCCTCTTCTTGCAGATAACTAGTGACAGGACAAGGGGGAACGGCTGCAAGTTGCGCCAGGGGAGGTTCAAGTTGGAGATGAGGAGAAATTTCTTCTCTGAAAGGGTGGTCAAGCATTGGAACGGGTTGCCCAGGGAGGTGGTGGAGTCACCGTCCCTGTGGGTGTTTAAGGAAAGGTTAGACTCAGTACTGAAGGACATGGTTTAGTGGGTAATAGGTGGTGGTGGGACGGTTGGACTAGATGATCCTTGAGGTCTCTTCCAACCTTAATGATTCTATGATTCTATGGAACAAAAACAGTGTGGCCAGCAGGTTGAGGGAGTTGATTCTCCCCCTCGGCTCTGCTCTTGTGAGACCCCACCTGGAATACTGCATCCAGCTCTGGGGTCCTCAGTACAGGAAAGATGTGGAGCTGTTGGAGCAAGTCTAGAGTAGCATCATGAAGATGATCAGAAGGCTGAAGCACCTCTCCTATGAAGCCAGGCTTGAGAGAGTTGGAGTTGTTGGAGGAGACTCCAGGGAGACCTAGTTGCGGCCTTCCAGTACCTAAAGGGGCCTACAGGAAAGATGGAGAGGGGCTGTTTACGAGGACAGGGAGTGATAGGGCAAGGGGTAATGGCCTTAAGCTGAAAGAAGGGAGATTTAGATTAGATATAAGGAAGAAATTTTTTATGAGAGTGGTAAGACACTGGAACAGGTTGCCCAGAGAAGTTGTGGAGGCCCCATCCCTCACAGTGTTCAAGGCCAGATTGGATGGGGCTTTGGGCAACCTGGTCGAGTGGACCATGTCCCTGCCCATGGCGGGGGGGTTGGAACTAGATGATCTTTGAGTTCTCTTCTAACCCAAACAATTCTGTGATTCTATGAAACCCAGTGCGAGCACCCTGAGGCCGCTAGTAATGTCCTGTCTTTGGTCCTATCTCCTTCTGCATTTGACTTACCTACCTGGGGAGGTTTACCTCTGGTCATAGCCACACAGCAGTATTTCACCTGCAGGAGATAGCCACTCCGTTACTACCAAAGAAAGGGATAGGATTTCCAGTAGGATTTGGAGCATCTGATCCTTTTCATTGAAAAACTGGCTAATGCTTAGGTACAAAAACCAACCTAAAGTATATGGCATGAACTCCCCTATCCCCTTCTCTCTGCTGATGGAAAAAAATGTGTGATCCTTTCAAGATAATAATAGGTAATTATCTGTGCATGCAGATCATTTTGAAATATATGTATAACTCGCTTATGCTTGCCTTATCAAGTCTCAGATTCCCTTAATCTTCCTTCCCCAGTTGAAAAAAGGGCAGCATGGGTTGAAAAGGGAATTGTGCTTTGTGCAGGTCTTGTGGCAGCTGAAATCCAAACCTGCTGCTGGTCAGTTGTCTTGTGCAGAGTTCATCTGTTGCAGCTGTAAGCAACAAACCAAAATGACACACTGTTTTCATGAGTAATGACTGAAATCTTACACACAACTCACCTGTGGTTCAGCAGTGGCCAGAAAAAACATGTAAAAAAAAAAAAAAAGTGGCTTCACACCTTTTGTGATTTGCTGTACATCTGATGCTGTTCGCAGCTGCTGGACTGGTGTGACCATGTAAGTTTTTAAGATTGCAGACACCTCTGCAACATTTGTCAAAAAAAGTGTCATGACTAATAGGAAAAAATACACCTGCTTGCCCTGACACTGATCTCATTGCCTTGGCACGTGTGTGCCATTCTCCTGCTGAGCAGTTGAGATTCTCCAGAGCAACGGACAGGGAGAAAGTTGACAGGCTGGAGATGGGTGGGGAGTGGGAAGACCTGTGTTAGTTATGGAAGCTGTGTGGCAATCATGGTATTTCGGCACCTTAGCAGTGAGCAGGAGGGCAGTCTGGACAGAAAGGAGGAGATGTCTTTGCAGCCAGCCCCCTTCTCTGCTGCTTCTCTTTTACATCAGGGGTGTAGGTGTAAGCAAAGTTACTGAGAAAATGATAAAATCAGCCTAATGTGCCAGGGTAAAAATTGCAGTGATGAAACACAGCCATAGAATCTCTTTTACTCCCAAACCTCTAGACCCCCCAACTTTCAAACAAGTATTGAAAGTGTGATAGGCTTTGTATTAAACTTGAGTTGAGTTTGCCAGATGTCAGGGAGTAGACACAAAGGTCCTGATTCAGAAAAGAGTGTACATCTGCTCTGCTTGCTCTCCGTGAAGGAAGTCATAGTGCTCTGAGTATGTCATTGAACAGGAAAACTCCTTTGTAGGAGAGTTGCAGAGCAAGGTATGAAGCTTCAAGCAGTATCACTAAAAACATCGCTGCCTTTTCTCATGCTGAAGTCGCATTGTGTCCCACGAAGTAGCCTCAGATCCAGGGCAGAACATAATTTGCTAAGACCGGGGACAAAGTACGTGTGAAATAAAGATGATGGGGAGACAGCCACCCACATCTGGAGATTTGATTTGCTTGTCACAGAATGAGCATCTGCAGAGCCACTCTTGGACTGTACTGTTGGTTATGTACATGGGACCAAAGTCATTCCTTACTGGGACACAAAGAGGTTGCAATGTAAGATGAGATGTGGTACTGGAAAGCAAAAGCTAATAGTGTGTTTGGCTGCACCCTTTCTAAAAGTCATATTTTAGTTTGAAGAAGGGAATATTGAAGTTTACCGTGGAGGGGAAGGGAGAGAAGAATATGTGACATCTCTTGGAATAAACCAGGAGGGCTCAGACAGCGGCAGCAGGTGGAGGCAGGAGGGAAGATGGGACTGGAGGGAAAGGCAGGTATAGAAACACAGAAGAGCGAAAAAAGTACAGGCTGGAAGTGAGCAGAGAAGTTAGCAGCAGCATATGAAAATCAGATGTTGGAGAGAGGTTAGTAAATGTTAGAGTCCAGAGGTGGGAATTTTATGTGGAATCTGATGACTCCTTATTTCTGCCTCTGATAATACAGCTTATATGCCTGCTGTAGATTGATTTAACCCAGGTCGGCATCCTTTCCCTAGCATCCTTGGAAAACTGAGGAGCTCAGAGGAGCAGAGGGAGGAGGAGGCAGGACTGAGGAGGAGGAGAAGCAGTTGAGTCCCAGTGTCCTTGAATGGCTCCCATTGGATCTGGAGGGAGAAACTGACAGCCTGGCTCTTAATCTTGCTCCTAACGAAGCGTTTGGCTGTTGGCCAGCTGGAGAGTGAATCACTGAGGCTGATACAGACTTTCAGCCTTCTTGCAAAAGCTTTTAAAGTTTTCTGTTTGATATGCACTAGATAAGGCCAGGGCTCCTGCTTGCTTGCATGCTTTTTGGGTTTCTAACTCTTTCCGAGTTAGAAAAACATTAGAAAAAATAAGTTGTAAAATGACATCCAAGCTTAGTTCCTTTGTTACTCTTATACTAAATTTGCGATACTACTGTATTTTCCTCACTGCCAGGCTGGAAAATTCACTCTGTAATGTGATATCCAACTGGGGTATTTTTGCTTTGTAAACCACCATGAGTTTTAAGGCTCCTGCCTTCCCCACTCAGCCTGACAGGGAACTGCGAGACAGCAAATGCTTCATGGCTGGTCGGGTTTCACAGGACCAACAAGAGTAAGGCTGTGTTTCCACCATATAACAAAAGTGCTTCAAAACCGTGCAGAGGAAAAGTTCTCTGAGGAAAGGAGATGCCTGTTTTGCATAGCGGTGGAAAGCGGTTTCTGGTTTCAAGTTCTCGGTCATTTTAAATGCGGTGCAGGCGTACCAGTGGCTGAGCTTCACGTAGGTCTCTTGTTCGGGTGCCAAAGGAGGGATTGCGCTGCTGGTGCCTGCTGCGAGCGCACGACGAGTGCAGCTCCTACAAACTTTGGGGCTAGGAGGTAATTTCATGTGGGAAGGCTAAACAGATTTACCTTGCAGAAAGCCATAGGAGAGCAAGAAACACACAAAAGCCAAATAAGGAAGGAGCGGGAAAGGAAGGGAAAAGAGGGTGAAAAGCACAACAGGAAAAAACCTTATTCCCCAGATTTTATGAGTCCTGGATTTTGTGGCGGGGAAGATGATGTTGTGTTAGGAATGCATAACTTTGATCTTTGTCCCACTCAAACACCAGCATTTCTGAGCCGATTTCTGAGCAGGGCAAAATTGGCTCCTATGTAAGATTACATTCTGTTGGCCTTTCAGGTGATGACAACTATCTCCATTGATCACAGTATGTGTATGTTAAAGGAAAAAAATACATTTCTTGTTTTATTATTCTTTGTAAGCCAGCAGCATCAAAGGAACAGGCTGCCCTCGCTGCTCTCGCAGCTGCTGCCTGTGTCTGTGCGGTATATAAGCTAAATTAATTGGAAAAACGGGGACAAAAAGGCATTTAGTTCAGGTCAACCAGTTGGACTACAGAAAATTCATGACAGGCCTAATCATTGTCTTTTGCCAAAGAGCAGCTTGGCAAGGGCAGGCACTCCAACCCCTTCTAATGAAATTTGGATTTTTTCCAGTGCCTTTGGAGGTAAGATGCTGTGAGATAAGAGTCTCCATGCAGAGCCCGGATGCTGTCACATCAACAGGGTGGGATGATAGGGCAGGCAACGGCCGGTTATTTATCTTTTGTCAGCTGTGAACTCGGCTTTCAGCTTTGGTTCATGACAGCTTCATACATGTAGCTTGAGAAGGCACCACAGCTCTCCCTTCGCAAGAGTGAGGCAGTTAATTAACATGGTCTTGTTAAAGGCTTTGGCCTCTAGTGCCATGCTAGAAACAAACATATGCAGCTATCTTTCTTCCTTTCCCACCAAGTTTTCTTTCATGGAAAGGAAAATCAACAAAAAAAAATGCTCCAAAGGGCACAGTGTCTTAATGGCTTACAAAGTTTGGGTCTTCTGAAATGACTTGTGTAATCTTGCACTTTCAGGAAGAGCAGGCTGGTGAGTGAAAGGGATTGGGTGCAGTGTAGCTCTCAAAGCTCTTTTTCCAGTATCCACGTGATTTTGAAGATGTAAATGCTTCAGCATCGCAGTACATCTTCTATATTGCAGCAGTAATTAATATGTGGTACACAGAGTGCATATTTCACACTAATTAAAGTGATTTTCTGCTGAACTCCATGGGGAAAGGGTATTGAGGGATGTAAAGATTAAACCAAATACAAACTCATGTTTAAATTGGTCAGCTGAATGTTACTAATAATGGATAGAGTTGACTTTAGGGGAAGTTATTACATGTGCAGCCCAGTTGTTACTCTTCAAGAAATGAATGTGTTACCTTTACAGTATATTTCTTTATCATATAGATAACCTGGCTGGTTTTTCTTTGTTTTTCTTTTTACTTCCAGGCCTTCTGCCTTATCTAGTAGCCCGACATACTCTGAGCTTCCATTCCTTAGAATTTCCCCACACCGAAATCCAGCTGCAACATCAGAGTCGCCCTTCAGCACCCCTCATCCGTACATTAACCCCTACATGGACTACATTAGGTCCCTGCACAGCAGCCCGTCCCTCTCCATGATCTCGGCAGCCCGTGGACTCAGCCCAACAGACGGTGGGTTAAGACAGGCTTCCTGTTTTCTGTCATTGTAGCAACTTAAGTTATATTAATCTTGTCAACATTTTTTTCCCCCTCGTTCAAAGCAGCTTCAGCAGGTTTGTCAGACATATTCATTATGTCATAAATGTTTCAATACTTCATCAGCCGATCACGGCTCATTTGTACATCTCACAGATGTTGAAACTTCAGGGAGAAGGAAAAAAAAAAAAAAAGCCCTGCCTCATTCAAAATTTAAGCTGGAAGGGTAGTGTATGTCTTGTGGTATCTTTTGTTTGTGGAGCTGACCCAGTGTGTGATTCTGATCTCCCAAAAAATCTGCTGTATCTACACTGAATTGAGCCTGATTCTTTGAGAGGTGTAGATTAGTCTATTACCTTGGAGTTCTTTAGGTGCAAAAAGCTTATTAATTAAAATAGTATTTTTCAATCATGTAAAGCATGCACTGACTTGTTATATTTAGTCAGTAGTTCTGTTAAAGTTATGAAGAATTATCTCAGTTTACCCTAGCCGACAATATGGCCAAATGAAATGATGCTGATGTAGAAGTGGCCGATGATCAGAACTGGCTCCTTTAGTTTAAATGCTAGGCAGTATACTTGAAATATCGATGGTTTAGGTCTGAGTGTGACCATGGTTATTACTTTCCATGTTATTTGGGTTGAAGTGATCTCCTGCCATCACTCTTGTCGTTTCTCTGGCACATTTCCTATTCATTTCAATGGAAATTTTGCTGGAGTGAGCAACGAATAGAGTTGGAAAAAGGCTCAGTCTTGTTAGCAGTAGGTTTTTCAATAATAAAGTAGTTTGACATTTCAAAATTGTAGCATTTGCTGAAGAGAGCTAAAATATAACATACTCGCAAACAAATATATAGTGAAGATAACGATTATTGTAACTATGGGAAAGATCTTCCTAGTGTATGCAGAAACTTACCAGAGTTAAACTGCCTTTAGCTGAATTTGAAAAATGAGCGATGCACCCTATCCAAACGGATAACTAATTAATCTTCGCTTATAAGAACATATACCTTTACAGTTAATCCATTAGTTATGGGCACATATTCTTATGAGAATAAATTTTAATGACCTATTGTCAGTCAAGGTGTATGGCGTGCACATCGAGCTTTCCTAGCAGCACTTTGGATGTTGTATGAATCCTTGCTAATTCTACCATTTTTATTTTTGCCAAATATAAAAAATATATGTATATATAAAAGGAACAATTTGGATGCTCAGAAATACGTATTTTGACTCACAGAGCTCTGGAGCTTTTTATATGGGATAAGCATGATACAGCTATAAGATAATGGCATAAATTGGGAAAACTCTTGCAATGTGTATTTGTGCTTTTCACAAAAACTAATACGCAGAACACTACCATCTTTCCTTCAATAATCTTCAGATCACATTCCTGAAGAATTCCATTTATGCTTACGGTATGCTCCAGTGGCACATACAAAGAAAGGGGGGAAAGCAACCACCTATCACACAACCATCTGACATTAACCTGCGTAAGTTCTTGGTCTCAGGAACACAAAGCTCCGTTTGCTTCCGTAGATGTAGGCACATAGTGCTATCTGAGATACATCGATTACCCAGCACCCAGCTCACACTCCAGAAGGGAGGCTGAGATCTCCTAGAGGTACTTCGCTGTATTCACCAAGCCAGTGGAATGTCTCTGAAACTCTATGATGTTTCAGGGTAGAATTTAGATTCTACCAGAATCCAGATTCTGGCACCTAAATTTAGGTCTCTACAGTATAGAAGCCTGTCTGTGATCTTGCTGTGCTGTTTTGCCATTATAGTCCAGTGAGTTCTAGGTAGTGCAGTCAGTGGAGCTTTAGAGAACTCTTCAGTTCACCCACATACGGACACTTGCGTGTTACCAGCTGAGTCTGGAGCTCTGTCATAACAACGACAGCGCTAATATTCATCTGTCTACAACATAAGTGTTTGGTGTCAGTTCAGATCTGTGAAATACCTTGCCTCAACTCCAGCTGCCACCTCCGAAAGGCAGTTTTCTCCTCTAAAGCCTGTCTCATACCCGCCAGCCTCACGTAGGTGCCTTGGCTACCCATGGGCTTTCAGATGGCAGGAGACACTCTAGTGCAGGCAACCCAGTTGAGTACGCCTTGTCTTAGTGCTCATCCTCCGAGCTTTGATCACGCACTGTATACACAGCCTTAGCCTTTTGTTAAGTACAAGATAAACTTACTAGCTTAAAGCTTCTTTCTTTGGGTTTTAAACAAATACATCTTAGTTTACATTTCCTCTAGGCTCACAGCTCATCTTTGATCCGTTACTGCAGCCCAGGTGTTGTGCAGCACCTTGTGAAAATACAGTAACTTGGTTGAGGCATTGGAGATATTTCAGGAAAAGGACATGCTTATTGAAAAGCTGTTAAATTTGTTCTCTGGAATCCATAGTTTGTTGTGTGATCAGTCAGGGATACAATGAAATGCTTTTTGCAGGTGTAGAGTCCTGTGATCACATAGTCCAAGTCATGACTCAGGCACTACTAGAATGCAAATAAAAAACCCCTGTGACTTAAAGGGGTACATGCACATAATGTACTAATAACATACTGGACACTGTGGCTTAAGTTGTATAGCATTTGAACTATAAGAACTTGTAAACTGTTACTGTTCTTCTGAAAGTCTTAGCAGGATTTCTTTTGCTACGCTAATTGCTTTAGGCCTGTTAGATAATTAGGTCAGCGTACTATTGGGCTCAGTCTGTCGACTTGCAGATCTGGAGATGGCCAGGAGCCAAAACAATGTGGAACATAATGAAGAGCAGGTAAATGTTCACTACAAGTCTGGCCAGCTGCAATTAATGACTGCCACAGCAGCAGTAATGGTAGAGCGTCTTCTGTATTGTCACTTCACCTTACCCAGCAGAACCAGCAGACTGGGGGTGGCCGTGGACTCCTCTGGGTATCACAGAGTAAGGACTGAGTAAAGGGTAAGGACTGAGTGGGTGCTGTGTGTAGAGCAGAGTGCTCAAACAAAGCCCAGCAATGCCCATGATATAGAAGCAAATACCTGCCCTTGGTAAAACAGCAGGAGCAAAGCTGAAGCTTTGCTGAAGCTCCAGGAATAAACAGGAGAAAATTCAGGGCTGCAGGCCTTCCCATTTACCCTTCATTTACCCTTCATGCAATACATCATTTAGTAGGCTAATTTTTTATGTTTGAAGAAGGTAGTAAGGAATGATCTTTAAAGAGCACCAGAGCATTTCTTAGCATATGGAACATTTAGTAATGCAATTATGTGCTCACTATGTTTTCTGCAGCAGTTCATTTTAAACTTCGCAGCCAATGTTATTGTTAGTTAACCCAGACACTTATGTCAGAAAGCTCAGGAAGTTTTTTTAAGTGTGTCTGGAAAGATACGGTGGTTGCCTACTACTGTAAAACTTCTAAAATCAGTGATTCAGTGTGAGTTACTCCTCTTTTAAAATTTACTCTGAATATTTTTCTTTCCATGTCACAGAGTGGTGCCTGAAGTAGATTATATTTAATTGAGAAATCAATTTGTAATTTGGAAAAAATACCAACAACATTTAATTTATCTCAGCTTAGTTTTTATTCCATTCCTGTTTGATGCGCCTTTTCTGAAATCAGTTATATTTAACATTGTAACATCAAAAGCACGTTCTTCCATTTTCTTTGGTAAAAATAAGGACAGATTATACACTTAGAGAAATGCTGTTGATGAATAAACTTCTCTTCAAACTCCAGTGCCATGTTTGCCTCCTTTTAGTGTAAACGTTGATACTTTGCTTCTAAGGTTTGCATTCAGGGTTGGATTCTCTAATGTAAACATAAATAATCCTTTCTAGTAATACTGTGTAAGTAATAATATTCATGTGAAGTTGGTAATTCAAAGAACTTCAGCTTAAAATTTTGTTTCTGTTCAAGATTCGGTTGCTGGGATCAAAGAAAAATCTCACTAAATAGTATGAAAGAATATAAAAATAATTTGTTGGAGCGTAGTCCATTAACCTAAGGAACTTGAAGTGTTTTATGCAAACTTATGTACCATCTTCTGGTGGGCAGAGTGTAAGGAAATTTTAACTGTTTTGCAAGTGGGACAAGTAGAGAGCAGAGAGAAAGGCTGCTCATCTCAGGTCACATAGCAAGTCAGGGTCAAGGAGATGGAGCCCAGCTTATTTTATGAGTACTTCTCACACGAGTCCATGTAATGACCCTCTACTTACTGTAGAATCTGAAGCCTGCTGAGATGAGGTGATACTAAAATTATGTGGATTCTTGTGTTCGTCCAGAGCTGCCCATTAGTTGACGGCGTGCTTGCAAACTGTAGGGGAAGAGAAAGCCCTTCACATTGTTTTTACAGGAGAGAACGGCTAATATAAGTCATTATCAGAGGACTACATCACTCCTAAGCTCACTGACAGGATGTAGAGCCTGTCCGGTCTGTGGTTTTGACTCTGCGAACATAGTCCTATGTCAGGTACACTTAGATATGAACTTTGATGGATGGGATGGCAGTATTCATTGACTTCAGCCTGTCCTCCAAAAAAACCTGTCCCCGTGTTGTTCATGGACAACAGGTATTTGTCCTGAGAACATGCTTTGTCCTTTAAGAATATGATACTTATACACAAACTGTCACGTGAGTGAAAATCTTCTGGCCCTCTAAGCAGAGACTGTGGAAACTTGAATGCTTATGGAAGTTCAGCTGTATTATTACCTCAGAGACGGAGTTCTTTGGCCCAGGGATGAGGTAAATGGGAATAAAGCTCCAGGAAGGTTTTCCTGCTTTTTTATGTCACTAAATAAATCATACTGGTTTCCACTGCTGTCAGCCTGTCACTTTTTGAGTCACTTACTAATAAATGTAAAAAATATGAGATCACTGAGCTCATTAATATTTTATGCCTTGCTGTTTTTTGAATGGTGTCTTTGCAGTATCATTGGTTGAAGTATATTGACCGATGGGGGCATACTGCAGATGTTGCATTACATTAAAAAATAAACAAGCTGTTTTAATAGCCAAAGAAACCAGCAATGTGATAAAACTTTCCTTCTCATTTATCTTACGTCATTAATGGTCCTTTTTATGTTGTGTTTTTAGCTCCACATGCTGGCGTCAGTCCAGCTGAATATTATCATCAGATGGCTCTGTTGGCAGGCCAGCGCAGCCCCTATGCAGACATCATTCCTTCAGCTGCCAGTGCTGGAGCCGGTGCTCTTCATATGGAATATCTTCACGCCATGGATAGTAAGTGACATTTTCTAGAAATACAGATGGTCCTGCAAAGGTAACCACGTGGGTTGTTCCTGGGCTAACCCAAAAGGTCTCCACACAGAGAGAGAAGTGGGAGTCAATGTAAACCTCCCCATGAGGCTGGAGAGCCAAAGCATTGATTGCCAAAAGTACAAGGGTTACGTCAAGCCTGAAAGTAAACTTTGAAAGTAAGTAGGGAGAGGAACAGCACTGCTCCTGAAAACAGGTTATAAATTTTATTTGCAGCAGGGCTTGAGTGCTTGTGGAAATGTCCATTTCTATTTACAATCAGTAAGTCACTTTCATTGTTAGGATGAGTATTTCCCTGATGAGCTCTCTGTTAATAAAAGGTTTACATCTGTTTTTCCGTTAGGAGAGCATACTCCCCTCTTTTTTAGAGAGCGATAGCCATGCTTACAAGTTGTGTATCATAGACCAGTAGACTTTGAGATCACTTCTAAGTGCTGAATTCCCAGGTATCCTGACTTATTTTTCCATAATATTAAGAGCCTTCTTTACCCACTTGAGCATCTTTCAGATCTCTAATCTGTCTCCCTTTCTCTGGTGAAGGAGGAAAAGAGAGCATCCCATTCCAAACTTCTCACTGCTGCTGCTTTTGATCAGCCAGAAGGGATTATGCGGAGCACTTCCCTTTACCCATAAGATGCTCACATGCCTTTTGGGATGTACTCGTTTCCTTCCAACAAGGGAAATAAGAATTGGTGACAAGAAAAGGTGGTGACTGTTGACTCTTGCTTGGTAGTACAGAGCAATACAACAGCATTAGACCACCTTGTTGTCCCACAGCTTTTTGAAATCTTTGTTAGCGTGCAGTTTCTCTTTGCCCACTGTTGGCTGCATGCCATAGCTGCTGATCCCAAGGAGTGTGGGAGTTGGGAGGTTCACCTCTGGAACTCGTGGGAATGTAGAGAGCTACCCCTGCAGAACACATGCCTGGGAGTGTGAAGTAGTTGATTGCCCAACAATTTTTATGAGAATCAGGCAAGACAGATTGTTGTGGAACTGGACAGGGAAACTATTTTCATTCTCTTACGTTGACAGTGAAGGATTTTTTAATTCAATTTCTGTTATCAGCTTCTACTGCACTGGTAGTGTGCGTAGTGATTTTACAGTAATGTAACATACCTTGAACCTGCTTGAGAAACATAATAAACCCACACAAGTAGTCTGGACTTAAACAGAAATTAATGCGTACGCTTCAGTGCTTGAAAGCTTAAGAATATGATACTTCCTGATTCGGATTTTAGGAGGAATAGGGAGAGATGACATATGCTGCTAATGCATTTGATGCATATTAATAATATCTTGCAGAATGGAAACTCTGTTATGTATGGTTCAGATAATGTAAATCTGGTGCGGTGTTCCGGTTGCAAGGACAAATCCTCAGCTTGTATGAACGGGCATGACTTCGTTGAAGTAAAGGGATATTTTACACTTTCAATGGTTTTGGTTCCTATTAGGAGAGAATTTCTGAATGCGTGTAGGTTGCAGTTCCAAGCCACATATTTAGATGGAGACTTGACTGAATGGGTCTATTCAGTCTGTAGGAAGACAGATAGCTAGATATATGCTAGAAAATGTAAGAAAAACAGAAGACATTGCAATACTCATACAGATAATGGCGTTTGCACAAAGGACCTTCATGTGTGAGCAGAGATTGTGTGTGCTGTAATCTACATAGAGTTAACAGCTTTTGCATCCTAAGAACGGTACCACT
This sequence comes from Psophia crepitans, assembly GCA_013399095.1. Taxonomy (NCBI): domain Eukaryota; kingdom Metazoa; phylum Chordata; class Aves; order Gruiformes; family Psophiidae; genus Psophia; species Psophia crepitans. The sequence continues at coordinate 87,364 of VWZZ01005045.1, forward strand.
TCTTACTTAAGGGAAAATGTTTTGACCTTTGCCCGTAACTTCAGCCCGTTCATAAAAGGTACCAAAACACTATCTCTAATAAGGATGTTTGCTGTCACCAGCTTTAGCTACGATGTATTTGAAATGCACTCTGTAATTTGTTTTGTGTTTGTTTTTAAAATTAAGATCACACATTTGAGATTCATTATAGCAGCAACTTTTCAATTAGGGATTATTTCAGAGTAAAAGACAAAAAATGTGTGGTGGTATTATGCAAATGGGTTATTTTTAAACAGTAAATAGAGAATTAAAATAAGAGTGAATTCTAGTAAGGTCACTCAGCTCACCTTCTGTATTTGATGAGAATGTGTTTAGTCAGGCAATAGCTGCTTTTATCTAAATAGAGTATGAAGTTACCCTTTTACTTTGTAAAAACTAATTAAAACTACCTTAACTTGCATGGGTATACAGTAAATTAATTGTCATTAAGTAGGAATCTGAATGTCCTATCATTCATCATGCAAAAGAAAACCCCTTTCTTCTTTGTCAGAATTTTAGATTAGAAACAAGAACAAAACAATTAGCAGGAAGCCGATATTAAGACTTTTTAAAAAATACCACCACACAATAAGAATGCTCATGTTTGCATTTAATAACAAAGTACAGTGATCAATGCAAAGCAATACCATTTGTTTGGATCTGTCTTCTTAAGGGTTTGTATGGTGATCTTAAAAGTACTTTCGCCTTTGCCCACTCTTGTCAAAGGAAACAGAATAGAGATTTGTAGTTTCCTTCATTATCTGCTATCAAATTCTGAGCAAGTTGACTCAATTCAGTCAAAGGCTGCTGCTCGTTTATTCCACACAACAACCAAATAGATACAAGCAAGATATTGTTTTTCTTTTGTGAAGCAGGTCTGTCTCCTAATTATGTGTTTATACAGCATCTAGCACAGTAATTTGGCATCTCTGCCCTTTTCTGTAGTACAAATAATAATTCTGACACCAGCATCCCGTAAGCAGAAAAGCATGTTGCATACAGTTTATGCAGTTTAGGGCCTTTTGTTTTGCTCTGTGGTGCTGGAAAACTGATTTCAAAATGGGGATGATGTGAGTGGGAGAAGTATTAATTGAAAAGTTAAATCTTGCCTAAAGAGCAGTAGACTTCTTGAAGCTCTGAACTTCAGTCTATGAATCATCTAATGTATTGAGGAAGAAGGCGGCCAAGGTTGTATATGCTTGATTGTCATTTTTTCCTCATTCTGTCCTGTGTGGTGTGAAAAGGCAACCAGAATTTTCTTTGCAGCTATAAAGCTTTTCTACCATTTTTGTGGCCAGAATCCTTAACCAAGTCTTCCCATCTTCTTGCTTGATCTGAAAGGGTCAGATGTGCTACCTTTAAGTATAGCATCAGAGTAACTAGGAGGGGAGTAGATAGGAAAGGTATGGGCAGTACCACAGCAACAACTGAAATTCCTTGTTGCAGGTGTAAAGATACTGTAAGCTAAAACTGTCTTTTAAACACTTAAATAATTCAAAAAATCACAGCCTTTTGGGTTCGATACATGTGTTTTTCACTTGGAGAATACGTTTTAGAATCATAGAATTATAGAATAATTTGGGTTGAAAGGAACCACAAGGATCACCTAGTTCCAACCCCCCTGCCATGGACAGGGACACCCTACACTAGACCAGGTTGCCCAAAGCCCCATCCAACCTGGCCTTGAACACTGCCAGGGATGGGGCCTCCACAGCTTCTCTGGGCAACCTGTTCCAGTGCCTCACAACCCTCACAGTAAAGAATTTTTTCCTAATGTCCAATCTAAATCCCCCCTCTTTCAGTTTATACCCATTACCCCTTGTCCTGTCACTACACTCCCTACTAAGCAACCCCTCGCCAGCTTTCCTGTAGGCCCCCTTTAGGTATTGGAAGGCCGTAATTAGGTCTCCCCGGAGCCTTCTCTTCTCCAGGCTGAACAACCCCAGCTCCCTCAGCCTGTCCTCGGAGGAGAGGTGCTCCAGCCCTCTGATCAACTTTGTGGCCTCTTCTGGACTCGCTCCAGCAGCTCCATGTCTTTCCTGTACTGAGGACCCCAGAGCTGAACGCAGTACTGCAGGTGGGCTCTCACAGGAGCAGAGCAGAGAGGGAGAATCCCCTCCCTCGACCTGCTGGCTACACTATTTCTGATGCAGCCCAGGACATGGTTGGCTTTCTGGGCTGCCAGCACACACTGCCTGCTCATGTTGAGTTTTTCATCAACCAGAGCCCCCAAGTCCTTCTCCTCAGGGCTGCTTTCAACCCATTCTCTGCTCAACCTGTAGCTGTGCTTGGGATTGTGCTGACCCACGTGTAGGACCTTGCACTTGGCCTTGTTGAACTTCATGCAGTTTGCACGGGCCCAGCTCTCAAGCCTGTCCAGGTCCCTCTGGATGGCATCCCTTCCCTCCAGCGTGTCGACTGCACCACACATCTCGGTGTCATCGGCAAACTCGCTGAGGGTGCACTCAATCCCACTGTCCATGTCTCTGACAAAGCTGTTAAACAGTGCCACTCCCAGTACCCACCCCTGAGGGACACCACTCGTCACCGATGACCACCTGGACATCGAGCCATTGACCACAACTCTCTGAGTGCAGCCATCCAGCCAATTCCTTATCTAGCGAGTGGTCCATCCATCGAATCCATGTTTAGGGACAAGGATGTCGTGCAGGACAGTGTCAAAAGCTTTGCACAAGTCCGGGTAAATGATGTCGGTTGCCCTTCCCCTGTCCACCAATTCTGTGACCCCATTGTAGAGGGCCACCAAATCTGTCAGGCACGATTTGCCCTTTGTGAAGCCGTGTTGATTGTCGTCAGTCACCTCCTTTTACTCTATTAAATGGTGTTCAACAGAAGGCAAATGTTCACCAGGTTTTCTAGTTGTACTCTGAGAGTATGAATGTCCTTTCTCTGATTAACTTTTGCCTGTGCTCCCTCAGAATGGGAGGTTTTTATTTTTCAAAGGTATTCATCATCGACCTACCCCTTTTGGCATTAGAGACACTGATAGCAACCCAGTTGTAAAGAATTCGCCCAGCCTGAAGAGTTAAGAAGCTTTGGACTCGGTTTGATTGCTGATTTTCAGGCACAGTTGGAGAATGAGAGTGGAATAGCAAAGCCATTCCTTTTCCTCTCACACTGATGATGCTTTTACCATTTTCAAAACTAAGACAAAATTTATTACAAACTTTCATGAACTGAAAACAAAGTTTATACATCTGTGAGTGGAAAGCAGAAGGAAAAGAAATAAAGCTTTAATTTAAAAAAATCAAACTTACTGTGTTCACAGCCTTCAGCAAAAACTAGTGCCTGAGACAGGTTCAAAGAAGTTTTGATTTAAAGGAGTGGAATAAAAAAGGTTTGATGAAGTTTGATTTAAAGGGATGGAATAAATGATACATGTCTGAAGATTGCCCTATAAATGATTAAGCTATGCTAAAAACTTCAACTCAGAAATCAAATTCATGGGCAAATTTGCTGGATGGCATATTCCATTTTTGAAATTTATGATGGAGATAGATATCTGTTATTTTAGAATTGATCTCCACCCCACGAACAAGATCTTTTCTTCTGACATCTGCTGGATTTTTTGTTGGCACACTCAAGTCTTCACTATCAACTACTGACTTTTTATTACTATAATGTCTACTCCAAACAGGTGACATTCCTAAACAAATCTCCGCTGTCAGCTGCCATTTGCATGCTTTGCCAAAGCTGATGGGGTTTTTTCAGCACTTGCACAGCGGTAAATGGATTTTTTGTGAGTCAGTACTCCTGTGTTTTTTGGTTTTAAAGGATTATCAGGTGGGGAATGTAATGAATGGCGGGAGAATACTGTGAGCTAATGAACATCTCAAATTGCTAAATAAATATTGAAGTGTTTGTGTTTAAAATAGATGCCTGGGCCAGGCTGAAAAGTTTGGTTTAGTATTCAAAGGCACTGACAGATTGTGACCTGTTCCTTTTTATAGTAACATACTAACTAAGGCTGATGTTATGCTAAATGAATGGTTTAGCAAACATCCTGCAGCATAATGAGTGGTCTGCTCATACTTAAGACTTTAGGCATGTGAAACCTAATTAAACCACAAAGATCTGAAAAATCAGTAATTCCATTTAATTGTATTTTCAGTTTTGAAAGTCGTGGCCTCCCTTGAAGCGAATCCCCCTCTCCTGTGGTCAGACTCTGTAGAGCTCTTGTCCAGCCTCAGCCACTGGCTGCTGCTGTGAAGCAGAAATATTCCCTTTACTCAGGGGACTGTTGGCCCTTAGGAGGTTGGTCCTGTCCCAGGTAGATGAAGAGAACTGCCGAATTCCTCGGTCTAGGTGAGGCCAGAAATGGGTACTGCCTGGAGGAGAAGAGGAAGCCCCAGACTGCTGTGTGGAGTAGCTGATGCCCGGGCTCTGCCCCTCGCAGCTGGAAAGAGCATCTTTCTCCATCACTGGCCACAGATCTGATGCGTCCCCTGCAGAGCGGGGACAGGGGTGCCCGGACACCAGCTGTCAGGCAAAGGGGAGGTTTAATGAGCGGTGGGTGGAGAAGGGGCTCTTACAAGACCCGTAGCGTGACAGGCAAGGGGTAAAGGAGATGGGCTCAGCCCAGAAAGGGCAGGGAAGAGAGGGAAGGAAGTCCTTGCATTTTTTGAGAACCTGCAGGGCACTGCAGGGAGTATAAATTGCCCTCTTACGTGATCAGTCGAGGGTGACCGTGCTTCTCTCCAAGACTGTAAGAGCTTCAAACAGTTGTTGGTAATGCTTGTTCGGTCCTCTCCGAGATGTGGATTGGAGTACTGACATGTCTGCTTGGGCAGTTGTGGCAAGAAGATAAATGGTGTCTGCTTGCAGAAGCAGCAAAACACAACTTTCATCTCCTGCTTTTATTGCCCAGTCTAGCTTCAGAGATGCTCAGGTGCTTATATTCTTAACTGCTCCACTTTTTTGATCAAACCTATGCACCCCCTCTCTAGTTAGCATCAGTAGCCATCAGTCCATATTTAACAGGCTTGTAATGAATTTCTCAAATAAGTGGCAATCCCTTTGTAGTTGTACAGATTCAGAACTGCACTTCAGATCCATAAGAAGTAATTTTTCAGAAGTGTTTCTCCTGGAAATCACGTTTGAAACTGTTCATACGTGGCCATCAGTAGCACACAGTGACTTTCAGTTGTAAACACAGAAATTTAACTAGGTCTTGCTTATCAAAAGAGAAGGAGCTGTGCTTGTCCCCTCTCAGTACCTCTGCTGCCTTCTTACTGAGATGGTGAGGTCTGTGCCCATCAGTTTGAGGAAAACAGAGGGTGCATAATTATCTTCACAGGACTGCAAACTGTTGCTGCCATATAGAGCACACCATTAGGATGGCTGGTAGTAACACATGATACTGTGGCAGCAGTGCTTGAATAACATTTCTTTTTGTGGGTCAGCCAATGTCTAGCGGGTCTTCCTTCTCCCCTTCACTTGCTGTTTAGCCAGGAACATCTGTACTTAGCTACCCCCTTGTAAAACCATGATAAGAGAGTTTATTCACCAATAAAGCAGTTGAATTGTGTCCTCAACTGAGGCGAATTACGTTACCACTACTGACTTCAGAGGCATTGTTCTCATTCATGCTGGCTGAACAGTCAGTAGAGCAGAGTTGTGGATGAAAGATGTAAGTGCAATGTATTGCTACTTTTGGTTTTGCCATGACATTTATCTTGTATTTCCATATTAAATATGTTGCAGCATCCTGTAGCTGCTGATCATTGTTGGTTTTCACTGTAACACAAGTAAAAGATCTCTGCCTTTGAAAGACGTGAAGCACAGCACTAATAAAATATCAAACAGACACAGTACGATAGAAAGGTCATAAAAAGGAGATAAAACAGATTACATGAAGTAACTTGTAGTAGCTTTTAGGAATAAATAAACGAATAAATGGCTATGCCTAAGTTTTAAATGGTGATTCAAGAGCATGAATATTCATTGAAAGACTGAAGCAGTATGGGCTAAGGCCTATTGTGCAGACAGAGCATGAAGGAAAAACCTCTGTATTAGCCAGATGCCAAAGAGATTTGACACCCCTGTTGGCTAGTTGAGGCAAATGTAAGCGCAGATTAGAAGGACTGTAGACAGAGATCTGATCGCACAGTCACAGCAGTGATAAAATGGCAGCTTTTAATACCAGGTTAAAATCTTGGATAGCTTGCACAGAAAGAAGGGCAACCAACTCAGGTGTGTAAGGAAAATGTAGTGGCAGATTCTAATCCGGTTCTGTCCTTGAGGTGAGTTTAATTGGAGTCAGTTGGGCTCTTCTGCTTAATGTTAAGTACGTAAGTTTAAATACCCTGCTAAAAATGGTTCTGGGCACCAAGACATGGGCAAAAATTAGGAAAGGCAGACCTATACTGGAGGTTTTTGGCCATCTGTGAATTACTAGCAAGTTACAGGGAATGTCAGGGACTTTGGGAGAAGTAGCTGTAAAGCAGGCATCAAACCCAAGACCTACATGACCCTGGCAGAATCATTAGGACTCAGCCCTTGGTTACAGGTTAAAGGGATTAAAAAGGTAGATGTAACAGTATTGTTAAATGAAATAGTTCAGTACACAGTGGGTTAGCTAATTCTCTCCTCCTCAATCTCAGCCGAGATTGAAAATAATTGAATAAAGGAAAGAAATGCAAGGTGATGTATCTTCCATCAGGACTGCAGAGAGTTGGGATGACGTAGTAAAGTAGACTAGAAAAGGTAGCAATTTTCAGAGCAGCACAGAACATTTAGAATTGTAATATGTATTTATTTACATGGTGTCTGTATGGTTGCTTTCTCTTCGCTGCTTTGAAAAGCTTAATCTCTATTTTTAAAGAAATTTAGCAACTGTAGACCCCTGTACTCCCGAACAGAAGAATGTCATGGGATCCTGGACAAATTCAAATAAAGCCTACTGTTTCTCAGTTTAATGGTGTGAATGTCAATTTTACTTCTGCTGATAGGGCTGGCCTTTATAGTGTTTTTTTCCTTCCTGATTTTTAGTTTTCCATCAAGTATCAATGAGGCAGAATTGCACTCAGCAAAGAAAAAGCTGCCGCTTACTTCTACGCTGTATTTTACAAGTTTAGCTTTGGCTGTATGAATTAAAGTGATGCGGGTTTGGGTTTGCTGGTAGCCCAGATCTGAACCACTGTGTCATTGCTCATGGTTGAATTAATGATGCGAATGTCTAAGAAGCCATCAGATTCATAAATCACCAGAAATGAGAGGGATAACTCATAAAAGTCTTTTCCTTTTGTTTAGCAATTTATCATTTTGCTTGCACATTAATAAACAGAGCTCCCCTGAGGTAAGCCACAGGAAGATAGATTTTTCTTCCTAATTTTCCTCAATCATAGCCAGTAGATCACAAGTGGAGAGAGTGGGCTTGTCACAGTATGCTGGTATCTTGTGACTCCTTCTACCCATCACTGGTAACAAATAAATGCTATTAAGTACCCCCGTGGATAATTATTTGTGTTTACATAACAGGCGCCAGGTTTCCGAGTCCGAGGTTGTCAGCTAGACCAAGCCGAAAGCGTACGTTGTCCATATCCCCCCTATCTGATCACAGCTTTGACCTTCAGACCATGATACGGACATCTCCAAATTCCTTGGTCACAATTCTCAATAATTCTCGTAGCAGTTCCTCGGCCAGTGGTTCTTACGGCCACTTATCTGCAAGTGCAATAAGGTAAGAACAGCATTTTCTACCTGTATTGTATATTCTCATTTATGTGTCATACACACACACACACACACACACGCAAAAGTGAAGATATGCTCACATCTTTAATGAATATGTTTATTTTGCAGTTCCTGTAATTAATGTATGGTCACTGCAGCTTAATTTAAAGTTTGAAATACTTTTTTGGTTTTGCTCAGAAAGGTAACCACAAGGAACTTTTTGGCATATTATTGTCCAGTGCAGGCAATACTCTGTCTGACGAGCAGTAATGGGGTGTGTATGTGTGGATCTGTTTTCAGAGAGGAAGCTCTACAATAGGTTTGTGACTTAAGTCGCGTGGGTTCTTCTGGCCGTAGATATAATGGACAGTGAAATGTTCCTACATTACAATCATCAGAGAGCAAAGCACAGACGCGTGGTACTGTTCAATTAAAATGTTTGACTAGAACTTCTTGGTATTCATCTCCAAGTTATTTGTCGTATTTTAGTTTGTATATTGAAAGATTAGATTTTGTGGCTAAGTTATCTTCTTTTTTTTTTTTTTTTGTACCAAGGAAGTATTGTTGTCATCCAGTATCAGTAGAAATGCTGTGATTTTTCACTTGGTCGCTTCACTTGCACATGCGAGAAAACAGCCAAAAATGGTCATTCTGGAAGCGGAAGAGCAGCGTAGCAAGGGAAGAGGTGGGCAGAAGTTGTACAGGAAAGGAAAGCAAACAGAGCACAGGGAAAGGGAACAAAAGCAAGAATATCAGAAAAAGGGAGTGGAAGAAAATTAAGAGAAGCAGCAGGAAAAAAATGGAAATGCAACTCAAGAACATTCTTCTACTTGTGACATTGCTATATGTTCACTGGGAAAAGCTCTTTTAGAATTCCAAAAAAGAATCCCCCACCCCTCTAAAGTCTCAGAAAATATTGGGTTTGCATTTATGGCACTCAAACAAAGAGTGCTGCTGGTCCCTGGTTTAAAAGCGGTCTCCACCTTCAATTTGCAATGAGGCAAAGGAGCAAGTCCCCACAGCAATTTCTTGAGATCTAAGAGACTCATTTTTGGCGAGGCACAAGCATGCCTCTTCAGCAAAAATGATACACTTAGAACTTCAAAAACTGGCTATGGGGATTTTCACTTTTGAGGAAAATGGGGCATGCAACTGGCGTGTTAGAAACCATGAGCCTGCCAAACTTTGAAAGTGACAGCACTGTAAATATTTGGTATTAATGTAAGTGTGGGGGGAGGGGTGTTAAGCATTTCTTTTAAATAGTTGTGCTTCACAGCTCTGATATACTTGAGTAGCTGTATAGTGTTTCACAGGTATGATATCATAGCTCTGCAATCTATGCAACCACAGACCCAATTACGAAGCTCCATAATGTGGAATATGATTGATTTCAATAGCTGCAGACTTGGACCACATCTGTTAAATACATGTGCTATGTGGAGGGGTACTATCCCCACTATCATTAAGATGGGGTGGCACTTCAATTACTAATCTTCTTTTCCATTGCTTGTAACTTAAGTAAAGCAACTAGTGCATGAAAGTTGGTGTAGTCTCTACAGTGAAGTAAGTCTTCCCTCCTTTTCCTCTTCCTCTGCAGTTGGAAATGACTGGTGTATGTTTTTGACAGATAGGTAGAATCACAAACCTAACGACCATCCCTGCAAAGCCGGAGTCAAGGTAATAGTTTTGTTGAAGACAGTAGTGGAACTGGAGTGAGTTATGGGCAGAGACTGAGTAAGGATGCTAAGGAGTAGAACAGTGAGTCTTGTGAAGTGGTGTCACTGAAGAAAGCAAGGCTTGTGCGACAGAGCCTGTGGCTGACCGAAGCTTTCAGCACTTCCTGGTCATACTTTCCAGGCATGCATAGTCCAAAATTTCACACCATTTTGAATTAATATTTCTTTTCTTTTTCACAAGAGTATGTCTGTTCAACATGACAAGTTGGAAACGTACCGCTCCATTCTTCCTGATGGAAAGGAGGGAAGAGGAGAGAGCTGGCTCTTTTTTCAGTTTTGCAACTCACCTTTGTTGGTGCACTTTAAATTCTCTCATGTGAACCTGTCTGTAGAAGAGATGCACCAAAATAAACAGTGATGTAAGGTGTTACACCTGAGCCACATTTCATTGCTTTAACAAATTTCAAGACTAAACAGCAATGAGACTATCAGTAAAGCTTAATTTATTCCAGCTCACTGTCTTGTAAATAATGCATTCAGCACAAGAATTGCTGTACTGAATCAAACTGTAGGTTCATCCCATTTAATATCCTGTCTGCAACAGTGATCAAAGCATAGAAAAATCTTTTCCTACTGTAAAATCCCAGCTTCTGGAAACTTGCAGGTAAATGTCATAGGAGTTCCTGCAAGAAAGTGGTGCAGTTCAGCAGGCCACTAGATGGAATTGCAAGGCAGAAAGGATTTGCATTTTAGGCAATGTTAGTCGCTTTAACTATACTTAACGTGATATAATCCTTCTACTTTTAGGTATTGTTTCCAGTCACTTTTAACTTAGCCCAAATAGTTTACACGTGGCAGCATTTTTCATGGCAGGTATCTATCTAAGGCTGAGTATTTCCATAAAGTGTCAGCGAAGTTACTCATTTGTTAGAACGAAGTTAGAGAAGAAGAGACTTTCCTGTGCAAACTAAAAGACCTCTTGCTACCTTTTCACTGAGAAGCTAAAATTGGCCAAGGCTGTTGCCTAGATGCTATTGATAAGATCTTTGCTGTTGTTGAGAAATTGTCCCATTCATCCAAGTGATAAGCTCTTAAGAGGTTTCTATTAGCATGTGTTAAATAGACTTAAGTATTCAGCTTGTTCCAGTCCATGGCCCACAGAGAGAAAGGAGGACCTTTCCCTGCAGCTCTGGTTAATCTGGTACCTCTGGGAAGCCTGTGGAGGCTAAGCTGTCTACCCAGCCATAACAGCCTTATGGAAAAGAAAGCAATCTTCAGGGGAGACAGGAGTCAGAGCAGGAACAGTTTGATTCAGTACAGCAAGCTGGGACTAAATGCTTATGTAGAACACAACAAGATTTCACTGGAAGAGAGAAAAAGCTGCAAAATAGAGCATGCAGAAGCTGGTCATTTAGGAGAATGAAGGTACTGCCCCCTTGTGATTATGCTTTGATACCATCTTTAATTGCAGCATTGCACAGTATTTTTTCACAAGGCCCCTGCTCGCTTCAGTGCATGGGCTGAACATCCTCTCTGGATCAGTTAGAGCCACAGGACCCTACCTCACCTGTCCCAGGCAGCTGTACAGGAGGAGGAAGTCTCTTCTTGGTTGTTTTGCTGCCTGGAGGGCGGACCTTGCTCTTGTAACACAATCCCAGCCTGATGCTGGGCAAACTGAACTAGTTGGAAGAGACCACCAGGCTCATACAGTTTCTCTTCTGGAAGCCCAGCCTAGCACTCCTAATTCTGCAGAGGAGCCAAATTACTCACAGCCATGGCTTGAAGCTACTACAGCTGTTGTGAACATTTCATGTGCTGTGTCATGTTAACTAGCCCGGGAGATGAGGTCTCTACGTCTGAAATAGGGCCACCACAATAGGTGGCACTTTTTACCTTTGTCTTTCTTTGATTTGCGTGCCTATGCAGAACAAGAATCCTTCCCTCCACCTCAGAGAGAGGTTGAAAGCATTAATGTTCTGTGAAGCACTTAGTACAGTGATGAGCACAGTAGAGAAGCTCGGGAGGGTATCAGTAATTACATATTCACCAAAGGTTTAAATACAGTGGAAGGAAGGCCCGTGGGCAATATTCTGGGCAAAGAGGAAAAAAAATACCAGAGAGCCTTTCACTGAAAACTGTTGTGCATCTTTGTACACTGAATGAGGTATGAACCCTGCAGGGGAGAAAAGGGGTGCATGGTCATATAATTAAAGGCTAATGAGCGAGCACACGAGGGTATAGGCAGTTTTAGTTCTGGCATGTTTGATTTTGTAGACTCAAAGCTCTTTTAACCTATTTTTGCAAAGGTGCTACTTGTGTTAAGACAGTGTCTCCAGGATCTGACTGGTCTTTGCATTGGCTACATCCTCTGGCTGAAAGATTACATCCTGTGCTTCACACAGCTTTTCAGCATAGAACCTTCTATATGAGCACTGTGGGATGTTGAGGATTAAATCGAATGAAAGGAGCCACGTTTTGGGCTCTGTGTTTACAGAGCCGAGCACAGAAGGGCTCTGGTCCTTGACATGGGTACTACTGCAGTTTGAATAATAAATAATAAGAGTTTAGCACAATCCAGATAGGGCTTGACTTGGCGGGCGCTTTGTCATTGTCAGCTGGCAGCGTAATGCTGTAGCCTGAGTACTGACTGAATACTTGAAAAGAAGATGTCGCTCCTGCTGACAGCTAATGGTGGATCTCCTTTAGCACACCAGGTAGAGCTTCTACTTAGTGCATTTGAAAACACCTGGTTTAGGTTTCAGCTGGGAGAGATTGTGCAGTAAGGAGGCATACGAAATAGCATCAAATGAGGATAATCCTTCATTTGACATTTACTCATTTGGTTACCTGCCTCAGTCCTGCAGTGCAGCACCCCTGCTATTAATCTTTTGTCAGGATGTACTTAATGTTATATCTTCTACCTGTGACAATTATTAGACTTTGCACTTCACTAGCACTTCTTTTTGAGAGGCAGCATGGCCTAGAGTGAGTATAGAGGGGGTAATCACTTCCCATGATATTAAGAGTACCGATTCAAAACCTTTACAAAAGATTAGCTGGTCTTTAATAAACACAGGAGGTTGGGACTTCATGTTCTGTGTGATCTGAAATTCAGAGCCTCAGTATTTTTCTAGTCACTCAGCAGCCCTACAATACCAAATTAACAAAGTCAGTTTTCGGAAACGGAGCCAAATTTCCTGTCAGCTACAAGGTGTGTAATCAGGAGCAGTTCTACCTACTACAAGAGACTTGCTTTGGTTCTAGGCAGATGTGACTGAGAATACATGTTAACCATCTCATAACATGTTAAAATTCAGTTTCATGTGAGCATGGGAGCCCTTTGGGAACTCTTCCAAGGTTTAAAAGAAACTGAGAAAGCTCAGCAGCACTTTCTTCCCGGCTCTGCCCCTGCTTCCCTGATGTCATCAGAACAGGAAGGAGCAATTAACATAGCATGGTTAATTACAGCGAAATCCTGGCTGTTCTGGCTTACATCATTTCACTCTGGGCTGATCTGAAGCTGAGCATCAGGGAAAGGTGGCAAGGATACTTTCACAAACAGTGCTAGGAAAAGGTAGCCAGGTTTGTAGGGTGAGCTTAGGCAGCAGTGGATTAGTATCAGTGAGGAAGACAAGAGTCAGTGGTCCTGCAAGCAGGTATTGGATTCTCAATGATTTCCTCACCTCATATAAGCTCCTTGTATAGAGTGTTTGTTGTATAATCAGTCAGTGCCCTCCTCTCTGAATTGCTTTATGTCTAGAGACAAGTGACCATGTATTAATTTCTCCAGTATCCCTTGGAAAACACAGAGAGAAAGGCAAAGAGAAAAATAAAAACAGGTTTTAGATGCACAAATGAAAGTATAAGGTTATCACAGAGAAAAGTGAAAGTATCTCCAGCAGAGACCCCAACAGTCTAATTATGCACTGTATAAAAAAAGCAAAGAGTATCCTTTTATCAGATCTAAATTATCCAGGTTTTGAATTTAACAGAATGTCTCATAGTTACAAGACAGGGAGCCCTGATGTTCTCAGTCTTCCTTCTTTATTCAATATTTTATATATTCTTATTATGCCTTATTCATCTTCTTTCTTAGGCAAATGGTTGTTTTCAGTCTGCTCTTTAGAGAGTTCTTGCATTGTCATTTCTGCCAATACTCTCTGAAACAGTCTCCCTCTACTACGTGCAATAATATTCCAGAAGAGGACCAGCAATTTAAAAGCACTGTGATTTTCTGTGTTCTGTTTCCCTTTGTCTTAACATATTTTTGCCATAGCTTCATGTTGATCAAATTTCTGTTCCTCCATTGAATTCTGCATTGAGACAAGCAAGTGCTTCTCGTGAGTTGGCTCAGCTAATATAGGACCAGCGTATGAGTAGTTCAGAGTCCCCTTCAGTATTGATATACATCTTGCTATCAGTATTGCTCATTCAACTGGCATACTTGGCTCTAAAGATAACCTCTTAGCTCTTCACCGTGCTGCTCGAAATAGTTTTGTCATATGTAGATTTCATTTTTTCATTGCCTGACTCCATGCCCAGATTGCTGACAATTGCACTAAAAACCAGAAGACCCCATCTGAGAATTTGTATCTAACTTTTAGTAAAACCCAAGTGCTTAATTCTTACCTTTGCTTTCTGTTGTAGACTGTAAGCTTTAAGTTTGCTTATTTATGTAACTTGTGTAAAAGAATACAATCAAATGCTGCCTAATGAGACAACTCTTAAAAAGGACATGTTTAGTCGAACAGGAAGAAGGCAATACATTCAGCAATGTTTTGCAGGAAGCTCCTTATGTTAGGATGTACAGGATAAAAAGTGTGTTAATTATGTGAGCATTGCAGGTGCTTTGCGGTTTTATTATCACGCTTATTGGGATCTGCCTAAGTGAGGTGCCAAGCAGACTTTAATGCAATTCTTTTCTTGCATTAAAAGGTCTCCAGTTAATTGCATGTAATATGTTGTAAATGAAAGCTTAATTGTAGTTCAGACTGAGTCAAATTCAGATCACATGTAACCCCACTGAAACAGGTCCTATTATAACTGGGCGCATCACGTATGTGCAGCATGTGGCTTTATTCTCTGTGGTCTCGTACTGTGTATGATTAATCTAAGGAAGGGAATATAATGCTCTATCGTGCCATAATAGCTTCATTTTATGTCCTCTTCAAGAAGTGTGAATGGCAGAAAAGTGCTACAAAGTGAATAAAAATGAATTCGTCAGTATTACAGAAAGTTGCATCTAATTCAGGCTCTGTTGAAATGTAATTCTGCAGCTAGCCTTCTATAGAAAGCTCATATAGCTTATAGGATGGTGACATTCAGGGAGATTGTTTTGGAGATCACCCACATCTTGCATTAGCAAGTGGTGGGTGTTTTTCACCACAAATAGAATCATAGAATCTTTAAGGTTGGAAAAGACCTCTAAGATCATTGAGTCCAACTGTCAACCCAACACCACCATGCCTACTAAACCATGTCCCAAAGTGCCATGTCTACACGCTTTTTGAACACCTCCAGGGATGGTGACTCCACCACCTCCGTGGGGAGACTGTTCCAATGCCTGACCAATGCACATGAATGGCAAGATTTGTGCCTTCAGAAAGTGTATCATGTAAGAAGTCAAACAACATCAAGAATGTTGTTCTTGGGTTGCATGCACGTTTACATGTATGGATACGCATATATGCAAGTGTGATCGTGAATGTATGCCTGTAAATGTGCATGTCACAGGTCTTGTGGTTAAGTCAATGTGAAGCAACTTGCTCCAGAATGATTCAGTGTTACTCAAAGAGTTTAAAGTCATTGGACCTAGCACATTATTAATTCCAGTAAAGTTTAGGAGCTAAGAGAAGTCTGCTGGAATTTAACACTTCATTGCTTCATTTTCAAGTCCTAAAAGCAAGTATTAATTAGCACTTTCTGTGTAATTAATGATACCAGTTTTGGAAACCCAAAAATGCTTAGCTGTGAATTTAATTCAAAATTATGTTTATCAGAAGTGGCATCAGCTTGCGTGGAGGGAGCACAGATGAATTGCACAAGGCACTGTTATTACAGAGTCCAGTTAGGATACTAAGGATTCCTGAAGAGGAATATCCCAGGGAGAAGGACAAAGCTGTCAGTGCTGTCTGAGCACATCAGGTTGATTGGTGTGGCTCTGTTGCTCTCAGTGAAACTATTCTATTTTACTCCAGCATATGGCAATGTGTTCATGAAGAAAAATTTCACCTAGCCTAACAGATAAAACAGAATAGATAATAAATACGGTAAGCTGAAGAGAAAGTACAAACCACAGACTCTCTTAATTTTAAACTGGTAATAGAAAAGTGACAAAAGAGGCAGCGATGAATGTGAGTTAAATATAATTGTAAAACAATGACTATTATCTGATGAAAACTGGAAAAGAAATAGTATAACATATGCTGTACTACTTTAGATGCAGGATACGTCTTTTTACAAATTCAGTTACCTGACTTGTCTCTAAGTTAGTGATTTTTAATGAAACGTGTCAACATTACAAATGCAGAGGGATATTTGAGAAACCTAGTCAGTCTTGAAAAATTATTTCAAAGGATTTCAAGTCTCATACCTGCCTTTGAGATCAGACCACATGTCTGGTTTCATAGTCATAGTTTGATATTGTTTTCCCCTGTACTTAAGTGACAAGCCATAAAAGCAACTGGTGACTTGTCTTCATTGTCTACTCAGTTGTCAGTTAGAAAGTAGAGGGAAAAGAACAAGATTTAAAGCAAAACTCTTCCTTCATATTACTTAAAATGTTACATATATTGTGGGTAAAATGCTCTGATCAGAACTGCATTTTTATAGTCTCCCTTCCTGTAACGCCATTTGGTTTTTGGTTTGCATTTAAGATACTTGAAGCAGTAAGAATTTCACAAATCTCTCCAGGGCTGCGAGGTTGCTGAGTGCATTGCCATTCCTGTGCCCCGTGCAATTTGTCAACAGTCACTCTTGCAGGTTGTTTCCGTCAGGAGGAGAAATAGATGACAGAGTTGGAAACTTCTTTCACTTCTGTTGGTTTACAGAGAACATACACAAATTCCTGTTTCTGCCAACTCAGACAACAGGAGACAGTTTTCTTCCGTGATGTTCCTGGCTGCTGCTTCTCTTCCAGGACAGGACTCATTGGCTTGCTTCCTTCTATATCTCTGCTGGTGACAGACTATGTGTCTGTCCTGCTAACTGTCCACAGCTTTCTGCATCTGGCTATGCAGTGTTCCTGGCTGCACATTACACATACACGTAGTTGCATCAAAATATATACATACAATTCTGTGCATGAAGTCAGCTTACGCAGATCCCCTCAGCAGCCATTGCTCAGCTCCCAGCCACCCTTACTTACGTGTCCCATGTTTTGGACAGTGGCTCCTATGTGTCATTTACCATGGGATGAATGAAGCTGTTTCTTACATTACTGCTTATAAAAAAAGAACATCTGAGCATGTGAAAAACGGTGTTTGGTCACTGTTCATTATGACGTCTTTTATGACTTAATTCAGTTAAGATTGCGATGCCTGTAGGACCCAGGTTTTAGGACAGCACTTAAGGGCTTGGTGAAGTCAATCCCTCTTCAGAAGTACTTAAGAGTTACAAAGAGGTGCTTTCCTGAAGAGTGGCTGGGTACATTTGTAAAATGGGAAAGGTGCTTGTTTGCCCCTTAGCAACATTCCTAAACAATAAATAAGGACTTGGAAAATCCAAATAAAAAACTAAAGGTGGAATCCTTTCCTGGTGTAAGGAAAAGATAAAAACTCCATTGAAGTCAGTGAATCCAGGTATTCATCCAATATTTGTTAGTGGGGTTCTGCAGCCTGCTTTTTTTTCAGTTTCGCTTGCCCACAGGCTTCATGCAACTCTTAATGGAGAGTAAAATGAAGTAGTGACATCTGTACCTACTTGAGCATGAGCTAGAAGAAGCCATGGTATTATCATAACACCTGATGTTCAGTTTTATTGAACATAAAGCCAGTCCATCTACAAATTACCTCTCCTTTTATGAACTGGTGTCCATTCTGGAGGGACTTGGATCATTTGGTCTGCCTAGTGTCAGTCGCTGGTGGCAAGAACAAGTGATGGAGGCTACAGAGTGATCTAGGAGTGCCAAGGCTTTTCCACAAGTCAGAAGGGGATCGTGTGCTCCCTTGCAGTGCAGGGTGCACCCTCCCTCATGGAGAGAACACTTGGGCTGTGAATGCACCACCTCGATATCAAACACCCTTCAGGCCAAAGGGCCCAAAGCCTTCTCCTGCACAGCGGTGTGGATGAAGCCAGTGTGTTTCACTGTGACACGTGGTCCTGTACTGTGACCAGTTCTGTATGTTTTGTTTCAAAAAAGATGTTAGACAGCTGGGGGGGACTACAAGGAAGAACAGGGAAAATGATCAGAGGTCTGAAAAATTATACTGATGAATTAAAACAGACTTGACGTAGTTTGTCCAGATTAAAAATGAGAATTGTGGACAAGAAGAGGGTATAGTAGTAATTTCAAATGTGCAAGAGAAGAAAGAAAGGAAGAGGCAGTGAAGGGAAAGGTGAGTGTTGAGTGCTGGGTGGAATAACAAAGTGCTGGTCTTGAATTGCTGCAGGAAAGATTTAGAATAGGGGATAGGAAAGAAAAAATTAATATGGTAAACATAACATGTTTCTATATGAATAAACAAAGATATCCCAAAAAATGAATCTATCCTTTTCAAATTTAAAAAAGAAAAAAAAAAGAAAGATGTTTTAATACATAAGAAATGTCCCACTAGAGGTGTTAAATGCTATCTAGTCACACAGTCTGTCTCTGGTTGTAGAGGCAGCGGATACCATTTAAGAAGCACATGAACCCACTTGCTTTCTGACTTTCGTTCTTTCTCTGCTCTCCCAACATCAATAATCATTAGATTAGCAATCCCAAAGCATACATCCTTGCTTCTTCCTTTCAGTATTTCTTTATGGACCTGTCATCTTTGGACTTGTCTCACATGAACCTGCTGGCTCTGTCTGCCTCCTGTGGCAGCTCTTCCAGAAGTCCACCAATGCTGCTTTCAACCTCTTCTACATTGTTCACCTTTGGCTTTCATTGAATGCCCCCTAGTTTATACACTTGAAAAGCTCTTTTCCTAAAACCTTACAAAGCAGAATCAGAAGGGGGACAAGCACTTGGTTACTTTTACAAGACTTTATAGCCATCAGATCTTGCCAAACTGCATGGGTTTTGTGATACAAGGAAGGTATCTTCACGTTTTTTTGTGAAGAAACCTATCATGATATAACGAAACTGTCCTCACAGTATTCATAAAATTGAGATCTCCTCCGCATTTTTGTGTCAGCCTGTCTCCTTAGGCACACCTATGCAATGTATAGGAAAGAAAGAATTTTTCCTGGCTTGAATTCACAGCTGTTTTGCGGTAAATTCCGCAGCTGTGACCAGAAACTGGATGACCTTGTTAGTAGGACAGCCACAAAGTAGCCACAAAGTTTGGTTTTGATTATAATGTCTGTTTTTCTTCTTCTTGAAGTCTGTTCCTTAAAATTTGATGTGCTCATGTAATTGCAATGTAGTTCACTGCCCTGCTTTACCTCCGATGAAGGGAGTTTGAGACTTTGCAGAGGAGGAGGAGAGAGAGAGGCAGACTGACAGACAGACACAGAAGCCCACAGTATGGAAAAATTAATGATATTACTGATGGGCTTTTCCGTCAGTGTATATGAGTTATTGAATGCTTAAGCAGAAGTATTACATGTTTTTTCTAACCTTTATCCCCCATAGAACTCAAAAACCAAAAAGATAACATGCATGTAGTTTATTAGTGGTCTTATAGGCATTCATCTTTTTTTTTTCCTTTTCTACTTTGTTTAAAAAAAAGGAGTCTGTACCAGAAATACAAATCAGATTCCCTCCAGTGGTGTTTATTTTCATTTTTCAGTAGGTAGATGGAAGAAAACGATTCGTAATTCACTTACACTTTTGTGAATCCAAGATTTTTTGGAAGTGACTGGTGTTTTGGAAAATGTGAATGATTGAAGCAGGCATCTTGCGTTCTTCTGGCATTTTTGAAAGTGTTGAGCACCTTTTGTCTGAAATGCATCCCCTTTAAGGTATCTTAAAAGAAACATGACACAAATTCAGACCTCTAAAACCACTCATTGCTTTTGGAAAACCTGGTTGTTGGTTTTAGTAGTTCTGGACTCTCAGATGATTACTTTCAGGTCTTGTTTACTGCCTCTGGGCGTGAATTTTAGACAGCCACAGAGTGACACCGGTGCCATCATGGTGCACCTTTCTAAGCAGACAGGGCTGGATGGGCAGGGCTGCTGCCCACCCTTTGTGCTGATGCTGGCCGCCTGGCTAGAAAGCAGTGTGAGCTTGGGGCCAGCAACAGGGCATACAGCTGCTGGTCAAGGCAGAGGAATCCCACGGGATCTGAGGAAACTCTGGGTTGTGGGGATTCTCCACACATCCTACATTCAAGAGTTATTGAACAAAGTGCATTAAAAACTTTGGGAAGGAGGGCAGGAATCCAGGTCTCCCCTTTCTAACACAGCATTCCTTGTTAGCAACATTGCAAGCTTTGATTTCTTTTTCTTCTTTTTGGCCCACAACATCAACTTTATTGTTGAGCAGCCTGAATGGTTTCTGAAAGGCAGAAAAACGGCCTGCCACCTGCTGTTCTCTTCAGGTCCTTCTGATCTTTTTCAGATCAGAAAAGTCATCCAGGCTGCCCTGTGACAGCATCTTGCATGCAAGTGACGTTAAACCCAGCCAGGTCATCTTGCCTTGTGAAGAGCTCACAGAAACAGCTGGAGAGAATTATTTGAAGGCAGCTATTTGAGAGATTTAAGAAATCACCCTGGTGGCTGAACCGTTGTCACCATTTCTGAGTACTCCCCTTAGCTGTGCTGGCTATTCCTCTGCTCCCTCACCATCTCCTTTTCATTTCAGTTTGAGGTGTTTCAAGTTTGGAGGGAATGAAGTGCAGGTTGCCAGGCTCTGTAGGAAAATCCTAGTACCTCAGACTCAACCCTTGCTGCTGAGCAGCAAAAGAAAGGGCAAAAGAAAGACACTAAAGAAATAAAGATTCCTCCTTTCCTTAGCACATCTGTCCGCCTGTGTCTTAATGCATCTCCTGCTGGTGTCGTGGTAGGCGCCACTAGCTAAGATGATGTCTGTCTCCCCTTCTGCACCCTGCAAGTTCGGTTGCTTGCAAGTTGGACAAAAGTTGGCAATGCCTGGCTTAGCGTCCTCCTCCGGAGGTTCGTATGCTGTTAAAGCAGATGTAGATAAAGAGGACATCTTTATGAGGTAAAATCTGTCCTTTTGATCAAAGCTATTAAATAGTGTGATTGCTATTCACCTCCTTATATAAATAAAAATAGCTTTGATCAAAAGCTGTCCTTTCTAACTAAAGGACACTGCACTGGTGTAAGGTGTGTCACTGCAGGCCACTGAAACTAGCTTCTGTATTTGTTAAAGCAGAGCTGCTTTTGTCCTTTAGATAGAAAGGCATTTTGCCATTGGGGACGTATCATCACTTTTTGTGTTGCTTGATATGGAGTAAAGAACGTGAAGGGGGGATGCCTGACCAAAAATACACTATTGACACAGCAGCCTTCTTCCATCTTTGGAGGGTCTGAGTAGAGAATATTGCCAAACTCCAGTAAATATAAGTGAGCTGCATTAAGTGCAGGTTGTATGCATACCTCTTGGGGCTTCCTACTTGAGACCAAAGGTTCCTCTTCAGCATCCAGCTTCCTGAGTCTCTAGTCACTGGCACTTTAACAGACTCCTACTGAGGTAAAAATATATTCTGATCACAGCAGTTCCCTCCTGCACTGTTTGGGAGGCATCTCCTGTGCTCTCGCTTTGGTTGGGTTAAAAAACTAATGGTAGATGCAGGTGCTTGTGTCACTGTAGTCACAGAGCTGTGATGGGCACGATCTACATCTCTGAGCTGAGGTCTTAAGTCAGTCATGTCTTGCGGCTGAATTGTAAGTTTGTCTTTTTACTATGTAGGATCTGAAGAATGTTGCCAAAGTTTTGAACTTGGACTTGCAAAGCCAGGCATTGTTGCGCATGCAGAAACACCTAGAAAGGAAAAAACAATCCAGCCACCCTATATTTCCAAGGTTGCCAAGTACTTGGAGCTCCCAATGAAATCAGTCCACTTACTTTTTTTCTTTTAAACTGATTAAGCTGGTGGGTGAAGATGTCCTAGGCCTAGGCACTCACAGAGAAATAAAATACTTCATCCAAATTGTTTGTATGTTGCATTTGTTCATTTTGGCGCATTTGATAGCATCTTCAGGATGCTGCCGTCTAGTGTTTGAAGTATGTGGGATGAACTCACAGTGTATACATGGAAGCAAAAAATGCCAGGGTGTAGTAAGGAGGCATTGTTTTAGCCTCATGTACGACATTGTAATTGTATGGTTTTTAATGAACAGACCAGAGTAGTTACACTTAGTAATGTTTGTTCACTAAAAAGCAAAAGGGGTGTTAAATCATTGTGTTCTTTGATGAATGGCTTGTACACTGAAGAATAAATTGAACAAACTGGCATAGAGCTCAGTGAACATGAAATCAGCTATTAGAAGAAAGCTTGTGAACAAATTCTGAGCCTGATATGCATCTTTTGATTAATGTCCTATCAATCATCCATAGTAGCTACCTTAGCTAAGTCGTGCTGTAATCATTCATGGTTGCTTACAGGAGCACTAGCAGGGACTATAGAGCTGCAATAACTGAATATTATTACTGATTTCTCCCTAACTCTTGCTGTGAACAATTACTGTTTTCACTACATTTCTGCTTCCCTTTATTAAAAAGAATACAATGCCAAATGAAAAGAGAGTTCCTCAAAGACCAGTAAAATTCTCCCAGGGTATTCTTAATGATATTCTGTCCTAAATGGGCAAACTATTGTAATGCAGAGTTCTCACCAGGAATAATAGTAATGTAATCACATTGAAGCTGTCTCTTTACGGATTGTAGTCAAACAGACAAAATGTATAGTCAGATTAATGAACACAGAATTTCTGTAGAATTATTACTTAAAATGGTTGAAATGATTTTAGCTCTTTCTGTACCACAGTATTTTCAGTTAATGCACTTAACAGCAACAGCAATTAAGACTCCAGACTGTAAATTTGGATTAAATATACCCTTTTGACATTAGAAGAAGCCTTGATTCTTAAAAGGTGTTATGCTTACACCCCTTTCTTTTAAGACCTAGTGTTTTAAATTTGTATGGCTCTTTTGAACTGTGGTTGTTTGGTGTGTTTTTTTAAAGGAAAAACCCCCACATTTTTTTCTTTTCTTTTTTTCTTCTATGATTGTAAGTTATTGGCAGATGTTTACAGGAGACTCTCACATTCCTCTGTGTGAAGATTTAGTTCCACACCATTTATTTCTCGAGTGTGACACAAAGAATGCTTTGGCACTACCCACAAAATAGGTCCTTAGATGGCAGTGTAATTTCCTCCAAAGTCACTGTAGTCTGGGAAATACGGTGAAGTAATGAAGTGATGACAGGTATTAACATGCATAATGGGCTTTAATAGACATTTAATGTTGTTTAACTGCAAGAAGGAGAAGTGCTTTCCCATTGGAATATTTCTACATTGAAACTCATTGATCACCAATTTCAGAGGGGAAAGGTTAATCCATCAGTTTCTGTAACCAAACGGCACTGATGGAAATTCTTTAGGTGACGTTCTGGATGAACTGAGCTTTCCATCTTTGCAAACAAATGAGTGATATGACAAGCATGGTGTTCAGAACACATTTAACCAATTGATTTTCTCTCCTCTTGTAATAAGATCTAGAGACATATGAAAGAGCGTAGCATGAGCCAAGATTAAAGGAACTGCTTCATACACGCGAACACAGGGGAACTGCATTATCAATAAAAGTACTATAAAGCATGCAGGCACCCATTCTTTTTCTTTATATAAAGTTTGTTATTGCAATAAATAGCTGTTATTGAACTGCTTGCCTTTTATTTCAGGTTTTCTGAATTTTATTTGAGTTGGCTTTCTGTGTTTTCCTGGTAAATGTTAGGAAAAAATGTTATGTTTTGTTATGGTATCGTTTTTGCACTCACTAGTAAATCCAGGCCAACTCTGGATTGAAAACCAGGGTTTATCATCCCGGCACAAAGAAAGATACAAGGGGGGAGGAGGGACCTGTCTTCAATTAATGTAAATATATCAAGTATGTTTTAAAGGTTGAATCTGGACGGTTCCATATTGTAATGACCCTCATGTTTTTCCTCCCTCTTCCCTCGGTTTTCTCCAACATTCAGCCCTGCTCTGAGTTTCACATACCCTCCTACACCGGTATCCCTCCAGCAAATGCATCAGCAAATTATAAGTCGTCAGCAAACCCTAGGTTCAGCCTTTGGACACAGCCCTCCACTCATCCATCCTGCTCCAACTTTTCCTACCCAGAGACCTATCCCCGGCATCCCCAGTGTCCTGAACCCTGTCCAGGTCAGCTCTGGACCTTCTGAGTCCACACAGGTGAGACACAACAAAAGAAACCTTTGCACCCCATTAATTTAAAAATGAAATAAATGAAACAAATGACATTGTCTCAGTGGCAATTAATCACCACTGTCACCAAGACCCTTCGATAACAGTTTTCTTGCAGCTACAGCATTTGCAGTCCCTTTATTATAAATCACAGGAGTGTATGTGTGGTTCCTGATTGGTAGCATGCTTTTTAGTCCTCATAAATATTTCAGTGTGCTGCAGCAGCTTCTCATTCCAAACGGTCTGTCCTGGATCTCGCACAGGAACTTAACAGGGGTGGAAAGTAAGAAAAAGGAGAAAAACATATCAAAACACTAACATTTTAAAGATTAGCAGCTTCACCTCCAAATCAGGCTGACCATAATACACACAGGGTCATATTCTGCTCTCCTATCATAGGTGTGGGTAACTCAAAGTAAGAAACTCAGTCTGCAAGCAGCAGAGGAACTCAAAGACAGTGCAGAGGTTTGAAGGCTTTTTCCTCTGATGTGTGCAGAATTGGACTTACTGAGTTTGAATTAATCATTTCGGCAAAACAAGGTGTGTTCTCAAAAGCTGGAGATGTGCAGCAGTGAATCGGGCCCATAATGTAGAGTTTATCACCGTTCGTTGTTTGCCTGTTATTAACTATTGCTGTTTGTTTCCAGATGACCTGGGATAGGTTATTTATCAGTCTAGGAGCTGTTTATCTCCTGGCTAGCTTTTACAAATGTAGGAGCAGAACATACTGTTGTAGGAAGCGTATTGATTTTTTGTGGGGTCCGTGCAAGTTCAGATATCTCTAAAAGATCTCTGGATTCCTACAAGATCCATTTGCAGTGTAGATAATGATGTTCAGTCTAGCACAGCAAGAGAAAAACAAGATTCTGGCTTGTTTATGTCAGCAGTAGTTTTGCTATTGACTTGGAGGAATCCAGGGCTTCATCTAGGATTTTTCAGCTGAGAGTCTCACACCCATGTTCAGTTTTTCTTCTACCCAGCATTAAAATGGCGAGCGCAGTAAAAAACCTGAGATCTTGGGTGCAGATGTAAAGTGCAAAACCTTTCATCCAAGTGTGAAAAAATACATCTTTTTCTCATGTTGATTCGAACTACTGCACAGTGATTTTGTTTTTCAAAATTGCCTTTCTGAAGTCATCATTATATGGAAAATTGAGTTCTTCCTACTCTTCCGTGGCCTGACAAAAGCAATGTCGGTTTGTAATACGGAATTATATCAAATGCCCTTCTTCCTGTTCCCTCCCTGCTCCATTACAAGGCTGAGTGATGCAGCTCTTCCACAAGTTAATGCTATGTAATTGAAGCACAATGTAATTGCATATCCAATATAATTAACAGTGTAGCTTCTCCAAATAAAGTTGCTGAGCAGATGTTGTGTATTTTTGTTTGGAGCTACATATTTATCATAGTCTAATTTTGTCTTCTTTTGGGGCGGAAAAAACCCACCCTGCCTGCAGCAGAATAAACCCACAAGCGAATCTGCAGTGAGCAGCACTGGGGATCCAATGCACAACAAGCGCTCCAAGATAAAGCCCGACGAGGACCTCCCCAGCCCGGGTGCAGGAAGCGTGCAGGTATGGCGGTCAGGTTACAGCCATAAGCCTTTCATCTCATTGCTGGAGGGAAAACGCACCTTGCCTGTAGCGTGTGTTTTCAAGCTTCCTGCCCTCGTATGGCCCTTCATCTCCTGCACACTTGGGCAGTCTCAGCTCACGGTAGCAAGGGTTAAACATGAGCAGTGAGGGGCTGCTGGGGTACAGGGTCTGTTGCAGAATGAGGATAGAGAGGAAGGAGGCTGATGGAGAGATGCTTCTGATCAGTCAGAGGGTGCTCAACTCTCTGTTCACTGTGGAAAAGCAAACCAAAGACATTCAGGTCTCTATTCAGGATGCATTCTCTGTTCAGCAAAAATATTTATGCCGCGTTGACTTTTACCAGGTCTTAGCACTGTACTGCCTTGAGGTCCCAGGGTCGGGCTCCAGTCTTGTTTGCTATACTTCCTATACCAGTTAATGCCACTGGTTTTAGGAGAGTGACTCCTGATTTACAGTGATTGAGGAGAGATCAGAATCAGAGCCTTGATCTTGTGAGTGAATCCATGAAAGCAAAGCCATAGTCCATCTAAATCCTTCAGGAGGTTTGAAATGGAAAAAATAGCGTGACTGCATAATCTGAACCAAATTTTTATGCTAACGTCCGACTCCTACCCTGAGCCCATAACAAGCTGGGGAGAATGAGGAAACTTGAGGAACTGAGGATGGAAAGTCAAAAACCAAAATTAAATACTCCCTTCCCTTGTTCACCCCTTTCATGCACATCTTACGAGCAAGAGCAGACTGACAAGCAGCCTGAAAATTAACAGCGTGCTTTTGGAAAGGTTTTTCTTTGCAAAACTGTCATTGGATTAGCAATGAAAACACACTTTGAATTACTAGTGATCTAGTTTGTGTCTAACCATTGTGCTGAAGTAAAATTTTAATTAATTTAACTATATTAATAGTGCCTTTTTCACTTGTGGTGCCACTGAATAATAAGTAGCACATGTACAAATGAAGAGTGCTTAAGTATGGGGAGAGGGAAGCAGAGCATTTATGATTTGCTTTTAATTGAAATGTAAAGGGAGGGTTGGGTTTTTTTGTTTGGGTTTTTTTTGGGGGGGTTGGGGTTTGATTTTTTTTTTGGTAGAAATTCTCTGCAGTGAGTATTTTTGGGGAGGAAAAATTTATTTTACAGATAGAGTCTGCAAATGGCTTCTGGGTTCTGGTTTTAGGCTTCTGTATTTTGTAGAATGGAGTAACAAAGTGAACTGAGAGTAAAATAATCCCCTCTCAACACCCCCATCATCTTTCTATTAATGCTGAAGTAATTCACTTTTCTTCCTCCTCGTTTTCAGAATTTTCTCTTTCTTCTCCTCACCCCTGTTTTTTTCCTCTCTCCAGGAACAGCCAGAAGGAATGACCCTGGTAAAAGAGGAAGGGGACAAAGATGAAAGCAAACAGGAGCCTGAAGTGGTCTACGAGACAAACTGCCACTGGGAAGGCTGTTCCCGGGAGTTTGACACGCAGGAACAGCTAGTGCATGTAAGTTAATGGTATTCAGGAACTGGGTTTTAAAACTACGTGACCTTTTTCATGGGGGTCAGGTTCTCTGACCCTGTGCCGAGTCAAGTTTCTTAGCTAACAGCGCTGCAAACTGGAGAGGGGCTTATGAGTTTCTGAGAATAAAGAAAACTCGGAGCCACAGTGCTTGACCTGTTCAGTCAGCTAAAGCTTAGTGTAAAATTCAATAAAGTCTTCAATAGAGATTGTAATGGCTCTGATCCTGTAAGCCAGCAAACGCTATTTTGAGTTAGAAACTTTGATAGTTATTGAGTAATAGTAAGCTGGACATGAATTATTACTAACCTTTAGCCATGTTTGATTTTTTCTCCCAAAAGGGACTGTAACAGTAGAAATGGGCAAGGAGAATTCTTCCCCTTCCCTGAGGGGATTTTTGATATCAATTTACTGTTGTGTGTAAACTGAAGTGGATTATTTGGCTAAATGCATGCAGACTGAGTTATTTCAGTCTTTTAAGCAGAAGTGAACTGTGTGGTCTTATTTATGCTACATCAAATATTACTTGTATCTGCCTTTTTTTTTTTTCCTCTCTGCCACTTCTCCAAAAGAAATTATTTTCACTATTTTGTAGTATTGTAAGCTAGAAAACAAATGATCAAAATCTACAGCAAGTACAACACCCCCACCCCCCTTTTCCTACTGCCATAGTTAACAGCACCTCCCTTAATTACCAGCATCATAGAACATACCTAAATACTCTGGAAAAAAAGAATTCCTAGTACAGATTAGAGAGGAACATCTTCAGCAAATGATCACTCTGTCAGCATTGTATCTATTGTAGAAAACTGTTTAATACTTTTCTGGAGATCATGCAAAATCTATTGCGTAATGTGGCCAATACTATTGAAATAGGTTGTTAAAGATGTACTTATCCATCCAAAATAAATTAAAAAAGCCCACCATATATTTCCAAACACTGTGCAAACTGGTAAACCAGTGCTGCAAAGATGACTTCAGTAAAGCAATGCCAGCTTTTTCTTCTTGGAGTGTCAGAGCCTCATGGTGTTGCAGTTATGTATCAAGATGTGTTTTCCATTTCTTGTTATTATTAGGTAATAGTAGTAACAATAACAATAATAATAAATGAAAGACTATAAAAAACTAAAATAGTGACAAAACTATGACTTTTTTAGGAATCCTGTGGGCTCATTTTGCACAAAACCTACACTAACAAGATGAAATGTGAGGAGACACTCTTTCAGTGTTATATTTTGGGGAAGAAATGCCATACAAATGGCTGCTGCAAAGGTTTGGAATTAAAAGATCAAGTGTTGATCTTGCAATGGATTCCATGAACACAGACCAATTGACTTAATCATGGAATCACAGAATGGTTTGGATTAGAAGAGAACATAAGGATTGTCTAGTTTCAACCCCCTGCCATGGGCAGTGACACCCTCCACTAGACCAGGTTGCCCAAAGCCCCATCCAACCTTGCCTTGAACACTTCCAGGGATGGGGCATCCACAGCTTCTCTGGGCAACTTGTTCCAGTGTCTCACCACTCTCATAATAAAAAATTTTGTCTTTATACCTAGTCTAAATCTCCCTTCTTTCAGCTTAAGGCCATTACCCCTTGTCCTATCACTACATGCCCTTGTTAACAGTCCCTCTCCAGCTTTCGCATAGACCCCCTTCAGGTACTAGAAGGTCTCCCCAGAGCCTTCTCTCCAGGCTGAACAACCCCAACTCTCTCAAGCCTGACTTCATAGGAGAGGTGCTCCAGCCTTCTGACCATCTTCATGGTGCTCCTCTGGACTCACTCCAACAGCTCCATGTCTTTCCTGTCTTTCCTCACCTGTCCACAACTGGACAGGTGAGATCTCCTGAGAACAGAGTAGAGGGGGAGAATCACCTCCCTTCATCTGCTGGTCATGCTTCCTTTGATGCAGCCCAGGTTGGCTTTCTGGGCTGCAAGTGCATGTTGCTGGCTCATATTGAGCTGCTCATCAACCAACACCCCCAAGTCTTTCTCCTCAGGGCTGCTCTCAATGCATTCTCCGCCCAGCCTGTATTTATGCTTGGAATTGTGCCAACCAATGTGCAGGACCTTGCAGTTGTCCTTGCACTTCATGAAGTTTGCATGTGTCCACTTCTCTAGCCTCTCCCTCTGGATGGCATCCTTTCCCTCCAGTGTGTTGACCATACCCCACATCTTGGTGTCATCAGCAAACTAGCTGAGGGTGCTCTTAATGCTAGTGTCCACGTTGCTGACAAAGATATTAAACAAAGCCAGTCCCAATACCAACCCTTGAGGAACGCCACTCATCACTGGTTTCCAGTTGGACATTGAACCATTGACCACAAATCTCGGAGTGTGACCATCTGGCCAGTTCCTCATCCACCAAGTGGTCCATCCATCAAATCCATGTCTCTCCGATGTAGAGATGAGGATGTCATGCTGGACAGTGTCAAATACTTTGCCGCAAGTTCAGTTAGATGACATCAGTCGCTCTTCCCTTGTCCACCAGTGCTGTAACCCCATCATAGAAGGCCACCAAATTTGTCAGGCACTATTTGCCCTTAGTGAAGCCATATTGGCTGTCACCAATCACCTCCTTATTTTCCATATACCGGAGCATAGTTTCCAGGAGGATCTGCTCAATGGTCTTGCCAGGCACAGAGGTGAGACTGACCAGCCTGTAGTTCCCCAGGTCTTCATTTTTTTTTTCCTTCTTAAAAATGGGGGTTATGTTGCCCCTTTTCCAGTCTAGATGCCCACACCTTCCCAAATATGATGGATAGTGGCTTAGCAACTTCATCTGTCTGTTCCCTCAGGAGCCGTGAATGCATCTCAGCAGGTCCCATGGATTTGTGCACCTTCAGGTTCCTTAGGTGGTCTCAAACCTGATCTTCCTCTACAGTGGGCGGTTCTTCATTCTCCCAGTCCCTGCCTTTGCCTTCTGAGACTTGGCCAGTGTGGCTAGAGCCCTTGCTGGTGAAGGCTGAGGCAAAAAAGTCATTGAGTACCTCAGCCTTCTCCATATCCCTTTTCCTTCTGAAGAGGGAAAGAAATAATAGTCTGGGGCTTAATAACATAATCTGGCAATCTGCACAGGCACAGTGGCTATATCTGCTAATAATTGTAAGTCCAAGGCTTTATGATGCCTGGCAAACCTTTCTCAATATTCAGAAATTCAGTGATGATGATAAATAATTTACACCAAAATATATGAACTAAAAGAGAAATTCAGAATAAAGGTGCCCTTAGTCATGAAAAAGAGGAAGAGGTTTTTTTGAAGTTTCAGACATAAAATTTAATTGAATTTCACTCTGCCTGTTAGCTAATAGCTAATGTTTTGTAGTTTAAGGTGAATTAAATTGACACTGTGATAGCTGGGTTATTTTGCCTTTTTTAAAATGCATTTGTTGATTTGTATTGTGAATCTGGCTGTGTTATAAGGGTTGACAGTAGAATTCTCTGAAAAAAGTGTATTTTTTGTGTTTCTGCATGGTGGCAACATCTGAAATGGGTTTCTCTAGACATAAAAAAGAGAGATTAAAAATGTTTCTGTGAGAGAAGGAGGGTTTTTTGGCAGGGCTCAGGATTCAGCTGTTCTGATGGTATTTAAGATTATGCGGTGCAAATCCTGACTCGATACCCTGAAGACAATAAAACCATCATCATCACAGCCATCACATTCAGGTAGCGCAAATCACACTGTAAGAATCAGCGTGACTCAGTCATGGGGCCCTTTTGTGATTTCTTTTGCTGCTCCGACAGAGCCCTGCTGTGGGGACTTGAGCGAGTTATTTCTGTCCAGAATTGCAAAGGGCTTTAGGCATCTAACTGTGTTTGAAAGTCTGTCCCCTCACCCCAGTCTGTCTCTCCCACATCTTGTCTGCCCTTGATTGCCACAGCCATCTGACGTACACCTGCAGCAACTTGGGAAATGATGTCCAGGTCTTGGTAGGGCTTCACAGGAGGGCAGTCCTGGTTTTACTTAGGTGTGTGACTCCAGCAGAAAGCCTTAAGTCCATGAGCAGCAGTTTGGCCCTTGAAACCTTCCCTACTGATGGGTCTTATGTATGCCTCCTACCCAAATTTTCATGGGTAAATCCAGGTAGATACAACTTGCCATAATTGTGCTTACCTCAGTGTCTTCCCACTGGACGAGTTCCTGACTTGGCATGTGCAAGGCACAGAGAGAGCATGCGTCTTGGCAGCGTGAGTCAATCCTTTACTCAGTAATATTTGGACTGCAGTAGCAGCTGGAGGCCTCGTCAAGCCCAGAGTCCTATGATGCTAGATGCTGCTCAAACTCAGGAGGAGGAATGGCCCTGATAAGAGCATGAGTTCTCCACCCCATGACTCTGGGGCCATTTGGTGCTGTCTGGAGGTACCTTAGCTAGCTGGTATACAGGTAGGCATACAGCTTCAATCATGCTATGCTTCCCAGCAGGGTCAGGGGTTTGCAGGATAATAGTAGCCCTCGAGTCTTGCAGCAGAGCTCTGACACGTTGCCTCTCCTGCCTGCACGCACTGCTGCTCTGCAGGTTATTCCCAACCTGCTGGCAGACTCAGCACAGCATCAGTTGCTCCAGCCAAAATTGAAGCGGGCTTTGAAGTAAAGTGCTGGGCTGCCACCTGGGACATCAAAAGTATAGGTAACCATCCTGTTTTGTTGACTCTGCTGCAGGCTAATAATCACCAAGGCAGGGACAACTGGCATAGATAAAGGCAATAGAGGCTTAAATTGCCCAAGCAGTACTCATCCAGATAACATGTGTTGGCATCCCCATATTCCCTGACACTCAGCAGGGATGATTAGCACGAGCAGAGAGCTACAGTCGTGTTCAGAAGTAGGGTGGGTATTTACATGCGATGTGGCACTAAATCATATTTTGTACCTACACCTGCTTGCCTGTAGTCAAGTGAACTGTGTAGTGAAACTAGGAGTGAGCTATGTAGATATGGACAAAGGATTGCAAGAACCCCTTCCCTGTCACCCACTTCATTGAGTATGTAGTATATATTCAGTAGAAAGGAAAAAGAACTTGTATATTTGATTTGGAGTATTTAGAGTATTCTTTCACCTCTACAACCCTCTAAACCAGTTCCTTGGGCTTTGGAAGTTCAGCTAGGAAGAGGAAATTTGTAAAATGCAGAGTTTCAGAAAAAAGACCTAAAAGGCTTTCTTGTACATCCTGAGAAGGCTAAATTTTCAGGATCTATTCAGGCTAGCAGTAAGTCTTTTAATGAACGTAGAGTTTAGGTTTTTTCCAGGGCAATCAAACTACTGTTTGTAGCCATACGTAAGAGATCAGACCTGAAACATCCTATGGCACAGAACAGACTGTTATCCAAGCCTTGCATCCCAAAGCACTGGAATTTTAGAGGAACTGCAGTGTTTAGGGAAAAGATTGAAGTATGTTTCTAGCTGTTTGTTTTGTTTCCTAAAGGATTAGGTACCTCAGTGTGAATTTTAGTCATACCAGGTTGAGCAGAGCTCATAAGAGCTCTTCCCCAATACACAATGCACACAGTTCGTATTATAGATGTCATTACTCCCATCATGTGTAGGGTGTGTATGCAAGCATGTGTGCGTGTGTTTTGAAACAGGTAACTATGCATTTGTGTATATTCTGATCTTTCCGTCACATGAGGATAGCTTATCCTCTTTTTGGGAATGATGGGACCCAATTTACTTTGAAATCAACAGTAAGTGAATCAGATTCACTTCACACAATATCTGCATTGTGTGGGTGATACAGCATATACGAAACAGTAAATACAAACATATCTGTGCCTGAATATGTGATATTGCTTTAGAACAGAAATTGCAATTTTGAGCACAATAGTCAGCATTTGATGGTATTTTTCTGCATTGCTTTCTGTAGCAAAGTCCTCCTGCTGTTAGTTTAAAATGTGGGCGCTAGTGAAAGTTAGGCCCCAAGAGACAGTGTTTTCTGACTGAATTTATGAACAGAAACTGGGCTGCTATGAATAAATAACTAAAAAGATACATAAAAGAGTCATTATTGACCCACCCAGAAGGGTTTGACGCTGCAATGATTTTGGTGTGGGAGCTCTTATTTTCCAGCGATACGTGCCACTTAGAATTCAGCATGGTTAAATTTTCATGATACATACACCAAAAGGCAAGGTGTTAAACCATTCAGACGCTCTGACTTATTTATAGCACCTATCCATCCTTCCCCCCGGCCCCCCCTTTTCCAGTTAATAGAAAGATTCATGATTCTTCATGGTTGTCTATCTAGCGTCTGACAGTACCGACTGCCCTGCTAAAGCAAGTCACTATCTATAATTGATATCCTTCTATGGAATAGGGTACTGGCTGCAATTGAAGGGTTTTGCTGAAAGCTCTTAAATCCTGACAAGTTCTGCCCTTGTTCTGGTTCAGTCGCCGAGCTGCACTGCTGGGATCCCAGGGTTATTTGAACTTGGTACAGAAGGGGTGCGTGTGTTGCACATTAGCAAATCTCAAAGCTGGAGAGCTGCGTTAAAGCCGCCACTGCGTTTGCCTGCCAGGTAGTCTTGTTTAGAGTGCGTTGCACTCCTGAAATGATTGCTTGCATTACTGTTTGAACATGTGTATTATAGGTTTCTTTCTTTCCCTTCTTCTTCTTAAAAAAGATCTTATTTATTTTAAAGCCTCAGTTTGCTGCTGGGGTCTTTATCATTCAGCTGTTTAATTAATTTCTGTGCCCAGTGAGATATTATAATTGGGCTTAGCTGAGCTCAAGTTTGTTTTAAATATGTGATAAATGCACTTGAGCGCCCAGAAGCTAATAAGATATTGTATATTTTTATAAATCTGCTTTTTGTTGCAGTTTGTCTTTTTTTTTTTTCCCCCAGAAATCAGTTTAAGAATAAAATATTGCAAAAGGGTTAGACACTAAAGATAAAAGTTTGTTTAACAAAATTATCCTTCAAGGACATGACTGAAGTTATTGTTAAATATTAATACAATGGCAATCAGAAAAACGCAGTGCTGCCTGTTTCTCTTCCCCCTTGCTGTGTAGCCTTGATGATAATTATTTTTTATTCAAAAACATGCTTGAAGAACTGTAGAGCTATTTTTCGTTAGTGTTTTCTTCTTAATTGTACAGCAATAAAAGTCCCTCATTGTTGTCACATGTGATTAGATGAGATCAAAAAGCCCTAAACTGACAGCGATGGCTTACATTCAGGATTGCATTTGCAGAGGTCTTCCTGCCTATTTGCGAAGCCCCAGTGACTGGAGCACTTCCCCAGCCATCCCCAGGGCAGCTGTTGTGGCTCTCTACCAGGCTCCCTTACCGTGCCCGAGCCAAAAGCAAAGTTTCTTGTGTTTCTTAGGTACCCCACGTGTTCCCAAGGTAATCGCTGTGCACTGAGGATACCCAGAAGAACTGTTACATGAAGTTCCCTGAGTTGAGTTTCTTAATGGTCAGCCCTGGTTGACAGAAGCTGGCCAGCAATCCATGGAGACCTACATAAAACCTGGGCTGTGTCTACAGCTTGCCCTGCCTCAGGATTTGCAGCATCTATAGTGATTTGGGGTGCCTTAATCAATGCTGTGCACCTCAAAACACTTAAGAACATGTCTCCCGTGACATGGAGGTGAGGAGCATAGCACTCTCTGAAGGACTAGACCTCTTTGGAGTAGGTCATTTTGGATGCCCAGAAGTAAGCACACTCAAAGTCAACAGACTTTTGAAAGTCTCATTCCCTCTGCTACCATGCTGCCCTTGGCCTGTGGCTTCTTCCTCAGGTCCGCTGTGGCAGGAGAGTGGCAGGTAAGGACTGGAGAGAGCTTCACCTTTCTTCTCTAAAAAAAAGATCCAACTGCAATGGAAGAATAAGGCAGATTAGAGCGGTTCCCCTGAGTAATAGCTGCAGTGGTAGAGCTGTAAATGATCATGAGAGTCATGCATTGCCCACCGCTTGCAGGAGGAAAAACTGCCTCATGAGCAACCAGCCCCGAGCTGCTAAAGTCGATGGGTTGGTACTCGCAGCTGCGTGGGAAGGCATCTGTGCCTGAAAGGAGGAAATTACGTACAGCTGCTCAAAAGGCAGATTATCCGCCATACATTGGCGATTTCCTTTCTCTGGGTGCTGGACGTGGTCTCACAACTTGTCATGACGCAGGTGAAGTCCCAGCTACGTGAAGCAAATCCCTTCACAATCCCAAAGCAGTGTAATTACACATCCTGGTTTGCAAGCGTCTCTGCATATGTGCAGGGAATTATTTAATTTTTAATTCTTCTGTGCAGAGGCAGTTTTCAGTGCATTTTCATTATAGTTTTATTTGGCTCTAGCACAGTAACACAGAGAAGCTTCAGCCTGCTCACAGGCTCATTGTGCGTGGCAGTGACAGCCACTGCCCTGAAAGGTTCAGAAATGTTTCCTTTAAATTGAAAAGAGTAAGGAATAGATAAGAACATGAAATCCATTATAGTAATCATTTTTTTTCCTGACAAAAGAAGAATGTTTTATGTACAACAGCAAAGGGGGTTTTTGTTGGTGGTTTTATTCTATTTCATCTTATTTTATTTTTTACTCGGTGGTGTCTAGACCCTAATATATATTTGGCGAAGCAACAGTGTGGACAGAAGAAATCATTCTTCAAGTGAGACAAGCCCAGGACTTGGGACAACATGGAGAAGGCAGGGAGTTGTTTTAGAGGCAAGCATGCACCATGGAAAGGTTTTTTCGCAGTTTGTGGATCCTCTCAGTATATTTGATGTTCGTAGCTGTGACAGAACAAGGGGGCAGAGAGGGAGGGAGGAGAGATTATAGCAAAAAATTGTAACAAATGTCTGTCAAGAAGTTTTCAGATTTTGAAATCTCCTCCTCACTCCCTGTTTAAAGGCTGAGTTATAATTATGGCACCACCTTACCGTGCTGGATTATAGGCTGCTGAGCCCATGGTTTTAAACCGTGCCAGAAGAGTAGCATCATTAACAAGCCAGCAATTCATTACGTGGCATACGAAAGCTAGTAAGTAGATCTGTGCCGCTAAGCGCATGTTTGTTTCCATATGGATACCCAACACAGACTTGTTTAAATGAAGCATGTCTTTAACCCCCCATCAAAGGTAACCGTGTAAGTGCTGTCGGGTTTCAAGGTTAAGTAACCACAGACAGACCTCACTGCTCTTCCATAGCCTCCGTAGCCCTTGGGGTCTGTCACGGCCCCTGTTTGCCTTCCCAGCACATCCTTGCTCAGCGCCAGCCACCCTGATGCCCTCTGCCTTCCAGCAGTGTTAGAAGTCAGTACTGCTGCCTTGTAAAGGGATCTCGTTCGCTCTGGGCTTGACCCAAAGGCCAGCTGTGCTTTGGCTCGAGTCCTCTTAAGCACTGCACTACACAAGCACATTGGTAGTTCCCCTACCTAGGGTCTGGCTTTTGATGAACCGCAGAGAAGAGGGGAAAAAAGAATAAAAAAAAAGTGGGGATTTCTTTTTTTTGATACAGAAAGGTTTACAAAAAAATAAATCCACCCTAATCTGTGAAGTATTAAGAGGGGATTTAGAGAGAGAAATGTAATCATTTTTTTAATTTTAATTCCTCTGTAATTAGCATTTCTTTCACAGCATTAGGAAAACTTGTTGTTAGTCTGATGCTGCTATGGCTGCTGGTCATATGAGTTGCCAAAGTCATTGTCTTTGAATTGGTGTCCCTGAAAGAGGTTGCTAAACTATGACATGCCATTTCAATAGCACTTCTTTTCCACTGCTGTGGCTAGAGATGAACAGTGCTTCTCCTGTTCTGTGGCTAGGGATGAACAGTGCTCCTCCTGTGCCCCGAGAAGTTACTCTAGCCATTTAGACTGAAATCGGAACAAGTGGGCGCTTGAGTGGAAAGGGCTGTGCATGGCAGGGAGCAGGGTTTGGCCTCTGACCATGCTTTTAATCACAAAGCACTGGTTAGGTGGTTTGTGGATATACGTACTTATTTGAAATGTTTATTTTACCTGAGAGTTCAGCTAGTGAATTCTTTCAGGTTAGCGATGCTTCATAGGTGACTTCCAGTTTTGGGGAGAAGCGTAGGATAAGAAGCTTCCAGACAAGTCCCAGGGGAGCCCGTGCTGACTGAGTGACAGACGAGTAGGCAAGAGCAAAGCTGCAGGGTGAGTTGACTCTTCGGCTCCTGACTCCTGCAAGCGTATCGTGAAGAAGAGAGAAAAGGGAAGTTCCTGCTTTTGCCAGGATAAAGTGGATTTGCCTAAACAGAGCTGTGGTTTCTGTGCAGCTTTTTCCTGCCTTGCTACTGCTGACAAAGTGATTTGCTGTTATGTAGCCTGTCTTATTATGATGAACCAGTGGAAGATCT
The DNA here is from genome assembly GCA_013399095.1 of Psophia crepitans. Taxonomy (NCBI): domain Eukaryota; kingdom Metazoa; phylum Chordata; class Aves; order Gruiformes; family Psophiidae; genus Psophia; species Psophia crepitans. The sequence goes on from VWZZ01005045.1 coordinate 124,693, forward strand.
ACCTCGAACCTCCTGGAGTCCCCTGTTCAGTCTCTGCACTGCTTTTGTCACTCCCGACGAGGATGTCATCCGTAGTGCAGCCCATCTTCCTGTCTTTGTCACAAGTGCTGTGTTCTCCTTCGTAGCTGCCCGTATGGTACCCAAAAAGTTTGCCCATAGCAGCCCGATGCCTGGAAGAATAGAAATCTATGAGTGCTGGCCCAGCAGCGTGGGGAAGTGCTTTTTCTCAGACAGAAGTAACAGGTGAGCATGCGCAAACAGGCAGGGACAAGCAAGGTCAACAGAGGCGAGTGCAGCTTTTGCATTTGGTTTTGAGAGGGCTGGGCTGCATGGGTTCATTTTTGCTGTCTCTTTTGTTTGTGTAACCTCTTAATAGAAAGAAAAAAAGAAGCATATGAGCCTTTTAGTCGTAGTGAAACAAATCTAGTGTTTTCCAGTGCTTAAACTTTTGTGCGAGCATGACTTCTCTTCAAGGTGTCGGGTGCCTAATCTATAAAATGAATGGGTGGTGGTTTTGTCAGGAGTGGGTCCTCTGGTGGCTTGCACTGTAGGTATGAGGTCTGCATATACCATTCTTACGTGTATCGCAGGGCTGAGATGCTGCAGTTCTCCGTGAGATAAAGTAGTCAAGCTGAAAATGAAACAAAGCTCTAACTGTATCCCTCCTTGTGTTTAGCAGAGATAAACTACAGTGGAGTCTCAGTGCTGCTCCGTTTGGCTTCTGGCAGCAGCTTTAATTGGTAAAATGCAGATTTTTTTTTTGATCAAGAGAGGATTATTCTTGTTATCAGTCTGGAGCATCTTATTTCAAGATGAAAAGGCTTCGCTGAATTACAGATGCCAACATTTTTACAAAGCACTTTGGCGATTGACATCTCAAAGAGAAAGTATGATTTATTAGCCTATAATGGCTAACACTGAGCACTGGGCTAGGTCCCACTGATTTGTGAAATTGCTTAATATGAATTGCCTTTTTGTGTAATTCAAGCCCCAGGTTTTTCAAATAAACTTAGAATATAAAGTGTATGGAACATTACATACCTGGAAAGGGAAAAGGGTAATGGGGCTGTGCAGCTAAAAAGAAAAGAAAGGCCAAGGAAGGGAGAAAGAGAAGGAGAAAGAGAGCAAAGAAAGAAAAAGACCTACTCTAAATCCATCTTGGTGGTGCTTTTTTACAGTAGTTTGGTTGATATCTTGGCAGGGTAAAGATTAATAACAAGCCTTGTCGCTATCAGTACCTGCTTGTCGATTCTCTGTAACAGGGCTGTCTGTTCAGCATGGAAATTATTGATTAAATAAAAATTGCTATTAGATTGTGATGTGATCCATAATCACAAACAATGGTGGACATTCCTCTTTTAGATCCCAAGCCATGCATCAAGTTTTTCCTTGCAGTAATTTATATTGTGCTGACACTCGCACCCATTAGGCTTTTATCCTCTCCTACATGTGTCAAGAAAGCACTAAAAGAAAGAACAGCAGCAGCACAGTGGCAGGTAGAAACTCACTAAATTTTCAGAGAGAAGCACAGCATAGCTTTGCTTCTAGTTAGCACCTTATCCCTGCAGTGATTTCTGCCGGATGAGGGCAACACCCCTTGAATTCAGGGACCTTTTTCAGAGTGATTTCAGTGAGAGCAACAACTTGTTCCAGAAGTATTCGTACCTAAAATTATTACTGCCTTTTTTCCCTTCCATTCTTCCCTTGCCTCTGGTTTTATTTTTGATCATTGTTTAAGGTATTCCTATGGATAGGCCCTCCATGTCAGGATGACGTGGAAAGGAGATGCATCCTGGGAGACCCAGTATGGTTTTTGGGGTATTTTTAGCATTCTGGAGTGCAAAGGACAAGTGGGTTTCCTGTATTTATTTAGTTCTGATGCTTCCTAATTTGAGGAATCCAGAATTGGAGTGCTTCAGTTAAGACTGCATCACTTTAGGGTGAGTTAATTAAAAAGATAGTATCTCACTGTTCTCTTCACAGCACATGTTAGCACAGTACCAACTCTCTCTCTCCTGGGAGAGCTTTTGTCTAAAACTAAAGGAAACTTAGTCAAAATATCTTTGAGAGTTTGGCCACTTACAGGGATTATGCCCACACAGCTTTTCTGTCCCTTTATCTCAGAAGATTTAGGCAATATATATGTCACAAACTGATCAAGCCCCCTTGGCCTGGCTGCTAGGGAGGGGCATTCCTGTAGCTCCAGGCTGTGCATTGTAGATTGTTTGGCCAGTTCCCAGCACTAGGCAGGATTGCTAAACGAGTTTTGTACCTCTGTTTGAGAGGTGAGAATATAGAAGCTTAATATATTGTGGGTGTGAGATTATTTTTGTTAGTGTAAGTTTTCTTAAAGTTAGTAACATTAAGGCTTTATCCTTTAAAGTGTTATCAGTGCTAATTATCATACGGTGTATTACTGTATCTCACTACCTTTGGGGTAGTTTTTGCATCTATTTCTTGTGCCTAAACCATTTCCAATTTTATCACAGATAATCCAGAAAACCCTACCTGCAGTATTTGACCATTTGCCACATTAAATTTGGCTTGAAGAGTGTTTAACAGTGAGTGTAGCTTACTTCATTATGCAGGGCGAATAAAAGTTTTCAGGCTTGGCCACTGTCATTTAAATCAAGAGACTACTTCATTTTGCAAAGCCAGAGCATATGCCTTGCACACCTCCCTCCAGTGCTGCCACTTTCTCCGTGTGGATCGGAGCCAAGGGATTACCAGCCAGGAAATTAATTGCCAAGGGGATTCCGACACTTACGGTTAATAAAAAAGCTGAACAAAGAAGGGTGCTTTGTGTCGCATTCTGTAGGCGCCAGGCTCCAGCTCTGATAGGTTTTGGATGAGGGAGGGTTAGAGAGATACAGGGCTGCCCTTTGGTTTATTCCTGCAGACTTCTGGGGCTGACTGACAGCGCAAGGCTGTGCCAATGGTGTGTAGGAGGAGAGATGAATCTTTGAGGTAAACCAGACTATTCAAAATTGAATTTTAGTTACCAGAAGCACCTGCAAGTTCACTGCAAGTCAATTATAGTGCGTGGAATGCAGGGCAGAAAAAAAAATAATTTGCCTTAGCTCTTTTCTAAGTGCGTTAGGTGATTACCCCCATGTTCTACTAAGAGACCCTGTACAGTTTTCATTCCAACAGCTCAAACGTAAGTCTGTAGTTCAGCTACAACACAAGACTGGCTGTGGTATATATGAGACAACAGAAAATGTTATCCTTTGGCAAGAGAGAGATGAAAGAAGGTATCTCTGCTGCTGCTCCCTGGAGCAGCAAGGGTGACTAACTTCTAACATGTGACAGGCTTTTGCTAACCCTGACGTTGCTCTACGATGTGGCTGGGATGACCAAGCCTAGCGCAGATGTGAAAGATAAATTTTTAAGACGTGTCCGACGGAAGAAAGCGGAGGGAGGTCTCAGAGGAGCAATAAACTGTTGCACGTGCTGAAGCTTGTTAGAAATGTTTCTTAGAGATGTTAGGAAGGAAGTGCCCGAAATACCTTCCCCAGTTCAGTCATGATGTCATGGTTTCAACACACCACCGCTTCTGTCACTCACCAATGTTGTATTAATTCTACCAGGATCTTCTCTGATTAAATGGACGTTAAAATATACATCTCCTAGTAAAGATTTGGATAATGCCTATCACTGCCATCATTTTTCTTTGTAGTTTCTGTGAAAAGTGTTGTGTGTTTTTAAGTCACTACGTTCGTGACTTATTTTGGGGTTTTTGTACATTTCATTGTAAGAAGTGGATCAGACATTATCTCCTGATCTGAACTTCAGCTTTCGTGGATTATGTATAAGGAGACATTAAGTGCATTTATTGAAAAAGACCCTTTTATTCAACAGACTCTTTCTGCAGCCAAAACATTGGTATTTTTATGATCAGGGCAATTTAGATGTGTCCATGTGGTAAGCATAGGACTCTCTCTAAAAAAATTAAAAAGGTTTACTGATCAATTTGCACAGGAAGATCCTGCTGAGGGAATATCTTTTCTTTCATTTTCAGTGTATCAGATTTAGCTGTGCTGCAATCATTAAAAAAAGTACTAAAAGCAGAAGAAAGTGCATGGTTTTACAAAATCTGGTCCAGGGTTGAACTAAACAAAGTGCATGTTGTTCAGGACGTCCTGTCCGCATGCTTAGTGTTACTATCCATATGTTTAATACACTCCAAAGAGCAGATCCTGTTTAATTGTCTGACGTTTACCTTGCTATTTCGCCCCATTAGGAGCACAAGATTTTCAGTAAAAGAAAGCAATGGTTTTAACTTTTTTGTAAGGCATTGAGTACTTTGCTAATCCTTCTGTGTAGATAGATGACCCGTTGTACCGGTCTGTGAGTCTGGAAGACTTCAAAATCTTATTAAAAGAGTGCTTTTCAGCTTTTCCTTGTTCTACCTTGCTATAGCCTTTCATAGGTTTGTAAATTGGCTCATGGGATTAAGCTGTTTGTCTCTGCTAATATAAAATGATACAAAGCTGCTGTAATATATGGTTACGTTTTAACTCAAAGAGCCTGTTGGTACTAACCTGCTTGCAGTCTATTTCCAAACCTGTGCACTGAAAGGCAGTGTGAATTTTAACAGATTTCTGTCTTTAAATCTGTACAATTTTTATAAAAACAGCTCTGGGTTTATAGAATTCATTTGGTGCACCGCAGTTATTGGGATATTTTGCTGGGTACATTTTTACTTCCATTTTTTTCTGCTCAAGGCGTCTTCACTGTTGAGCATTTATTTCTTGGCCCCATCAGTCTGGTTTACATTGTGGAATGTAGAGATGAGAAACCTCTTCCCATTCTGTTTTCTTGTGAACATGTCCTAATTTAAGGGAAAATATTGTTACTTTGAGCATGGTTAGAAGCCATGGCTGAATAACTAACTGTAAGAGCTGCCAAAGCCCTGCTCCTACAGGGAGTTCCATGTGTCAGGACCCAATGGAACTTAATGGGCTGCCACAAGAGCCCGTGCAAGCAGAGCAGTGAGCAGAACCATGATCTACACATCTCATCTAGGAGCAATGGCTGGAATTTATCAAAGCCAAACAGTATGGAGATAAAATAGTTAATTTCAGGTTTAATATATACAGCAGGTCTAATTTCCATTGAAGTCAGATGAGTTATGGTGGCAGGAAAGAGGCCTATAGATCTTTGTCTTCTGCAGCAGTGTGGGAAAACGTCCAAAGTATTTAGTTCTTCTGCCTCATGTGTGCTGGTGTGCTTCTTACAAAATCAGGACGGTATTTTCATTCTTCATACTATTTGCAAATAAGATGAAATACCTATCGTAATGCCTCTTTATGATGACTTCCTTCTCAAGTGTGCTGGCAGGAGTCCTCTGTGGTCTTTTTTAGCCAGTGAGAAAAATCCCGAAATAGAATGTATGCTTTTAAGTACGTTACACTAACATCTGTAGCAGTGCTATGTACCGGGCTGTTCAAGTTTCGGGTTTTTTTTAAGGTAGGGCCTGTTTTTCATGTATGTTTTTGTTAAAGATTGTACACAGCTGTGTGTGAGTTCAGATTTGTAAAGATGGAAGTCAGCCATTGCTCACGTTGGGTACTGCCTGTGAGGGAATTTTAATGGGTTTTAACTTGGTTTTCCTAGAAATTCTGTAGCAGTTGCATGTAAAATCAATTTTTATCCCTAAATGCAAAGATCATGAAGCAGAAAATTTTCAAGTTGAGCCTCAGGTGGTTTTCTCTCCTTCCATATTCAGTCACTCCTAGAAGGTGTCAGGCAGTGTATTTTCTAGGCAACATGCACTGGTAATCTCAGGCTTAGTGAAGGGCAGATGTTTGATTTCAGGCCTGTCCTTACCCTCTTCCCCATCTAACTGTAGAAAAATCTCTGCCCTTGTTTGCCCACTACTGTTTTGACTAGGTTTGAGAGGAATGTGTAACAGATTTTCAAGGAATGTGGAGCTCTTTGTAATGAGGATCTCCTCTCTTGTGAGCTTATGGCAGGAACAAGCATTGCACCTCCTTGCAGTCATGCTGTAGAGCTGTTTCCTGAAGGCAGGAAACCTTCCTGCATCTCAAGCTGTAGCACTCCTGCCTGTAGCCAGCCCTCAGAAAGCCTGTGGGCAGAGCTTGTGTGCATATGTGATGGAGAAAGAAGGAAGGAGAGCAGGCAGAACAGGCTGGAGATCATCGGTGCGGGGCTGGGGTATAGGATTTGAGAGAAGACTACCTTCAGTCGCTATTGCATCATACAGGCCAACATCACAGTTTCATCACTTAGTGGGTCTTAAACCCTTTGGCAGATGGCCTTTATTCAGTCTCTTCTTCTAGCCCTGGCCTTTAGAGCCAAGTTTGAGTTCTCCATCACTGGTCCACACTTCACCTGGATTCTGTCTCCCTCAGCTTTTCTCCTTGCTAGTCGTCTTGGGTGTTTAGTCTGGAGAAGAGGAGGCTCAGGGGAGACCTTATTACCCTCTACAACTACCTGAAAGGGAGTTGTGGTGAGCTGGGGGTCGGTCTCTTCTCGCAGATAACTAGTGACAGGACAAGGAGGAACGGCTGCAAGTTGCGCCAGGGGAGGTTTAGGTTGGAGATAAGGAGAACTTTCTTCTCAGAAAGGGTGGTTGGACACTGAAATGGGTTGCCCAGGGAGGTGGTGGAGTCACCGTCCCTGCGGGTGTTTAAGGAAAGGTTAGATGTGGTACTTAGGGACATGGTTTAGTGGGTAATAGGTGGTGGGAGGGACGGTTGGACTAGATGATCCTTGAGGTCTCTTCCAACCTTAATGATTCTATGATTCTATGCTGCAGGCACCAAATTACCCTAGATTTTTCTCATGTGACCTCTTCACAGAAGACAGGTAAAATGTGGGTGTAATTTGGAGATCTAAATGTGAAGAGCATAAAAAGCACAAAATAAAAGTGAGCTAAACGTGGATATCTAAGATTATTTTTCTTGAAGTGATTTCTGTGCATTGCTGAAGCCTTGGTGAAGGTGATAGGTGTAATAGGGTTCTACCTGTCAAGTTGCATTTTGCAAAAGGGATTACCTTCCAGCAGAAGGCTTTCTTGCTGATAGCTTAGCAGTTACATGGTCAGCACAGCGCTCAAACTGCGTCTGAATGTGCACAGTTTGCACCAAGATAGATGCTGGTGTGAATAGAAGTTGGAGGAGAGTTTGTCAGTGTCCACGCAGTGGCATGGAGCGTGTAATACAAACTGCTGGAGTTGTGCAAGGAGTGCACTGCAGCGGAGGCAGCCAGGAGGGCAGCCAGAGCAGGGAAGTAATGCAGACAGGTAGGAGAAAATGGTTGGGAGAAATGCCAGGAGCGATCAGCTTGCAGTTGGCCCCTTGTCCTCTTTCAGGAGCAGCAGGAGGGCGCTTCTTCCTTACGGGCTACTTCATCTCAGTGCCCCAAGAAGTTAGTCTTCCTCATGGTCACCCTGTTGCATTTTTCCCTGCTTCAGCACTTCTCAGGAGAGCAGGACATACCCTTGGAGGGCAGAGACATAACCAAAACATCCCTGTTTGCCAACAGTTGACTTGAGCACCTGGTTTGTGGTTTCTGCTTTCAGTTCCTTCACTTCTCTGCTGCAGGTCCTTCACACAAATGCAATTAGCCCTGTCCTTGGGCGGGTCACAGGTTTAGGTGGTTGCAGAGAGAAGTTGAGCTTTCTTTTTTGGTAGCATCGCAAAATATGGAAGCTGTGATACCTTGCTTGAACTAAGGCAAATGTAATACAAAGCATCAGTGTTGGAGGAACTGGCAAAGCCCAGTTATCACAGTCACACTCATTGAAAAATTATTTCCATACATTTGGAAAAAAAAAGAAAAAAAGAGTAAAGAAAGCTGGAATTCCTGTAACATACCAGCTTGACATGTTAACCTCCCAACTAGTAATACAAAAACGCAACCTTCAAGAAAGAGAAGGCACTTGAGTTTAGACAGAGTTATGGAAGGGAACATCAGAGAAGAAACAAAGCTGAGAGACATCAAAGCATCTTTCCTACCACTGTAAAAGTGGAAAGATTAATGTTCACAATGTTTATATTGATGTTCTGGCAGAATCTCATTTACTAAATTTTTAGGTTTAGGAAATAAAGATGCAGTTTCTGCCCGTTGCTTTATAGCTGCGTGCTCTTACACAGGAAATCAAGGGAGCGCTGTAAAACATTGCCCTTGATGGAGCTGCGTTTTGCTGCTAACAGACTTAACTGTACTGTATACATGAATATATGTATATTAAGTGAAACAAGAACAAGATGTGATCTTATTGGGAAAGAATCCCCGCAATATCCCCAAAGTTCCATTCCCCTACAGAATATCCCACAGCCTACCAAAAAGCTGCCCAGAGCCTGGAATCATAGATACAGGCTGAGGGAGTCTGTTCCCAGCCTGACGAGCAAGCTGTTTGCCCTATTGGTATTATACATATCTATACTGTCTAACTACTATATCAGAGATTAAAAGAAGGTCATGCTGTATTATGAACCGCTGTCTTTATTTTTAGGATTAGATAACTTTTCTCTCTTTTTCCCCCCACTGATTCTCTTTATGTCCTAAGGGCAGATCCTTTCTCTTGGGTCAAGAATGTAATAAGGCAGGTTTTCCTCTCTCCAGGATATTGTGTCTGTCTCACTGTGTTTAAATTGCCACAGAAAGCTCTTCTGAGCAAAATACAGTATTTTCTTTGTACAAGAGCCAACGATTGACGTATCCTTGGGGACTTCTCTGTCTTTAGCATTTAAACATACAAGTTGGATATGTTTAACCTATTGATAGGCAACGAAGACACCTACAGAATTTATTGCCAGAGAACAAAAGGAGAAGCAGAAAGAAAACAGCTTTTTTCTTTTTAACTTGGGGATTGAGAACTTTTATTGCTGCTGTTAGTGTAGAGAGAGAAAAAAAAATAATCAGACCTATATTTTCAGCTGAAACAGGGAGGTGAGAAGAAAACAGTCCTGCTGGGTTGTGTTCTTTGAATTAGCATATTCCTATTTCTTAGTAATGCGGTTGCACATTTAGAACACAAGACTTCTCCAAGCCCACACATAAAAAAAATCATTTGATTCACCATGGCTTGGTTAAACAGCCTTTGGGGCAAAAGGATGACTCCTGCTCAGGCTTATAGCAAACTCAATAAAGTGCAAATTATTATTAGATTGACTGTTCTCGTTCTTTGTGCATTTCTTGCTTCCGAACTTGTACGACCCATGAGACAAGAACAGTCTCTTTCCATGTGTTCCACTGACCTCAGATCTTTAATACATTTTTAAATATGGTTGTAAACCCGGTCTTCTCCCCGCGGCAGCTGTGCTGGCCCAAGACGGCTGTTGATCCCAACTGTTTGCTGCAACATCTCTGAGGTTCCACTCAGTCTACCCTTCACTTGGGAATGCTCCCTCAGGCACCGGAGTCAAAACAGGCGGATTAACCCAAGCCCTTCAGACCGAGGCAGGTGAATAAGCAGTTTATGAGCTACTGAGGCAGTGATGTTGGAAGCACAGCAACACCTTGCTAAGAACAGGTGATGAGCTATGGTTCTGCTACGGGGCAGAACCATGCAGTGTCAGCACAGCCAGAACATGGTGTGATTCCGTCCTCCCCCCGCCACTTCCCTCCTTTCTTAATATTTCCATCCTTTCTTCCAGCCATTGGTTTCCATGCTGCCCTTCTCCTGTGCCTGTCATCCCCGTCCATCTACTTCTCTGGGCTGTCTCAAGTTATAAATCATAATTATTTTTCAGTTGACTTGGGCTTCTAATTTTGATCCCTCCCTTTTTTCATTGACTGGTATTGCCAGTTCTCGAGGGACAGAGATGGTAATCCAGAACGGCACAGTAATAAATGAGCTTCAAGCATGCATTCAGCTGGAATGCTGACTGCAGTCTGATTTTTTTTCTTACAATAAAATGTTAACAGTCATGTACACAGAGTTCATACATTGTTTGTAAAATCGCATAAGTTATATTTCCTATTTTCCACATACTTCATTCCTTTCTGAAATAACCACATTTTGACTGAAACTTTATTTGGTGATCTGCTTTTTTCTTAACGATTGAAACCTTTTTAGTCACACTGAAGTTACAGACATTTGTGGTGCATATTTTTTTAATACTGTTAAAAAAGCCACACTCCTCCATCTCACATGTAACCCCAAAATATCTGATTACTGAAATGTTGTATGGCACTAGTCCTCATTTAGGTTTACAGTCATAACCAAATATAGGGAGAGCAGGGGACTTCATTTGTTAATAGTGGAAAACTTTGAAAATTAAGTATTGCAATTGAATGACAAGATCAAACACTGCAGGGTGAGGAGTGCAGTGTTTAGACAGAGTATTTAGTTCATTCATTATACACAGAAGAAATTGCCATGCAGCACTTTTAAGATCCAGCTGATTTTAACTGTGGGTATTCCATTTCAGGAAAGGTGTCAAGACTGTCGAGGTGCTGACGTGCTTTGGGCCAGATCAGTGGATTGTGTAAATTGTCATGTTGCTAATCAGCGTTAGCAGAGATCTGTCACAACAGCATTTCTTAAATCTTCCATAAAGTATGCAAGACAGCCTCAAGAACTGTAATAGAATAACAATAAATGTATCCAAAGGAAAGGAGGCAGGAGTGGTGATAGTTATCTGAGCTTCTCCACAGGCACGTGCCTATGCAGAAATGCAGAGTTCTTCATGTATAGCTGTAGCTTTGACTTGACTTTAGGAACTGCAAGCAGCTTAAGCATTTATGCCACCATAAAGGTTTAAAGCAGCTTAAGTGCTTCTTCCATCTCAGGAACTAAAAATGGCTTAAGTACTTATGCCACCCTAAGGACACGAGGTCAAAAGCGTACTCTTGACTTGTACAGCAGGGAGGAGACATTAGTCTCTTGTGGTTGTTTAGCCTGTTGTGCCTGCAAATGATCTTCAGTAGGAAAAGGACAGAAGGGATCCATACCTATTTTCCAGCAGATAAGAGGAAATTAAAATGCATGCATTGTTCTAACAGAGTCATAGAAGTTAGAGAGAGACTCGATTGCAGTGATTGGAATGCATCCGAAAAGTCTGCGGGGGATTTCACTCCGTGGAGATGCAGGTTTTTCCTCCTCACAATGGAATTTTTATTGTCACAGGACATTTCATGTCTCACCAGGACCTCCTTTATTCCCCATCTTCTCTACAAAACTTTTGTCTGCCCATCTTGTTATGGATCATGGAGTTAATCTTTATCAAGATGTTAATGAGATGGGAGGGAGGCCTGCCTGATGTCATCTTTTAGTTGCCTAACTACCTAAAATGGTAGTGAGGTGCAGTGATGAGCCATGGATTGCATCCCTGGGGAGCAGGCAGGCATGGATACTTGCTTAAGTGCTGCCCTGTCACTTTGTTGAATTCTGATACTCTTTTTACAATCACTCAGATATCTCAGGAAGGCGTGTGGGTCAAGAACCTTCGAAGTATGCACACCACTCATGAGCAAGTGACTACTTTCTGAGGGAGTCAGAGACCTAAATTATAGAATCATAGAACCATTAAGGTTGGAAGAGACCTCCAGGATCATGTAGTTTAACCGTCCCCCTACCACCTATTACCCAGTAAATCATGTCCCTAAGTACCACATCCAACCTTTCTTTAAACATACCCAGGGATGGTGACTCCACCAGCTCCCTGGGCCATCCAGCCAGTTTTCAACCCAGCAAAGAGTGTTGTCCAAGCCATGGGCCGCCATGTATGTACTATCATGTATGAGGGGTTTTGCTTTCCTGGTCCTTAAATCTCCACCTGTACTGTGGCCATAGCAGCAGACACTGTTTCCCAAGGTTTGTTCTTAGGAGGGGTACATTCACAAGCTCCGAGGTACTCAAATGCTTTGGTAATTGTCTCATCTCTAAAGCGGAGGAGAGATCTGTGCTTATGACTAAGCTAGGTCAGAGAAGTTTGAATTCTCTTACGCCTAGTCTGGTGAGCTCTGATATACTTCCCAATATTCTGGTCGAGGCTGAAGTCATACTAGAGCAGGTGGAGTGTAGGGCTGAGAGAACCACTGAGGAGGGATGGACTAACACAGTGCTGGAAGTGCCAATAAGGAACCTGGGAACAAGGTGACAGGCAGGACACAGGGAAGGGTAAGAGGGGGAAAGAGGACTTGATCATCCTAGAGAAGACCAGAAGGAACCAACTCTTTAATCCAGCAAATGAAGGCAGAGAGGAGAGTGCTGTCAGTTTGGGTAGTGGAGGGAGAGAAAGAAACACCGTGCAGGGAAGCAGAGCTGTTTAAGCTAAAGGATAGTGTTGGCACAAGAACAAATGAGTATAAATTGGCTGTGAATAAATCAAACCTAGAAATTAGTTGCTAACCATCTTCTAGGACTGAGTTCCCAGAAGAGCATTCTGCTGGGAGCAGAGGGAGCAGATCACCAATGTACTTAGAAGATGAAGCTTGCTGCCTTCATGACTGGGATTATGCGTAGCAGGGCTTCCCACAGTAAGGGGTGGGCCTGATGACCAAGAACCCTTCTCTTCTTTCTAACTGTATGTGGGCTTAAGGACAAATCTATATTCCCCTATGCAAATAAGTGTTTCCTGCAGGATTTACAGGTGAGGGACAGCTAATTCCCTTCCAAACCAGCCTCAGAGCTATCCAGTCTGGTACTGCCGGACCCAATCTCTGCACGTGTCCTCTCTGCAGCCCGTGGGCTCCGCGGCTCCCTCGTGCAGCTGCGGGATGAGCTGTGTTTAGCAGCTGTTCCACTGCGGTGCCTCTTTGCCGTTCGTGCTGCACCTCCTATGCAGCAAATGCAGCGGCTCTGCTGTTTTGAGGGACTTTCCGTGGCAGTACCGTCCAGAGGCAGATTTGTGCTAGGTGGCTTAAATGCTGCTTCTGCGTGATGTCAGTAGTGAAATTAAGTGAGAAGTCACTAAAGCACCTACTTTTTTTTTAATTTTTAAAATGCAGAAGAATAACTGTGAGAAGATAAAAGTCTGAAATTGTCATCGTATAAGTTAAACTGATTTTTGGCAATGGTGATATGCCAGCCACTGTGCTACTAACTTGACACGCTATGCCAATACAACCTGGTCCCTTGCCAGGGACCTTGACATAAGTTAGGGCAGTGTGGCTCGGTTAGAAAGCAGAATCAGGAGATTTTCCCAGTGTTTTCTGCTTTATCCCCAAATAACACTTTGCTTTCAGATGCAGTCTCAGTTGCAGGTGACAATCATTCTTTCTCTGTTACTCCTAAGTCATTCCACTGGTATGAAGAGGCTTTCTTCCTGCTGTGACTACTGTGAGAGCACATTTGGCCTGTGTTTATGTATTGAATAGCTAATGGGTACCACGCAGTCAGCTGGGATATGCTTAGATACTCCTTTCTTCTAAAAAACACACAGAGGACGGAAATAGAATGCTAAGATTATTGCAGATCCTACCACCAGCATCACCTCACATCATATGCTACAGGACGGAGTTGCATGTAGGGTGTGCACTGATTATATGAGAACATGCATGATTTAAGGTGTTTCCTTCTTCAGTAGTATTTCTTACCATGTAAGCATTTGTGCTTCCAGGACACTTCAGGTTGTGCTCCCTGTTACCTCTGTTTTTTGAGCTTCCCCAATAGAGATGGCAGGCTAACTTCAGCCTTGATTTCAACGAATTTGGTGGCTTTTTTTTTTTTTGTTGCTCTGGAATTGAAATCCATCTCAGAGCTCTCTCCTTCAAAGCGAGGGCATTCTGAGACCAAAATCAGTATTTAGGTCAGCTCCCTCTGTTTGTTTTAGGGTATTTTGGAGCCAAATGATAAAAAAACCCCATTTTTTAAAGAAAAGAAAATAAGCCAGGACAGACTGAGGTTTGGTAATGAGCCTTGAAGTGGCATGAAAGTGACTGGTATTCTGCAAATGACCCCTGTTTAGCAGCTTTTTGGAGCTGTCTGCAATGGGAGATAGCTAGTAGAATTCCAGCTTTTAATGGGGGCTTTTTTTTTTTTCAGGTCAAAATTCTTAATAATACAGAGCTGGTGCTTCAGAGCCTTATGTTAGCAAACCCGACACTAGGGAGTAATATCATTGGCTTTCATGTGCCTATTTACTGTAATAAGGATTACCAACGTAAGTAAAACTTGCAGGTTTGGGCCTACAAAATTAAAAGAAAAGCCTTTTCACATCCTGAAACTGCATCAAAATTCAATTTCACAAGGAAAAAAAAATCCTTCTGATCTAGTCCCTGGAATGTGACATTTCATGGGTGTAATAAGGTTACAAACAGATTATAAATTGAAACCCTATAAATCCTTATTGTACTGTACCAAAGCTTCTGCTTTGCATAATACTCTTATTCCTGACGGTTCTTTGTTTTACAAGCTCAAAACTATTCATTCCCTCTCATAATAGAGACCAGGGAACCAAAAACACCGTGCAAAATCCAAAGGTAATTATCTGAGTCGAAGAACCTGAATGCCAGAGTTCACAAACTTCTGAACTCCTCTAATTGCCGTTGTTGACACGGTGAGACCTCCCTCTTCCTTTAAACGTGTTGTAAATATTGCACATGGTTCCTGCCAAATGATAATGATAAAAAATCCCAGAGTAGATTCAGTTCTTGTTTTGTATTTGCATAGTTCTGCCTACATGTCCACAGCAGGTGGCTCATCAGTTTTCAAATCGTAACTTGAGTGTACGAGGGCATTTGAATCTGACCCTGCGCGTTCGGGATTACAAACGCCGTGAATCTCCTTACCTGAGAGCACTGCTATTTTCTGCTGTTGGGCTTTGACTTGTGCTGATTTAATGTCTAGCAAGTGTCTTCTTCCAGACCAGCCTTACATTATTTGGGCACATTTATAGGTCTGCTAAAATATCACCCCTCTGCAAAAAGCAACTGAGGAACTCATCTGAGAGCTAAGGAAATTACCCAGATTAGCAGATGATGTCATAGGCTCATTTCTTCTAGGCTTTACCTGAAGGTGAGGACCCTCAGAGGGGTTGGATGAGAATGAGATGGCTAGATGGCTTTGTAGGTGATCTCTCAGAGGCCAACTTGGAGCATCAGAGCAATGAGGGAAAACAGCACAAAGAGGGGTTTGATCGTCGGAAGAGCAGAGGGAGTAGGGAAGGAGTGACAGGATAAGAGAGCAGGGCAGACGAATATGGAGGGATAGTTGTGCAGTGACCTGAGGGTAATCACAAGATACTTGACAGATGAGCCAGTGGAGTGATGTAAAGAGGCGAATGATCAAGTCGCCATCCTGGACAAGCTTTGTCAGCCGCAGCGGCGAGCCTGGGCTGGGCAGGGAGTGAGGAAGGGAGCTTTACGCCCAGAAGAAAGGCCAGTTTTAGAGGATGCTCACGCTGATAAAGGCCAGAGGTCTGGACCAAGGAGCAAGCTCATTTGCAGGGACAAAGAGAAACGGTGTCCTATGGAGAATTTCTCTGAAGGAGCATCCACGATGCCTGAGTGTCCACACAGTGGGAGGTAGAGGGAAGTGCTATTGTAAACTGATTGAACCAGCACTGAAGTTTTTGTATCAAATGGAAATCCTGTGCCATGCACTCAACTTGCATTTCCCTCTTGGCTGTGTAGGTTTAACCAGATAACTCGTAGTCTGTAATGTTTACAGAAGGATTTGGCTGAGAATTACTTCAATGCATTGAGTTTTTCTTTCAGAAAAGAAGAGTGCACATTAACCTCACTGTACTCTTCTGATGCCATTTCACAGCGTGGGGCATCTGTGCACTTTCGGTGCAGGCATGTGTAGTACGGATGGACTATGGATCTGCACTGGAAACACGAACTCCTGCAGATGACGTGTTGTACGTTCTCCAGCACATCTGCTCTGTTCATGCGCTCTGCACCCCATCACAACTTTTAAGAAATGGCAGTAAAGTTTCAGAAAGAGAAAAAGAGCAGTCATCTTTTATAGGCAGCGCACATCTGTTTGCCATGGCAATGGCACATAATTGTGAACATAAGTGATTTTATTTGGTTTTCTGATTGATTGTTTTCAGGACTTCAGAAAAGATAGGATTATCTTCTTTGTGTTCCAGTATGAACTACTGAGTTTCTGTACGGCTGGCTTTTTCTGTGAGCTACTTACGGAACAGATACCGATTTCATCGCTATTAACTCTGGAAGGAGTTTGTCTCGTACCTTAATGGAAATAATCGCATTTGCTGAGAAATGCAGCCATCTAGTGGCACAGCTAGCAAGTACAGCAACGGTGAAGTCTCTGAGGCAGGCTTTCTCCAGTCCGGGAGGGTGAGTCAGGTAGCTCCTGCGGAAATTCCAGCCTTCATAAACCTTTGAAAGTCCACGTGCAGGGTGCTTTGGTTGCTTTCTGAAGCTGTGAAAAAAAATCCAAACAGTTAAAGCTTGAAAAAAAACAACCTAAACTTGAGGCTGGCCCTGACTCGTCTGCCCATTTCTGCTCGGAAACACTATCAGTGAGAATTAAATCCATATTTAAATGGGGTTTGGTTCTGCTGCCACAACATGTACACTAACCCAGTGCATTTGCTGAAAGAAAATATGGTGAGTTAAAAGTTCTGTTGGAAACGGGGTTTAGCAGTTCTGTTGGTTTTTCAGGTTGGAGAACGTGTTTGTGAAGGCTTGATTTTGTAAACCTTGTTTGTGTTAAGTGGCACTTAAGTAAGGCTTCCCGATCCAAGGAAAGCAATCCTCAATGTGAATCATGCAAGTGGTGCCCTGTGTGAGATTATGTAGGATCCGTTTAACAGTCCGTATCCCTGAGGAATGATCAGAAGCCTGTTGACATCAATAGGAACAAACTGATGGACCTTGGCAGACTTTCAGTAAGATCTATAATTTGAACCCAGTGATCACTTTGGAGCACAGAAAATCTTCTTACTCTTCTAGTACCTCAGGACCCTAGTTCACACCGGAGCCTCTGGTGCCGCTCCAGTGCAAAGCTACAGTGGGGCTGATGAAGATGTTACATTTCTGTTAAGCTGTAATTTCTCTTCTGCCTGAACAGCATATAAACAATGACCATATACACGGTGAGAAGAAAGAGTTTGTGTGCCGATGGCTGGACTGTTCCCGGGAGCAGAAACCATTCAAAGCCCAGTATATGCTGGTGGTCCACATGAGGAGACATACAGGGGAAAAGCCACACAAATGCACTGTGAGTAAAGGGGGCTGAGCTCCAGGCTCGGACGGGGGAGCTGGGGCTGTTCAGGGAACAGAGCGGCACAGACACCGTGTTCCCTGATCTCGTCTGTCAGACATTTGCTGGAGAAGAGAGCAGCATGTCTGCTTCCTTACCCAGCTCGCCTAGATGACAAGAGCTTTTGAAGAGGGGATTCACTGGATAATTTGGCCCACTTCCTCAAGTTTAAAGTGCAAAGAAGCCCCAAAAGGCATTATTAAACAGGGCTTAGTATGCTTAATTATTTAAAAGCACTTTCTCTTACAGAGCTGGGTATTACTGCTGGCCACCAGCCTGCTAATGACTCTGCAATGGATTTCTGTCTTAGACAAAGTACACAAACTCTGTGCTCTTCTGTAAGAGAAGATTTACATAATGCTGGAAGCATTTTAACTTGAGCTGTGATGGGCTTTGCCTGGGTAAAATTAAAATCCAACAAATAGAACAAAATTACATTGGACAAGGTTATGAAGGCTTGGAAAGTTTCTAAACTTTTATAGGTCAGCTTTTACTGTTTCCTGCAAGTCCAAAGATTAAAATTAATCCAGACTTACTTCTTGTCTGCAGTTTGAAGGTTGTACAAAGGCCTACTCCAGACTAGAAAACTTGAAAACGCACTTGAGATCTCACACTGGAGAAAAACCATATGTGTGTGAACATGAAGGCTGCAACAAAGCTTTCTCCAACGCGTCCGACAGGGCCAAGCACCAAAACAGGACTCATTCTAATGAGGTAAGTAAATCACAGCTTCAAAAAAATAATAAAATTCAGTGTTGAACAGACTTACAATGTGGTGATAGCAATTTATTACTGAGGACAGGCACAGAAAGCCTCCGCAACCTGAAAGGAAGGTAAGTTCTAGATGGCTCTTACTAGCACCATCATTCCCATGTCCTATGGACCTAGAGAGGCTGCGGATCGTTTTATTAAGTGTGAGAGAGGTTTGAAGGAGGGGTCTAATGGAAAGATGCATGTTAACCAGGGACAGATCCTGGTTTCCCTGAAAAGCTGGGATTGTTTTTCCCTCCAGAGCTGGAGGGACTGGTCCAGCCCGGAGCGCATCCCCTTGCCTGGGTCGGTGGTGACACCTGGCGGCTCCTGCAGCAGCTTGCAGCATCCTTTTTGGCCATTTCGCTATTGCTGCAGCTATAGAGAAGTCTCCAGGGTCTGGAAAATTCGGGTTCCTCTGTAAGTTCTGAGTTATGCCTTTTCCTTCTTCTCTGGGCTATTTCATTCTTTCTTTCCATCCTGAAGAGACCTCATGGAGTAGGGAGGCAGTGGAGGGAATTTGATCTTTCTCAAGCAAACCAGCTACGGCAGTCACAACCATCTCCGAAATTCTCAGAGTAACACCTCTGTACTACTGTGTGTTTCCTGTCACTGCTGCCCCCTCTTTCAGGAATCACACCATCTTCATACCTCGTCCCTGTTTTGTTGCCCCATTTCCGGTTACACAGGGAGTCACATCATCTCAGTCTCACATCGTGGAGCCCATTCTCTCCTCCTTGACCAGTCCCTGTACTCCTTCACCTCTAGCCTAAACTTGGACGTACTGAAGGGCAGGACATACCAGCATGGTGACCGTGTGGTGTGGAAACCATAGCAGCTATATCAGTTTCCACAAGGCTTGTATCCTTCTCTAGCTGTCAGGTCTATCGCAGGCATTCACTAGGGCTGACAGAATCTCCTGAGAGTGTTCATCTTCCAGTCCCCTGGTCCCTGCAGCATCTCTTGAGTCACAGGAGGAGCAGAGCGTGTTGCACATCTCCAAGTTCACCCCGTCCCTGCAGTGTGTGCTCTTAGCAGCCCGACTAACAACTGCACTGAAGCCTAACAGCAATTTTGTGAATTGTCACCAAGGTGGAAGGATTTTCACCAAGTCTCACCAATAGCTGACTGAACTTTGTTTTCATTCACTGCTTGAACCAATTTGTTGTTGGTTGACAAGTAAGATTCTCTCAAACATAAGACCCATATTGCCTGTGTTTTAAGGTCAGGATTTCAAGTCTAACAGTAAGTCAGCAAGAAAAATTTTCTGCTGCCCATCATTTCTGATAGGTGCAGCAGCAAAGGCAAATGAAAAATTTCATTCACCATTATTTCACAATGAAGCAGGCTAATATTAGGCAACATGTGCTGATGGTGTGCCATGAATACTGTGAAAAGCGCAGGACCAATTCAACACTTCCTTGCAGTGCCATTTTGGTTATAAGTAGGTAACCTATAGACAGATTTAAAAGCAGCTAACATATAGAATCAGAGAATCTTTTTGGTTGGAAAAGATCTTTAAGATCACCAAAGCCAACCATTAACCTAGCACTGCCAAGTCCAGCCATGTCCCTAAGCGTCACATCTGCATGTCTTTTAAATACCTCCATGGTGACTCAACCACTTCCCTGGGCAGCCTGTTTCAATGCTCAGTAACCTTTTTGGTGAAGAAATTTTTATAATTTCCAACCTAAACCTCCCATGGCACAACTTGAGGCCATTTCCTCTTTTCCTGTCTCGTTACTTGGGAGAAGAGACACTCGCCTGACTACAGCATCCTTTCAGGTAGTTGTAGAGGGCAGTAAGGTCTCCCCTGAGCCTCCTCTTCTCCAGACTAAACAATCCCAGTTCCCTCAACCGCTCCTCATAAGACTTGTGCTCCAGCCCCTTCACCAGCTTCATTGGACACACTCCAGCACCTCGATGTCTTTCATGTAGTGAGGGGCCCAAAACTAAAAGCAGCACTCACGGTGCAGCATCAGCAAAGCCAAGTAGTGGGGGACGATCACCTCCCTGCTCCTGCTGGCCACACTATTCCTGATACAAGCCAGGATGCCGTTGGCCTTCTCGGCCACCTGGGCACACTGCCGGCTCCTATTCAAGTCAATGGGAGTTTTTTCCCGCTGACATCAGTGGAAGCAGTCTCAGGCCTTAGATAGCCATCAAGAAGCTACATTTGTCAAAGGCTCAACCATGCCACATGTAAGCAGACAGAGCACCCCTTTGAGGAACTCTGCATGATGGTCTCTCTTTATCTTGACGGCTAGGATAAGTAAGACTTTAAAATAGTAGTTCCTTGGAAACAATTCAGTAATAAAAGTGAGTGAATGTTACTTTGTTTCCTGAGGCAATTAAAGTGTTTAGGAAGGGCTCAACTCTTCTTTCTAATCCTCTCATAACACAAGACCAAAGTCTTTGTTAAATTATAAGACAGTAAATTTACTTTATTCTACATTGCTTAGTGAACTAGAGAAATTCACTGGGTTTTAAAAAAAATGAGTGATTAGTTGTGCTAGTAGCACTCATAGTACTAGTGTATATATTGCTGCAACGAGAAAATGTTTATGGTAGTGTATCCTGTGCTTTGACATTATACTGGTGATCTGAAGGAGCCAGGAAAAAAAATGCTTCCTGAGATAGTCTGGCCTGAACTAATGTCCCAACATGTTTTGAAGGGGGTTGTTTGCCTCTGAATGGCAAGGAGTAGCTACTGGGTATACTACAGACGGTATCAAACACCTGGGGGTGGTGTGCAGGATAGAAAATCAGGGCAGTCTTCAGAAATTGCCATAGCTCTGTTGATCTTCTGCTGTGGTAAGTCAAAGCTGTGCCAGTTCAGATCATGAGAGGCTCTGCTCTCTGTAAACTATGCAGCATTAATGGGTATCTTCACAACCAAGGGGAATTAATAGATTTGACTAGATGCAGTCACTGTAGAAACCATAAATTAGATAACAAATTCACTGTGAAAGCGTAGAACAGTAATACCAGCTGTGCTCCAAGGAGCTCTTCAGGAGTCTCATGTGGAACCGAATCTAATTTAAGTGTTTTTCCTGTCTTGGCAGAAACCATATGTTTGCAAGATACCAGGCTGCACAAAGCGCTACACAGACCCCAGTTCTCTCCGGAAACACGTGAAGACCGTGCACGGCCCGGAGGCACATGTCACCAAGAAGCAGCGGGGAGATATCCACCCGAGGCCTCCGCCACCGAGAGATCCAGGCAGCCACTCTCAGACCCGGTCACCAGGCCATCAGACTCAGGGTGCAATTGGTGAGCAGAAGGACCTCAGCAACACTACCTCAAAGCGTGAAGAATGCCTCCAAGTGAAAGCGGTCAAGTCAGAAAAACCAATGGTATGCAATATACCGTGTTGATCCCTTTGTACTTTTTCTTCTTGCAACCCATTAAGAATCCTGTTATGAAATGCTCAGGCCCATAATCTCTAGCTCACAAGGTTGGGTTTTGTGAGGTTTTCTTTTTTTGTTTACATTGTAAAATGTTTTTAAAGCCTAAGATATAGCAAATAAAAAGATTACATCTAGTCTGTGCAATATGCAGTAAGTGCAGTGTTGGAAACTCTCACAATAATTGTTTCTCTTAAAGCTCCGTCTTTTGGAATCAGCGTATTATGAGAAAATCACAGCTTTCATTTTTTAAAAGGGTTTTTTTTTCCACTCTCCTGTTTACAGAAGAAAGTCAGAGAATGTGAATCCTGCAGGCTCAAAACCAGAATGAGAAAAAAAAAAAAAAAGAGTCCAAAAGACTAAAATGATGATATTGATGATCATAATTTTTGGAAAACCTGGGAAAACAATCAGATTGTAGGGGCTTGAGGTTGTCAGGTCATGGATAAAACTGAAACAAGATAAATTGACTTTCTCAAACAGCAGGAGATCTTTTGATAACATTTGATCTCTATTGTGATGTGACCTCTTAAGTTAATCTGATACTTAATTTAACTTGACCAAGTTAACCTAATTCAAATTTAACTAAATGGAGCTGAATTAAGAGTCTCTGCAGGTCTTCTCACTGGTTTACCTTCATGTATCACATTAAACCAGTATAGCCTTGAATGGTGAAAGGACCTTATTCCATTTTTTATACGTTACCTTAAGTAATGAAGTTCTTATTTGATTTGCCTGCATTTCATGTGCCATCTGTCCTCTCCACAAGGGTTAAAACTAGCAAAGGCAGTCACTCCGTCCTCTTCCACATCTGAGGCTACAACTCATCTGGACACAACCCTCGGGGACTGTAAATATGAGCCCTCCAAATTCAGCTCGTATTGTTAATCATGCTACAATTCAAAGTGATTACTCATTGAAATACGAGTTACTGCTATATTGTGCCTAAGGCTTATGCCCAAACTGTGCAGTATCAATCCCAAATTCAGAAACTTCCAAGGGCCCAGATTTAACTCCCACTGAAGTCTAAGGGAGATCCTCTGCTGTCTTTGGTGTTAACTACCTTAGATTAGAAAGGAACAAAACCCATTCCCCTCCTGCTTAACTAGGTAAATCTGTAGCATTATTGAGGCATGTTGAGCATAGAGGTTTTCACATGAATAAAATTTGCAGGAGAAGGCTATTAATGCTGATTGCTTACATAGTATTAAGTGTTTCTCACGGACAAAAATCCTCTAAAAACAATTCTGTATTTTCTGCTTTTCATTGCTTGTATGAATTAAGATGTATTTTCTGTTTTTCAACTAATCCAATGTCTTTTCTGTCTAATGCTCTTAAATGTCTTGTTCTAACTTCCTAAGGACAGTGGGTAATAAGGTGAGGGCATTTTAACTTTTCTGCTATTTTTCTTATTGCAACATTATTTATGTCTTTATCTTAGCCTTCTGCCTGCTCTCCAATCATTCCTTTATTTAGTAATGTGCAATCCATCAAACTCATTCCCAAATGTAACGTGCTGTGAGCATTTTGCAACACTTGACATGTGAAAAATCTGGCTTATATTGGTGAAATGTCTTCACAAATGTCTCTGTATCTTCTCCTCTAGATGAGACATCCATTTTTTTTCTGTATTGCACTTGTAGAAATGAATGTTCCTCATAATACAGTTCTTACTTCTGTAACCTACCTCATTGTGATCTTGACACGTGGCTGCAAGAACAGGCTTCTGACCATTAGCTGTTGTCCGGAAGCACAAACTCTCTTCTGCGTAATAACAGTTGTTTCTATTCTTGTCACCAAATCTGCCATGACCAGGATTTGGAAATGAACATGCTCAGTGTGGCCTCATAAATTCTAAGTATCATCATTCAACTTAGAAATAATAAAATAGTTATTGCATCTTAATAGACTCCTCAGGGGCATATGAAGCTACAGTACTGCCATGAATCTGTGTCTTCATTCCCTGATGTTAAGAGTGAGAGCCATCACTGCTACGTCAGAAACTCTAGCTAGCTTTTGTCAGTTAAATGTGCAAAAAAAATCGCAGGCTGGCAGGAAAAAAAATAAAAACCCCGAGAAAAACCCCAAAAGTTAAATACTTGAAACTGTTCTTGGCAGCAAAATGATACTGCATGCCTCACAGATTTGTGATCACACTGATACAACCTATGGTAAGATATTATGTCCAGAGACTTCTGTCTGTCTTGCTCTCTGTTTTGTCTGTCGGTCTATCTGTCTGATTCAGTTTGTCAGAGAAATCTTCCCATTCTTTTACAAGAACTTTTTGATTATAAAAAATAAATCAAGCCCATGTTTCCCCACAGCAAGAATTCTACTAGAGCAGCAGGGAAGACTGTTGAGAAAGAAGCTGTTGCGGTGGTTTATATCCCCATAGATTAGCAGGCTGTACTGTGTACTTAAATGCTTAAATTTAAATTCTTAAATTCTAATGAAATGAAGGATTTGATTCAGTAGATCATCACCTTCTTGATTCAGAGCAGAGAGGGTATAAGTTAGAGTGTGCTGCTAGGGTCACAGGATGCTGACAATATGATACAGTATTTTTGCACCAATGCCTTGTCCCTGTTTTATTACGCGCCAACATTTCAGGCCAACCGCTGCTTGTAACAATGAGCCTTAAGCTTGGAAAATACTTGCATTCTTTAGCCACAAGTCTATAATTAAAAAAATCCAAATTCCAGTGTTGTTGGAGTCTTGTTTGTTTGCTTGCTTGCTGCAAGCGCAGTGTAAATTAGAGCTCGTAATGTGGCTGAGTTCTGATTTGGTTTATTGACTGGCAGTTTCAGCTGGGAACTGCACATACCCAAAACAGAATATCCATACATACAGGTTTACAAATGACACGAAGTTATAGATAGAAGCAGTTATGGGAATAAGTGAAATAAATGTCTTATGTACATCTATGTATAATATCAGCAAGATATTAAAGTGGATTTTAACCTTGAGTTTTGCAATGGCATTCATTGCAGTTAAAATCAGTGTTCTAAAAAGCCTCCTAATGAATGATCACCACCATCGTTTCATGCTGAACTTTACATTTGGTTTGTTTTGGCCCCATTTAGACCTGCATTTGCTGCAAGTTCTCTGTTAAATTGTTTTCTTAATCCTCACGTTTTTTTGTTTCTTACTTCACTCCAACAGACATCTCAGCCAAGCCCTGGTGGTCAGTCTACATGCAGCAGCGAACAGTCCCCCATCAGCAACTATTCCAACAATGGGATCGAGCTTACTCTGACCGGTGGCGGTAGTGTAGGAGACCTCAGTGTCATCGATGAAACCCCAATCATGGACTCTACCATTTCCACAGCCACCACAGCACTTGGCTTACAGGCCAGGAGGAATATGACAGGGACCAAATGGATGGAGCAAGTGAAATTAGAAAGGTTAAAACAAGTTAATGGAATGCTTCCAAGACTGAACCCCGTTCCACCTTCCAAAGCCCCGACCTTGCCGCCTCTCATAGGAAATGGTAAGATACACATAACAGGAGTGGTAACATTTTTTGTCCTTAAATTGTTGCTTGCTAGCTCAATCTTGCAACCCTTGCAGAAGAGTAGTGCAGCTTGTGAAACTCAGGAGCTGTGAGAATGGTTCATAAATTGATCACATTCTGGTTATCCCCTCATTACAAGTCCTACTACCCACCCTGAGAGAAGTCTGATAGTCCCACGTTTCACAAAAGGGAGACCAGCAAGGGAGCCGTGTATCACGTTTGAAATATTCCCTACAGTTAAAGGTTTGGACCCAAGATCAGTGTAGTCCTGCCTTTGTGGCAAGTTAGGTGAAGTAAATACCTGCCATTTTATTGTACGGAAATCTTTCAGGTAAGGCCTTAACAAGGCACCCTTGGCTTAGATGTGTTGGGCTGCCCTTTAAGTAAACTGTTCCCACACATATAAGTAATCATACCTACAGATACTATTGCTACAAAGGGCAGACACCCATGAATGGGAGCAAGGCGAGCCTGAACTCAGAAGATCCATAGTTGTTTTTGTCCACGGACTGCTCGTTGCCAAAACGTACGTCTCTGCTGCCTCCGCATTGCCTACAACATGCCCGTAGGTTTCTGCGCTCCAGCCAGCAGTGACAGCCCAGGTTTTCTGAAACCCATTCAATCAAAAGAAACTATGTAAAATTAAGAAACATATTCTGTTTACTTAAAAACAAAACAAAACAAGGAAACCAGCAAAGATGTTTTGCAGTTGTTAGGAGTTATTTCAAGAATATTTCAAGACGTCTTAAAAATGACCTTGAATAGCCTCCAATTTGTATATTTTGCCATTCCACGCAAATGCCTGTTCAATTATATTTTGCTTATAAAAAACTCCCTTACAAATGTGTCCTTCTGGCACATCAGTCAGCATAGCTGCACTGCAGGCCAGAGGACTACACCAGCTGATGACAGTTTGTGGCTATAGCCTATAAATTTTGTGCTGGGATACACACTGAAATGTTACCCTTGAGTCTCTGAATTAGCTTTTAACCTAAGAACACAGTTTTTATCCCTACTTCTTTCAATAAAGAGCACTGCTATGATTTGCTGTGATGATGCAGGCTCTTCCTCTGTACTCCCCTTCCTTCTTCACTGGGTGTTTTCTGTACCAGTTTCAGGGTGATTCCTGTTTGTTTAACTGTGAATTTTACCTCCAGGTACCCAGCCAAACAGCAGCTGCAGCGTAGGAGGATCCATGACTATTCTGCCGAACAGGAACGAACTTTCAAGTACGGACATCACTGTGTTGAACATGCTGAACAGGAGGGACAGCAATACTAGCACAATCAGTTCAGCCTACTTGAGCAGCCGCAGGTCCTCTGGCATCTCACCTTGCTTCTCCAGCCGGAGGTCCAGCGACGCCTCCCAGGTGGAGGGAAGACCACAGAATGTGAGTGTTGCAGACTCCTATGACCCCATCTCGACAGATGCCTCCCGGCGCTCCAGTGAAGCGAGCCAGTGTGATGACCTGCCAAGTCTTCTCAGCCTCACCCCGGCCCAGCAATACAGGCTGAAAGCTAAATATGCAGCAGCTACTGGTGGACCCCCACCAACTCCACTGCCTAACATGGAGAGGATGAGCCTCAAAACAAGGATGGCACTCTTGGGTGACTGCAGGGAGTCCGGAGTATCTCCCCTGCCTCCAGTGAATGCCCCTCGAAGATGTAGTGATGGTGGGGCAAACGGTTACAGCAGGAGGCATTTTCTGTCTCACGATGCTCTAGGAAATGGGACGAGGAGAGCCAGCGATCCTGTAAGAATGGCCTCTGACAACCTCTCTGTCCCTAGAGTCCAGCGTTTCAACAGTCTAAATAGCTTTAACGCTCCTGCTTTGCCTCCATCCATGGAAAAGCGCAACCTTGTTCTTCAGAACTATACCCGTTCCGAAGGTGGCGTCTTCCGCGGCTTCAGCTCCCCCTGTCCTCCAAGCATCAGTGAGAACATCGCCCTGGAGGCTGCTACCATGGAAGCGGGTGGCAGTCTGAATGATGAGGATCTCCTGCCAGATGATGTCGTTCAGTATCTGAATTCCCAGAACCAGGGCATGTACGACCACTTGTTGAACAATGTCCTAGACAGCAACAAAATGCATCACAGCTCAGTGTTAGGAAACAACAACCCCAGCAACTTTGACCAAGCCCCTCCTCCAAGCAGTCAGCAGGCAGGTTCCGATGCAAACAAGAGCGACTTGCCCATTCAGTGGAATGAAGTAAGCTCAGGAAGTTCCGACTTATCTCCTTCGAAACTGAAATGCGGCCAGCGCTCAGCTGTGCAGCAGAGTCGGGCCTTTGGACTGTATAACAATATGATGGTTCAGCAGCAGAACCTGGAGAGAAGCAACATGGCCCAGCAGAATGGCTATCAGAACCTGGTGGAGAACAACGGTTCCTACGGTTTGCAGCAAAACACGGTTCTTGGCAGCGGAGCCGCTAATTCTTTCGGTGTGCAGCCCAATAAGCCTTACAGCGAAAGCATCGGCAGGCAAGCAATGATGTCTGGGGCAATGGACAATTCCTGTGGCGTGGCAGTTCAAGGGCAGAAGCTGAGAAGCAGCAACGTGCCAGTGAGCGGGAACCAGCAAAATTTCGGCCACCCCATGGCATCCAGTGATCAGGCCAGCGGTATGGCAAATGGGATGCAGAACAGGAATATGATGGAACAGGAATATTTGCAAAACCAACCAGTTGGAGACGGCGTTCATTACCAGGGAGTTAATCAATCCAGTCAAATGATGCTAGGGCAGATTAGTCCTACCTCACAAAGCAGCCTGTATCAAGGGCCGCAGAGTTGTCCGCCGATGTCTCACACCATTGGTAACCAGCCTTCAGGTTTGTTGCTGACCAAAAGTTACCAGCCATGCTCTAATTACAGTGGCAACAGACGGCAAAACGTGTTGAAAAACAACCTGGCACAACAGCAAGGACACGTAAGTGATGGCAACCAGATGTACAGGGTAAACACCATTAAGATGGAGATGCAAGGTCAATCACAGCAGTTCTGCTCTAACGTGCAGAATTACTCTGGTCAGTTATATGACCAAACCACGGGCTTTAGCCACCAAGCTATGAAAACAGGTTCGTTCTTTGGTTCGGAAGCTAACTGCCTGCTGCAGGGGACTGCGACTGCAAACTCATCCGAGCTTCTTTCCCCGGGGGCTAACCAAGTGTCGAGCACGGTTGACAGCATTGACAGCAACAGCCTAGAGGGGGTGCACATTGATTTTGATGCTATCATAGATGATGGGGACCATGTCAGCTTAATTTCGGGAGCCCTGAGCCCGAGTATCATTCAGAATCTCTCCCGCAATTCCTCACGCCTCACCACTCCCCGAGCGTCTCTTACATTCCCAGCTATGCCCGTAAGCACAACCAACATGGCTATTGGGGACATGAGCTCTTTGTTGACCTCACTTGCAGAAGAAAGCAAGTTTCTTGCTGTTATGCAATAGACATAATGAAAATAAAAACAAACCCTTAGGAGATAACAGATGAAAAAAAAAAGACATATTTTTTAGTTGTGTATGTATTTTAGCAATCTCATCTCACCTAAATGGGATGTGTTTCAAGTATATTCCTTTTATGGAATAAGGACTTTGAAAACCCTAAAGTGTTCTAGGGAGAAACTGTCTTCCATTTCAGTTTTGAATCAGTATTGCTACACCCATTCCCCCCTTCTCTCTCTTTTCTCTCCCTGCCCCCTTTTGAATGTCTGTATGCTTCCTTTTTCTTTTTTAATTCTAAACCAATGTAAACGTGTGAAGTGCATGTTTTTGTTTTGTTTTGGGTTTTTTTTTTAAAGAAAGGTCTGATGAAATGACTTTGCAATTTTCTGTTGCTCATAAGGAACTAGACCTCATAAAACTGTTGCAACTTTCCCCCCTAAACATATAGGCACAAAATAACCAGGCACAATGTGAAGTGAGCGTAAGGTGACAAAATCCTCTCTGGATGCATTGGATACATTGCACTGAGGTGGACAACCAGTCTAGAAATGCACAGACATGGTAACCCTAGGCTGTAGATTCATAGTCATGGAGCACCAGAAATTAGGAGGTTCAAGCAATTGAGAAATGTAAAGCCACCAGCCCTTTGATCCTGAGCAAATGTCCAAGTTAAGTGTGTAAACACACACACGCAGATAGATGTCACTGCCTTGCATAATGGTACTGAGATTGTGTCACGTTTAATCCATTTCAGAGGAAGGAGGAGGCCAGAAAGCTATTCTCAGGCCAACTCTCATCTTTTGCAGTATTTGGTATTCTGTTTTTCAGCCTTCTTTTTCAAATGACTGGGTAGTAAAAGTAGCGGCCTGTGTGGTGATTTGGGTAGCCTACAGTCCCTTCATTGCACACCACGTCTGTCAAGAGATGATCAGGGCCCTGCGGAGTATTTCATACAATGAAATAACAAAATTGCAGTGTTCCATACAGGGGACTCCCTGCTTTTTTAAAAAATGCAAATTGTTGAGACATAATTTGCAGAGCCACTGGTTCTTATTCACACTAACAGTTCCTCTGCCGGAACAACGATCTTGTACATCCCTTTTAGCACATGCAGCTTCATGGATGCATTGTAGTTTTAAAACAAGTAAATGCCCGCTGACGTAGCACACTGTTACAGCTTCAAAAGCATCAGGGTCATGGTGTGTAAAACAAGTAGAATAAGAATGGCCCGGTTCTCAGACTAGCCAAATAAGTCAAAGCAATCGCAAGCAGTCTGATAATCTGAAATGTTTCTCCACTGCACCCAGGTTTTACAAAATTAAGAGATTTTCAACTGCCATTAAAAATAGCGAAGAAACAAGCAGAACAGCAAGTATGTCTGGTAACTATCCAAACCTCAAAGAAGACCAACCCATCCTCTCTAGTCGTGGTGACACGAACATGCATTTCACCTGAAGGCAACCAATCGGTCAATGCCCAGGCTCAGTTACACCAGCAAAAATTGGAACTAACGCACTGTGGTCGTGAAGTTGCTCACTGGTAGAGGTGAACAGCATTTGCTCAGTAAGCGCTGGCTCTTCCAGCACGTTTTTTCTGTGCTGGGCTCCATGTCTGCACCCCTGAACACACAGTGCTCCTCCTCGGTAAACAGGTTGGAATGGAGAACAGTGACAGGACTGAGGTTTAAGAAAAAAAAGGTGAAATACCAGCTGATTCAGGGCATGGCATTTGAGGAATGTGTAGGAATACAATCTAAGTGAAGCTGTCTGATAACATTGATCTATTAACAGCTGTTAGAATCAGAGGAAGAAGCTGTAAATCAGTAGGAAAACATCATAGGAATCTGGTGCTGGGGCCGTATTTGCGCTTATCAGAGCATGTACCGAGTGATTTGCGCTGTGAGCTGGAATGTGAGAAATTAAGACAAATGTAAATATCCTACAGCCTTTATCATCATCCAGCTCCTGTCTTTCTCCTTATCTTTAGCAAGCATTTCTTCCTTCCTCTCCCTCATGGATGTCTGTTCCCCTTTGCTGGTTCCCCTCCTGACCTCCCCGCTCATGACCAGCCATCACAGCCCTCCTGCAGTGGTCCCTGGCCTGCACAGGGAATCGGGCGCTGCTCGCCACGGCAAACAGTTGGTTTGCTGTTGCACCGCGGCAGAACTGCTCCCTGTCAGACCCTCACTGCCCAGAGGCAGCCCCGTAGAGACCCACTGCCTGTACACAGCCCGTGCCCCTGCCCTCCTGCCGGGGCGAGGAGGGACGCCTCCAGCCAGGCAGGTCACGGGCAGATGAGGGATGCTTTGGTGTCCACGCTGTACGTTGCAGCGCTATGATACAGCTGACACCCCTGCTGAGAAACGGCAGCGTATGCATGAGGAAAGGCTGTGCTGGACGTGTTTCAGATGGTTCTCGGTAACCAATTGCTGGCTGTTTATTAAGCCATCAATTACATGTTTATAAACAATTTCAACAGGGAGACTTACGACCAGCTTGGGAGTAGGTGGCTTGGGAGAGGAGCCTTTTATTGTTATAGAGCCAATACATTAAAAAAAAAAAACAAAAACACAAAACCAACCAACAAAAAATATTTTTTTTAAACTCAATTTTCCAGTTCATAATTGTATTTGCTGGTCCAATTGAAGCTGGGAAGCTATTAACAGATGTGATCCATCAGAGCTTAGAAGGAGCCAGTCATATTGCTCAAGGCTAAAAGGGACTGTTTGAGTAGCTAATTTGCCTTCCTGGATTTGACAAACCTTCGTCACTCACTTACCCCTGTCTTGGGCCAACAGTGTGTCTTGGCCGAACCCACATGCTCCAGAAAGGCATCCCATTTTGATTTGGTGGAGTCAAAGAACCAGAGGCTCCACCGTGGCCCCAGCGAGTTTGTGCAAACGTTTATCATTTTCACCATTAAGCGTATGTGCCTCTTATGTTCATGAGCCACTATTCAGCTTCTAGTATCTTCTCCTGCTTTTCTGGTTTGTGCTGAAGAGCCTGCTTTGATACCTGTGAGAGTATCAATACATCATAGCCAAGCTGTCTTGGGTTTTGGTTGTGTTTGGTAGGGTAGACTGGGTTCTCTGGGCACAGCGCTGTCAGGCTGGGCACCAGCTTTCCCTTGTCAACCTCCTGCTCATTGCGTGGCAGTCTGGGGAAAGCCTCACCAACATTGCTCACAGGTTTACTGGCACCCCTCTACTCCTGCTCTTCCTGCAGAGCCAAAGCTCACTTTTGTGCCTCTGGTGCATCAGTCGGCATTGCCATAGCAGTCGGGAGCCCACCACTCACCCTAAACTACTAGAAAATGCAGAAAATATTGTGAATTTCCTGGTTTTTAAAGCATTGCAGTGGACACAGCCTGAGTCTGCATCCCTTTTTCTTCAAATGGCTCTGTTGGGGATCTTCTAAATCCATTGCTGTTGGCCTTGGGCATGTCCACCTCGCTCACGCGTTTCTCCAGGCGGTTTTACTTCCCACGAAGTGGGAGTTGCCAGTGAGAGTTCATCTGTCAGGTGCGCCCGGGAGGAGGACGGGTGTTTTTGCAGAGAACTCAGCGGGCTTCCAGAGGGGCTTTGCTGGTGAGTACGATGGCCCTGTACGTCCCCGTGGCAGATAGTGTTATTCTCTCCTCGGAGAATGGCCCCAAATGGTACGTGCATTCGGATGCTGGCTGGCTTGCTCGCTTCCAGTCATTGCTTCCTCCTGCCCCTTGATGAAATGGCCGGTCGGCTTCGCCCACGCCTGTTGCGCAATGGCTCGTCGTTCTGAGCAGCAGTGTTTATATTCTCGCAATGTATGTGCCTTATTTTGTGTTGATCCTGTAAAAGAGAGGGACCAAGATGTGTTGCCAAATTTTCTTGATGAGGCTGTACTCGCCATTCAGCTAATAGCACATACCACTGTTAATAGTGTCCGAAACGTCTTGTAAACCTCTGGTATTCACGTGTTATTGTCCTTGGGTTGGTGGAATGTCTCCTACGGAACAGTTACTGTTGTCAGTCCTGCAGATGTGTAAGATAAAAATGTGTTCTTTTTTTTTTTCCACTTCCTTTTTTAGTTTTTTTTTATAAAGCTTGTAATCCTTTTTAAAAAAAAGAAAAAAAGAAAAAAAACGAATATGTGTAAATACATTTACGTAAGGTAGGAATAGTGTTGGGCTGTAACGGGCCTTAGTGGTCTGCATTTGATAAACCTGCAGTTACGATCTGATGTTTCTCGAGCCTTAGGTTGATCTGAAGGGTCTGTAGCACTGTGTACATATGAACTGTACTTCTGCTTTCAGAACCACTTAGCTCTTTTGTAACAAAGCGGAAAAAAAAAAAATGTTTCTTACAATGTCAATAAAAACACAAAAGCCTTTGTACTTAAGTTCTTAGCTTTCGGCTTTTAAAGTATCTCCTTGGGGGAGGGAGTTATTTTTTCATTCGGCCGGAGAGCCTGGTTGCAATCAGCACATGTATCGCTCCCGCTCTCGGCCGCTCGCTTTGCCGTTTCTGCTCCCCAGCCCCTTGCTTCACTGCGTTCACATTTTAAAACCCGGTGGGGAGGCAGCAGGGTGTTCACCTTCTCTTCAAAGGAAAATGGCTGAGGGGTGCCGGGTGGAGAAATAAACGCAAATGCAGCGTCCCGCAGATAAAATGTTTGAAAGGAGGAGAGAGACCGACCCGGTTTAACGCTGCTGCGAGAGCAGTGGTTCCAGAGGTCAGAGCCAAGCTGTGCCAGACTCTGGGCTGTTCCGTGGGGGCTGCGCTGGCATGCCTCGCGCACCGAGGGTCTCCTGCAAAAGGCTTGGCCACCCACAGAGCAGCACGGGAAGGGGGAAGAGAAGCTCCTCTGGCTGGGTCAGGCTGTAGGTGTGCACTCTGCTGGGTCTGCAGAAGAACTAGATGCAGTCTTCTTCAAAGCTGGACGTACTTCGTGAGTGTGGCCATTGAGTACAGCAGTCGTGGGCGATGGCAAGGTAGTTGTGGCAGGCTGTACAGAACAAGTTGTAGTGCTGCTTACTTTTAAGGTGTCAAACTGTTTTCATTTCAAGACCTGTTGTTTTAATGGCTTGTGCCTTGGCAAGATTTGGACTGTTCTGTTGAGCCATCAGTGCTCAGCATCTGCCTTACTCCTGCCTTGGCCAGAATGGTTGGGCCTTTTCCAAGGCCAAGGCAGGTAACCTGACATTGTTATTTGCTCATGTTAACTTTTTTTTTTGGTTGTTGGTTGTATTTTCCCGTGGTCACTCTTCAGCCCTTATTAAGCTTTTGTCATTTAGCACAGGGTTTAAGGGATTAAGTTTTGGGCGGGAGAAGTGTAGCATGCCCAGCTGAGAAGCCCCTGAGGCAGGAGGAGAGGCCTGGGAGTGGTTTGGTAGGGGTGAAGGAGACCCAGCTGCAGCACAGAGGGCTTGATGGTGGCCATGCTGCCTTATCTCATGTGCTGCAACCCAAACTTCAGCATCACCGCACTGCAGGGGTGACAGTGGCTTCTGCCTGGCTTCCTCCACCAACAGGAGGTCAGGAGTGGTGGTGGGACAAACCTCGGACAAGGGCACGACGGAGCAGTGGGGAAACGAGCGGGCCCGTGGGGCTGGGGGTGTCAGTGGGGCTGGGGGTGTCAGTGGCAGGATCCATGCTGACCACAGAGCACAACCGTTTGCCTCAGAGGTGAACATGGCATTTCTGAGCTTTACCAGCCACCTGCGTGTGCTGGGAGATGAGGGACTCCCACCTCTTAAACACTAACACAGTAAAGCCGTGCACACACGCACACGTGCAGAGCATCATGCAAACGAGCGTCAGTCGCGTTGCACAGCTGCTCACACATCTGGACTTCCAGCCCTCTCCGTGCTCCTTGTGCTGCGGTATCAGGCCACCACCTTTAACCATGCTCATGCGTGCTCGTTTCTTAGCTATCTCCTCCACCGGCTGGATCTACACCAGGATGAATATCAAGAGGGCAGGGGATGCCACGGGGACCCTGGCCCCATTCGTCACCATGGTTGGTGGCTGTGTGGAGGCTGCAGATGAAGAAGCTTCCAGGCCGTGCGAGGGCAGGCACGGCATTTGCAGAGGTGAGCCCTGCCAGGGGAAGGGCTGGGGCCGCAGAGCATTTTTTTCTGGCCTCCAGGCTGACTTAGGATGGGGATGACGAAGAGCTGTGTGCACAAAGCTGCAGCCGGGGGCAGGAGGACCCAGGTTTCCGTGTGATAAAATAGTGCCAAGTCCTCAGGAAAACAAGCAATAGCAGGGTGGCCATGGTTTGTATTGTCCAAAATGAGTGGATGCTGTTGACCTTTAGCCCGTGCTTTAGTGCCAAGGCTGCAAATTAATTAATTGAATACATTAAGTTGGTTTCTTACTTCAGAGTGGCACGGACCAAAGAGAACTGCAGGTTGCAGCCTGAAAAATGCAATGGAAATACACTGCATGGATCAGCAAGGCAGGAAAAACCCCACCCCACTGCCCCCCACTATCTGCAGCAGGTGATGTGACTTTCCTACACCCACACACCGAACACGAGGGCGACACAAAAATCCCAGTAACGCCAAGGTCCAACCTGCTGGGATCGGGCATGAAGCAGGGGAGCCACGGGGGAAGGGCAGGCGGTGTGGGGCCAAGGCGCTGGTGGAGTTCCTGGGCTGGCTGGGGCAAGCGACAGCACCGCAGGACAGCTCGATGCCGTCTTACTCCTTTCCCAGTTTTTGTGGGCTTGACTGTGCAACCTTGTTTTTTCAAAAGGGGGGGGGGACGGGTAAGGGAAGGAGACGGCTTGTTCTCTGCAGGCTGAAACACAAGCTATTTGTGTTAGGAACACGGCTTTGTTACATGATTAGTGCAGTGGGAGCCCCTAGGCACCACTTCCCAGTACAAACAACTAATATTAATAACTCATGCTAAAATTGCCTGCTATTTAATAACCTGGGCCTCTTTCCACCCCGAGAAGCACATAACCGCTTCGTGTTTCCACCCCTCGTGTTCCCACCATCTCTGCCTGTCTTCCCTCGCTGGCTTCGGGCTGGCCCCGAGCATTTCCCAGCAAAAAGGAGCGGTTTTGGGCTGGGAAGAAGGAAGAACCGACATCGGTGTTTAACAGGGATCCCTGCACCCCGTGCCTGCTGGCACAGGTACCTTCTTGCCTGCCCCCCCGGTGGGGTACAGCCCTGCATCTGATCCAAGGCTGCTTATAGCCGCCATGCCTCGCAGCCTTGGGTCCCAGCTTCACCCGTGTCCCGAGGACGGAGCGACCTATTTCATGCCTTGCCAGGGAAGCAGCCGCCCTCCCTCCGAGCTGCCCCGGCTGGCTGAGACGTGATAGACCAACACTGTTACTCATGGGTGGGAGGCCGATGTGAGTCACGCTTCCCTTCGCAGCCACACACGGGGCGGCTGCGGCAGGAGAGCGGGGAGCAAGCGGGCTGGACTGCATCTCCCCACCCAGCTCGGCGCGGCCGAGCACGGCGGCAGCACAGTTGGGCCCAGGCGCGAGGGAGAAGCGGTGGGTAGATCAGATGGTGATGAACCATAAACAGGATCGTTTCCCAGGGGCTGGCTGAGCTGCTCCAGCCTTTGCCAGCAGCACTAGGATGGCTGTCAGGTCTGCGAGGCGGTCTCTAAGCCACCCTGCTCTACAGAAAAACATTACTAATGTTCCCACGACCAGAGCAAGACAGAAAAGACAAATAACTTGGACAGCAACATGAAACAGTGGCAAAAATCTGGAAGACAGAGGAGGAGAGAGAAAAAAACCCAAGAGGGTGGAAAGCTCTGTAATGACTGAAAAGAGCTCCAGATGGATGGATACGAACCAAGAAAAGGCCGGAGACAGAAATAGTAGCACTAATTAGCCGAGCTGAACGACCCCACTCCTGCTGTACCTGAGCATCCTCCAGTGCTCTGCGACGGGGAGCTGGAGCAGGGAGCTGCTCAGGCCAGGATGCATAGAAGCACTTAAGTTCCTGTAGCAGCCCTCAGTGATGGACCCCAAAGCAAAGGCACCTATGGGGCTGGGCAGAGAAAGGGTCGTGGCTCCAGGCAGCATCTCCTGAGGGAAGACCTTGGGAAACGTGTGCCTCCCCACTCCAGAGCATCGGTCCTGCTGCACCTTTGTTGCTGAAAGACTTTGTATTTCCATGAGTGAGCAGCCAGCCCTCCCAAGCCGTAGGAAGAACTCAATTTGCCTATCTTACCTTGGGGTAGTTTTGCTTTGAAGACCTTCAGCACATCCTGCAGTGCCAAAGGGTCATGGCAATGGTTTTCAGTGTCCAAACTCTTTATCTGCCTAAAAGGCTGTTACTGGGAAAGGGCAGATATGTCTCATTCCTGGCATTGCTGACCACTTCAGCCTCCAGCCAATCTGGTCTCCACTGATTTCAGTAAACTCCTTTAAGTTTGGCTGTGGGAACCCATGGCCGTGGCATTGCCAGAGTACTGCCTTTGGACTGGAACTTCAAAGAAAAGAAAACATGGGCAGAGGCATCCCCATCCCCATCCCCATTCCCATCATCCTGCTGCTGGAGCTGAAACTGAGCTCCCACCAGAGCATTACGGAGGTAACCTGCTGAGGCAGCGGAAGATGGAGGTCTGCATGGCCGCAGTACACGGCAGAGTGTGCTGCAGCACCTGTGGGGATCGGGGTTAGTTACCTCCAGCAACAGCCGATGTCCAGCTCTCCTTTGCAGCCACACGAGCAGCAGCAGCATGGCCAGTCCCTCGGGGCTGCTCTTTCCTCTTCGCGTCACCCTTGGAGCAGGCAAGCTCCCACTGCTGACCTGGCTCCTTCGGGCACTGTTACTGGGGACGTGCCATGCCACGCTTGTTTCTTTTATTGCTAAACTCAAGGAATTCATGTCACTTTGAAGTCCACAGTGCGGTGTCCCCAGCCCATGCCCAGCACGCAGCCTCACTGCAGGCTGGCACAGCCCGAACAAGCCCGCTGGCACCTGCCCCATGTCCAGTGCTTTCCCTGCCTTGGATGCCTCTCCCTGCCCTTTCCTCCTCTTCTCCAGGCTGTACTGTGGCGTAGGGGAAAAAGAAAAATATTGCACGCTATGTTTTCCTCTCCTGGGCTCATCACTTGGAGATTGCTGCTGTTTTCTCCCAATTACAGAAAATACTTGAAGCTGTGCAAAGGCCAGCCACACAATGAGGGGGGCAGCAATGCCTTCCTTAGCTCTGTGGAGCGCAGTCTTGAACCAGCGTAACATTTCATACTTACTTTTCTGCCCTGAAACAGCTTGGGTTTCAGTTAGCTCCTCACCTGAGCGCTACGTGGCACGGGCAGCCGCAAAGCGCCCAGCTCCAGTTTATCTGGAGCGTCAGCGGAGAAAGAGAGGGCTGGAGCTCAGCCAGTAAAAAGCAACAGGGAATCCCCCTCTGCCCAGCAGCCCCTCGGCTGATGCTGAAGCCAGGGCAGCTTTTGAGATGTGAGATGTCCCTTTTGGCTGGGGTCTGTGGTCGCAGTCTTTGCACCTTCTGTTTGAAACATGGCTGGGGGCTGGGGTCGCCCGCTGCAGGCTCAGCTCTGCCTTCAGCAGCTCCTGCAGTTTCAGCAGCTGTGTGCAAACCCCCTCTGCCAAGCTGCCCTTAGAAGCGCTGGTGCAAAAGGCCCCATTTTGCAGAAAGTCCAGGAAATTACTCTTTGGACTTTTCATTGTGGAGGAGCTGCCAATCTCCAAAAAAATTTGTGTCTACTGTCCTGAAGCAAGTAGTAAAGACTTTGATTTATCCAGTTTAATACGAGCACTGCTGAACTCGATCCTCCTTTCTTTGTGCATGTTCTCAATGTATTTTCCTTCAGGAGAGCAGGGTGACAGGCTTTCTTCTCCCTGCTCCTACACCAGGTGATGAGTTTTATGTCAACATTATCCTGAAAACTTTATGGTTTCCATCAGTTTTGGATGCAGGTTTCCTTCTTTTAAAAAAGACACGTATGGGCACATGAAAGTCAGCTCATGTCTGGTTGGTCTTGCAATAAACTTAGAAATGGAGAGCCTCAGAAACCCAGAAGCTGTTCCCAGCGTGCCTGAGATAGCAGCATTGCCTGGATTTGCTGGTGCCACTGTGGTGTGTTTTCTGAGCATGAATGTT
Source organism: Psophia crepitans (assembly GCA_013399095.1). Taxonomy (NCBI): domain Eukaryota; kingdom Metazoa; phylum Chordata; class Aves; order Gruiformes; family Psophiidae; genus Psophia; species Psophia crepitans. Next base: position 163,045 of record VWZZ01005045.1, read on the forward strand.
TGGTCAAAGTCTTTTTGCTGGTAAATGCTGGTCCGCTGCAATGAAAACATCAGCTGTAGCGGAAGAAAAACAAATTTCAAAGATACCATTTAGCCATTTTGGAGACAACACATGCACTCAGCCAAAGTGGGGCCAGCACAGTTTTGAATCGAGGGCGTCACTGGAGTCCATGTACGATGTCCTGAGAGCTGCAGCAGCTCCAGGGCCAGCTCTTTCTCCTCCACCCAGCCACTGTTTCATGGTTTTTGCAGTACAGCAGGGTTCCGAAAAAGCATGTCTGAGACCCTGGGGAGGTGAGCACCACAGCTGTCTCACCACTGCTGGTGCTGGCGTAGCTGGACCTTGGCTCCTGGCTTTTGGGTCCTTCCCAACGTAGCACAGCCAGGGCAGGGATCTGCCCTGTGCCACCCTGCTCTCAGGGCTGGAAAACCCCGGCTCCAGCTTAGGTCAGGGCAGGAACAAAAGGAAAACCTTCCTGAAAGGCAAACAAATGGCAAAAGCGAAACGATGAACCAGCTGCCTGTGAGGAAAATCCCCCAGCTGCTGCGTGGGTGGTGTGGCAACGTGTCCCTGTCCCCATGACTGCTGGGAAGCCAGGCCCGGCAGGCAGCCGGGGAGCTGAGCTGAGGGCACGGCTGCGGAGCCGGCCGAGGAGCACGCGTCCTGCGCAGCCTGGCCAGCCCTGCCACAAGCTGAAGTCGTCAGGGAAGGGCTGGGGTGCCTGTGCGGGAGGTTCTGTGCGTGCAGCCCCGCTCGCAGCTGCAGGGTTTGATGGCAGGAGGGAAGGGGTTTGCTTTGTCTCTGTCCTTTCACTGGGGAGTGGGGCCGGGTGCCTGCTTCGTGCTGTGGCACTGCTGGCCGTGCTGCGGTGTCTCGCTCGGTGTCACACACGTCTCCTCAGGTCCATTGCGCGTTGGCTTTCTGGCTTTTAATTAATCCTCTTCCACTATTTGGCGCTCACCTCCGAGGGCTCAGCAGTGACCCATCTCCCCTCGCTGTGTGCTGTCCCCCTGGGCCAGAGCAATGCTCACATGCTTGCAGCAGCAGGAACGAGCCATCTTTGAGACGGAGGTCCTGAGACTGTATCAGCAGTTCAGTGCTGCCACGCCGTGGGAGTCCCGGCTTACTGTGCGGTGCCGTCCCGGCTGTGGAGCTGGGCTGCCCACAGACTCCCCGCCAGCCCACGATCCCGCTGCCGCCCTGCAGGCTCTGCTCGGGGCCGTTGTGAGAGCCTTAATTAACTGTCTGGGACTGTAACGCAGGGTGCTGATGTGCTTCTCACTCCCTGTGCAGCCCCACTTCTGGTCTGCACCCAAGACATAGACCCATCACCTGGCAAGGCTTCGGCCACACGTTACCGGGGATCAGACCTGTCCAGCCTCCACTGCCACATTCCTGCCTTCATTTTTAGCTGGTCAAACCCCACAGGAGCAAGGGAGAAAGTGGTGTGGGCCAGGGGACACAGGTGTTATTTTGCCCTGCCATCACCCCTCCTCCCTGGGAGCATCCGGACAAGTGAACGAGGCATCCACAGCAAACCTCCTGCTGCCTCGCAGCAGCGAGTTGGCATCCATCGCAGGCATTTGGCAGCCATGCAGCAGCTTCTTGCAGATGCTCTAAACAGCATTTGGGGATGGCCGGTAAGGAAAACCACAGTTGTGCCCTGGAAGAGCAGGGGGTGGTAGTTAGGCTGAGTGCAGTTACCTGAGCTGACTGCTGTAGGTAAAGTAGCAGGAGGAGCAGTCTGCTTTCCACCTGCTCCCAACCCAGCCCGGTGGTGGCGTTGCCACTGGGATGGAGCGCTCACGGCCGGAGGACCAGCGCAGCTCGCAGCACCGCCCGCAGCATGGCTTGCAGCCTCTTGCCGAGCCGCGCAGCGCTGCCCTGGGAGCAGGCCACCAGCCGCGGCCAGCTCGGCCTGGGAGCGCTGATGGGCTGGCAGCCCAAAGCACTGTGGAGTTTTCCATGGTCAGTTATTGTGCTGGCATGGCCGGGAGCTGCTATTATTAGATGGCGTATGAATCACCCGTGCGACAGGAGTTAGAAGCCTCAGCCTGAGCTGGGCTGAACACTTACCGGAAAAGCCCCGTGTACAGACCAGCCAAGAGCCAAAAGTGAGCAGGGCTCAGAGAAACCACCTGCCCCGCACCCGCTTCGGCCCTGGCTGCGCCTCTCCCAGCCGAGTGGGAAACACCGGCGGTGGGGGGTCCCACATGGCCCCGATGGTCTGGCGGGGGGAAGGAAGGAGCAGGAAAACTACAGCCCTCTCCAGGCACTGCCAACCCCACGCAAAATACTGCAAGAGGAAAAAAATTATGGGGGACGCAAGCTTACGTGGCAGCCTGATGGGTTTGGTTAAAAGGTCACAGCCTGACGAAGTGTTTTTGAATGAAATGCAAAGGAAAACACTGGGCTGAGTAGAGCTGAAGCCTAAGGGCTCACGTGCTGGGAGGGAGAGGGGGGTGCCCTGCCTCAGAACTGGGGGCAGGAGAAGCATTTTGGGCCGTGTCTATGAGGAACATGTGAAACGAGCTCTACCCCCCAACCCAGCCCCTCTCATACCACAAAGGCCCTTGAGCTGCCGTGCCCGTGCCTCGGCCGGGTCTGCCGCAAAGCGACACCAACGCACGACACAAGCAGACGCTGAGCTGGGCGATGGGGCTCCGCAGCTGTAGGGCCAAAATTACCGGGAGCTCGCTGGGTACAGAGCGAAAGAAAGGAGGGAGGGAGCTGGAAACACATTTGCTTGTCTGGATGGGAAAACACTGACGCCCTTTGATTCCTGCTTTGACTCATTTAAGCCTGGAACTGCAAAAAAGACAGCCCAGTAAGTAACACAACTTGTAGGAATTGCAGCTGCTAAAGTTTTTCCTCACTCTCCTCACCAGTAATTTCGCCCATGTTGTTCCTCATTTACCCTGTTGCAAATGAGAGACAGTCCAGTCTCCGGCTCCTCTCGTGAATCAAATGCATCAATAATAGAGTTCAATCATCAGAGCTGTGCTTTGCTTCACCCTGCACTTTTCTTACCGAAATTAAAATAACCCGCTATGTCATCTTTTCGCTGGAGATGGAATACGATTTTATATGCATTGCAAAGTCACACCAAGGCGCGCTGTTAGGGGCGGCGGAGTACACACCACTTCTTATAGCCTAACAAAGGAGCCTTTATTTAATAACGAACTATTACAGCGCGGTACAAAGATTTGCTTTGTTCAGTGACTAGAAATTGTTTGCAGATTTTTCTAGCCACCGGGAGTTGACAGTTCACTTAGGAAATCAATTCTTAAAGCAGAGTGCCTACATGCCTGCTTGGCTTTTGGAGCGCTGCAAGCCCAGAGCTGCACGGGGTCCAGTCCAGCTCTCTGTTTCAGTGGACTGAAATAGAGAAACATTTCTGGATCTATTTCTCAGTGGAGGAAGCAGATCCGCAGTTCAGCTGTTGCCCCTCATTGCCTTCAGGAAAGCTTCAAGCTTCTCAGCCAAAGTGCTGAAAGCGTGGGACAAGAGGATGCACCTCGGAGCAAATTCGTACAGGCTGGTCACCTCTGCGTGAGGCAAGCACACTGTTTGGGTGCCACGGAGAGCTGAGCTGCGTGGCGTTGGCTCTCAGCTCTCTGCAGCCAGAAGAAACCCATATCTTAGTACAGATGATAGATAGAAGGGAAGGTGTACAATGACTGGGGTGATGTGCTGCAGTGAGTCAGCAGCACGGGGCAGCCTCTCTGCCCAAGCAAAGCTAAGCGTTGTCAGGAAAGAGCTGTAGTTTTTCTCCCCTCCTAATCCCTTCCTCCATTTTTATTACTAGGCGTTGGTACCGATCCGTGGGGCGCAGGCACGCGGGGTCCCTGGGGATCCCACCCCAGGCGCCTGCACCTCTGGTGAGGGAGGTGATTATCTGGGACAGCTTGTTTCAATTGTGCAGGGCAAGTCAGATTTTGCCGCTTGGCTCAAACACACAAATCCCGCAGCCAGGGCCTTAATGAACGAGGAGCAAAGATGTTATTTTCCAGAGAGGAGCAGCGGCTGACCGGAGGGAGGAAACAAAAACCAGCGTTCACCCAGGGCTTTACTTCCATACCTGCGACCTGCAGCCACCCCACCCTGGGGTAATGCAACTACCAGGCTGTCTTCTCATCATGCACCTTTAACAATTTTGTTTGTCTCATTGAGCTTGTAGCAGGGTGAAGGAGCAGGAGCGTGCTTGGCCCCTTAGCTCTAAGTGAGGGCACTTAATGAACATATCTCTCCTTACCTCCCAGCTGGCTTTCCCCGAAATACTCAAGCACAGAGCAAGGAGCTGCCTTTATAACAAACCCTTTGGCAGCTTTAAAGGCACCAGAACCTTAGTTCTGCCTACCAGCTGGTGCAAGGGGATCTCTGAAATGTCCCAGCACAAAATTGTCCATCAACATGCTGCTGAGGTTGAGGAACCCAAGTCCTGAGTTCAGGAATGGTCCTAAATTCCCACATCAGTGTCTGAGGATTTCCATTCCTTAGGTCTTTCCAAAGTGCATCATGTGCATGTGCAAACACGTACATATACATGCATGGGTTGGTCATTTTTTGTTTGTCTGTTTTTAAGCAAATTAATTCACTTTTCTGATTTTTCTGGGAGAGACACTGAAGGCCCCTACAGCCCCAGCCCCTCTCTGTCAGCCAGCGACCTACAGCAGGGAGGTGGAAATTTGGCACTTGGCCTGTGCGTTAGCTTCAGGTTAGCCCTGAGCGGAACCAGTTGCAGCAGATCTGAAAAGCCTCCTCTCCCCCCTGCAGCATGCTTCGTACTGCCGGGCTCTGCTGTCACTTCTGTATGTGCCACCTCTGATGAAAGCAAGAACAGCGTCAGTACACGGGCTTGTCGCGTACTGGGACAGAGCAGCAAGGAACTTTGCCAAATGCATTGCCCCATGACATCACTTGAGCTTTTGTTTGTCTCTCAATGGTGAGAAAGGAAAAGAGAAAAGTAGGGGGAGGAATTTGAGTTGGAGCAGCTCCCTCTAACCATTTATTTACCTTGTGTGCATGCTTCATGCTCTTACTCACGGGTTACAGTCATGGGTGCACATAAGGTCTTGAGAGTCTTCAGCAGTAATCCCTCGACAGAGGAGCTGGCTCATGGCATGCTGAAAGCATTTTTGCTTCATTACTTTTCTCATCAGATAACAACATAAAGCAACTTCGTTGGTGCTTCTGGCAACTGCTGCACTTCCTTTCCCCACGCGTCCCTGACGCACACGTAGCATGGGAAATGCTCCTCTGTTTCAACACACAGCTCAGTGCTAGGCCAGGCGGCTGGGCAGAGGACATGGACAGCGCTGAGCCATCAGCAGCTACAGCGTAGGGCACAGGCAGCCAATGTCCCGCTGGAAGACGCCCAAGTGTCCGTGGCACTCGGAAGAGCTCTAGACTCACAGCTCCACCACTGATGGTGAATGTCCTTTGCTCCAGGCCTGCCTGGGAGTGTGAGCACTCAGCAGCACCCCGATGATCCGTAGGGGTGTGAAGATGGGCCCACTGTACTGAAGTCTGGAAAAGAGAGGTGGGAAGGAATGAGAGGCTGGAGTGGGAAGTTGCAGCAAGTTGCAGTGGTGTCAGGAAGGTGGTAACTCCAGCCTGCAAACAGAAGAGAAGAGACACCTGCTCTGGTTCAAAACAGAGTCTTGGAAATAGAGTGACATCCCATGGTGACTTTTACAGGCACTTTTCTTAGGCCATTTCCTCTCCAGCTCTGTGCTCCTTGCCTCCTGTCCCACAGTGAAATAAGCTCCAGCGGAGCCAATTTGCCCTGCTCTGCTGTGGTTACTTGGCATTTGCTGGCAATGCCCTCATTGTAGCTTGGCCCTTCGGTCCCAGATCAACCCATTTGGTTCGGACATCAAACAAAGGATGGGCTTCATCTAATTTTACAGACTTACACTTGGCCTCCTCGTTGTAGCTCCTTTCACAAGCAAAGAAGAGAAATGGGCAAGATTCGCCTGACCTGTTTTAGATACTGACCTGGGGAGGGGATGACTCATAGCTGTGCCTGCATTTCCCCATGTTCTCCTCCATAAAGGGAGCCTAGCGTGACTAGCTCAGACGGAGACATCTATGTTTAGTCAGATGAATCCCACCCAAAGTGACTGCAGCTGCTGGAGGAACATGAGCTTTCTCATAATCGCTTCCCTTCCCCATAGTTTTGGGGCAGAGAGAATTACTTGAGCTGATGAGTCCTTGAAGGATTCTTTGAAAATTGCACAAAATCTGCTCGGAAGTATGTGTGTCTGCTTGCATCAGGCCTAAACGCGGTTCATTGAGCTGTGGAGGTCCCAGGCAATAGGGCGTTCAGAGGGCAACACGATCCTGGCGTTACCATGCTCTTTGCTAGCAGGCAGCCTGAAAATGGGAAAAGCAAAGACAGTAACAGAAGGAGCATCCAAGACATCTCCTGGGTTTGGACAGCTACTAAGTTGGCCACATCCCAAGAGAAACAACTTCCGCTCTGTCCCCTGGCTCCTACCCTTACCTCCGCCTTCCTCCTTTCCCTCTGCTTTCTTCAGTCATTTCCCTCCTGAATAGAAACTTTTGGGAGGCTTATTTCCTTGCACCTGTTTCAGCTGTGATGTAACTGCGGTAATAACTCAACCACTGTTGGATGGAAGGTTGCAGTTATTTCTTGGTTTATTTTATTTTATTTTATTTTATTTTATTTTATTTTATTTTATTTTATTTTATTTTATTTTATTTTATTTTATTTTATTGTATTATGGTTATATTTAGAGATGGGCCCAGATCAGAGCTGCACATGAGGAGCACTCCCACTGTTTGGGAAGGTCTGGAGTGGGAGTCAGACCCCTTCATCTCAGCTGGCCTTCCTCTTGGTAAAGCGTGGATCCAAAACCTACGCTCCAAAGCTGGAAAAGTCGAAATATAAGTTGTAGCGCAAACTCTGTAGGTGAGGCCAGTCTGCGGTTGTGGTGGGACAAACCAATCTGCAAAACTTAAATTCTGCCATAGCATGAAATATCCTTCCACACTGCTTGATGGGAAAGAATGTCATTAAGGAAGGTTGGGAAAGCCAGCTGCTGCCTTGCCTTCCAGAAGACATAAACGAGACAACACAGAGATCAAAATTAATGACAATAACGTAGGACTCCATCCCAGGAATATTGCCTATGTGGCCTTAATCTCTCTCAGCTTACTTTAAGATCTCATGTCCTTTATTTCCAGGGAAAAACACATTTTTGGACCTGTTGTTTGATATGACTAGATGCTTCCTTCAAAGTCATATTTTGAGCTCCCAGCTCCCAGAGTTGAAGATGATGCTGTTATGACCAACTGGTAGGAGCCCCTGTGCTTCACAGGCCGGTCAGCAGTGCCGATGATGAGCCTGAAGGCTTCAGCTGGAGTAAGGCAGCACAGCCCCCTGAAAGTGAAGCTGCTCCATGCTACCAGCAGAGACCATGGCAGGGAACTGGATTCATGCAGTGTGCCCAAGTGATTCTGCAGGTGATTCAGAGGCCACGTGGCAAGGCAATGCAGACCTCCCCTGAGCTCAGCAAGTCCTCACAGAGGTGGCAATCACAGGTAGGACCACAGGCGGGTCCCAAGGAGAGAGGTTGGTCTCAGAATCACACAGAATCACAGAATGGTCTGGGTTGGAAGGGACCTATACAGGTCATCTAGTCCAACCCTCTCTACTGCACCAGCTCACGCCTTCCAAAGCGTTTACCCCATCTATTTCCAATACTTCAGAAGAAGGTAAAGAAAAGCCTGTTTTGTACTGGAGAAGAAAAGTCTCTGGCCTGTTGCGGCCCAAAACCCTAAAGCTGAAGGCTGGGCACTGTCACTATCTCAGTGCAGAGCTGCAGCAATGAGAAAATTGAGGGAAATGCAGATTTTAATTTTATTTTTTTTTCCACCACCATGACAGAAAGGGACAGGAATGAAAATTTGGGGATGATAGTCCCAATCAAACTTTACATACCCATGCTGGAGAGTTTCTCTCCTATGGTGGGCTCAGGCATGTCTATAAAGGTAACCCCATGAGGTGATTTTACCCTCTCCTGCCTGGTCAGCGTTACCCACCGTTAGGAAGTAAGGTCTTATATCCTGGCTGAATTAGAGTAACATCAGTGTCCCCTCACTGCAACGCTGTGATCCAGTGTCACAAAGATGTACCAAACCTTGCCTTAGAAAAGGTGAGTGGGTTGCACACTTTAACCCTTAGGTGACAAAAAGGCTTTTATTTTCCCAGCCCCCATGTCAGTGGTCCTCCCTGGTGTTTCTGAGTTCTCACTAAGATGTGGACACCTGGTGAGACCACCACCTGGTGCTGCAGCCCAGGGACACTCCTGCCGATGCTTCTGCCATCCCCGAGTCCCATTATTTGCTTCTAGGTTCCCAGAGTCAGCTGAGCCCTCTTAGCCCCATTGAACCAGCAGCTATTGTGGAGGTAGTTACCACAATGACCCCATAATCCTGTTTTCCAAGGCAGAGTCTCCTGTCCTGTAGGTACTGCCTGAACTCTTTGTTCCCAGATGTATTACTTTTCATTTAGCTAAATTAAAACACATTTTCCTGGATTGTGACCATTCAGCCAGGCAATTCCGATCCCTCTGTAACAGTAAACTATCCTCGCCATTATTTACTGGGCTGCAGGTGGACAGGCTGAAACACTAGCTCTGGACGGGCTGCCCCCATTCAGCTCAATGGGCTGTTGATGCTGTACAATAATGACAACTATTTCAGTGTCCGGGGAAAAGATTATTTCATAGCTGACTCTTTCAGCTGAAATATTCATCTCGTCTGAGATTTGGGAGCACATTTGGGATCGCTGAAGGAGTAGCATCTTTTTTCTCTGCAGACTGTCTCATCACTGCATGATAACAACCTCTCACTGCCTCCCCCTCTCCATTTCCTCTGTATGTGGAAAATCACAGATAAGAAAGAGAGAGAGAGAAGGAAAACAGATTTGCTTCATTAGTTTATGTTCCGAGTCATGCAACGGCAGAGCCGCTGAACCGACATCAACCCCTTCCCCGCCCGCCACAGCTGCGTCAGCCACCTAATGTGGCCAGATGGGGAAACTGAGGCACGGGAAGAGGAAAAGTCAAACTCACATTCCATGCTAATACACAGGAACTGCTGCGGTGAGGTTTCCCTTGCAGTGTAACAGCCCCTGCTACCATGTAGGCAGGTAGAGGCCTGGAAGACCTCTCCATGGCAATTTTAAAGCCGTAAAGCTATTACAGACAAATTAAATACATTTATTGGATAAATACTTTTTTTTTGGCCTGCTGTCTATGCCCACAGCAATGACAACAGGGTAAATACTCTTCCCATGCAGCTCCAGTAAGATCAGTAAACTTATTCCAGGAATGATTTTGACTTCATTTGGGGCAGAGCTACCCTGCTAACGATTCTGTCTCAAGCGTGCAGGCGCACCCTCTCTTTACTCTCCCGCTGCTGCGTGACCTGAATGCATTGCAGCCTGCTGATGAGATGACATGGCTTTTCTGATCTTCTCCTGGGTTATGGCACGGAAAAGCTGTACAAATCAGGACAATAAGCCAAACCTAAGTGATCTGCCAAAGGTCAGATCCATTCCTGCTCCTGGGGTAGGATGAGCCACCGGGTCAGGGAACTTGCCCTCTGTTTGTGACAGCGCGTTAAGCAATCTTCCAGGAAAATCGCTCTGCTATGACCGCATCTAAACCATAGAGTTAGTAAGAGACATGCAGCGTTATAGAACGGGCTTTAAAAACAGACCACACTGCATTCGCTTGGCTACAGAGATGCATCATAAACGTGGTGTGTGTGGCTTACCACCTAGTCTCTTACCCCTCCGTTTATTGAATCAGAGGGTGGTGTCGTCATAGCACATGCTGCAAAGGCCACCGGGCCACACACGTACCTTTCTTGTGCACGTTGCCTAAATCCCATTGATCAATGACTTCCTGCACGGTTACTGGAATGCTGTGGGAAGAGGCACATAAAATTCCCTGCTCTCATTTAGCCCTCTTGTCAAAGCTAGAGAAGTCCTGGCCCAGCTTCAGCTACAAAAACATATGAAATATATCAGCTGAGGCTGAACGGAATAGAAACCGATGGCCAGTCCGGATATTGCTGCTATTTTGCTGAGAAGGTTTACTTCCGAAGCCAGTGTGGATGATTCATTCGAGAGCCCAGGTGCTCAGACACTCATCAGGTACTGTGGTAAAGGGGTCCAAAGCCAGGCTAAACATAAATCACATAAATCCACTATCTATGGGCATAACATCCCAATGGCTAAAACACCACGAGAACGATGAAAAGCACCATTAATTTTCTAGCATTTGTACTTTTGTCTTCTTTTCACGACTTCATCTTGGGCACTCACGATAAAGTAACCGGAGAACTGCATGAAGAGTGGAAGCTCTATCTTGCAAAGGGCTTCCAGATTTGGATATCTGGCTTCATTTCAAAAAAGAATGGAAAACAAAAAAGTTCACATGCTTCTAATGAGGGTCTTGATTAAAAACAAACAAACAACGGAACAACTAATAGTTATTGATTGCTTAAGCTCTATGGGACTCAACTTGAAACACTTCAAAGCAACCCGAGTGCAAGAAGTTAGATGGTTAATGCCTTCTGAAAACCAAATTCTTTGTGATACACAAACCTGAGTGCACAAAACAGAGACTCGAAAAACAGTTACTTGCTTACAAAAAATGCAGCCCTCACTAGAAACATGCAATTTTGAGAGGTGAACAGTGAAGCTTACACAGAACAAGATCCACCAGAAACAGACAGTTTCTTGTTTCCCTTTCTAGACAATTTTAAAGTTGGGTTATCATATTCACATCAAACATCATTTGCATGGAAACAACTGCAGGGAACTGTGAGCTCATCGTAAAAGAAGAAAACAACAATTTCAGTTGTGATTGTGAACTACAAATAACAATAGAAATGTCTACATAGATCTAAAAATTAGCAAAAAAACCCCAAACCCATGTATATGTTTTTCTTTCACTTATAAACTCATGCAATTAAGTTAAAGTCCTATTTGGCTAGAAAAGTTTGTTAAAAAGTAAATGTGAGGCAAAATCCTGTTCCTCAGCGGGATGAATTTAATCATATCTATGGCAGCAGCAGCATGTGCATCATGGAAGGATGCTAGGAAGAAGCCTAGTCAGAAACCCCAAGTCTGTAGGGCTGGATTTTTAAAGATGTTTAAAATGTTGAAAGGTGGTGCTCACTGGGACTTTCATAACAGCTTAGAAGTTCAATGTACAACGCTGGTCATTCAGAAATGCACCTTAATAAACCACTTAGCTGTTGCCAGCCAGCACCAAAGCTGTTTGGGTTCTTCAGGCAAGTAAAAAAAAAATAAAACCAGGAGAAAAGCTTCAAAATTTTCATCCGTGGTGTTTACATTTTGTATAATCAAAACATTGTAACTATTTGTGTTAAAGGTATCCTCTGCATATAGAAGCGTGCAGCCATGCCAGACGTGGGGATGAAGCACCTAAGCAACAGTGGCAGAGGGGTATGTCTCACATCTTAGGCCAAGGAACCTGGATTTTCCCAGTTGCATTTTCTGGTTGATTTTAAATTAGTTGCTCGAGGCAAGTAGAGAGGAATCTCAAATTCAGCATGGCAAAAAGAATCAAGCTGATCTGATAATGAACTCAAAGAATGAAGTATTTTTTCAGCTGTTTGGATATAAATTCTGGGAATTGGGGTAACTGGTGAGGAAAAATGAGATTCAAAAGTGGCATTAGCCTGGCTGGGCTGAAAAACCCCCAACAACAGGATGTTGTAATCTCATCAGGAGTGGAACATGGAGTGGGTGCCATCGCCTTCCAGGGACTCACAGAGAACAGAGGTTCTTGAATTTGGGTGACTGCTCTCATAGAGAAAACCCAAGAGGAAATATGGGGAGCTCTCACCATCCCTGGGCCAAGGAAAAGGCTGATTTATTCCTTCAGCAGCTGTCTTTTACACAGGAAAGATAAATGCACGTGTTGGTTGTTTTAGGTGACTTTAGTTGGAGAAAAAATATTTTTGAGGTCCCATTGATCCAGAGGTGAAACAGTTTAGAGTTTCTAAAGCTAGCAGATAATACCTACACAGCAACTGCATGCAGGAGGAGATGACTTTACTATGGCCCTTGTTAAGGCAGGTAACAGCTGATCGATTCCTGAGCTGGAAGTGGCTACTTGCATTGGAACCGTTAATTGTGGCCCAATTACATTCTATGTGGGCAAGGAGAGGAGAGTCTCAAGCAGTGATTAATATATCAAAGAGGTTTCTCCTGGTTTCTGAGAACTACAAGCCAAATTAGCTAGGATTCAAAATCTAAATAGAAGAAATTTGAATAAAAATTGTAGAGGCATAATAAAAATAAAACAGTCAACCCTCCACAATCAAGCTTGGAGCTTTAGCTAAAAACTCATCCAAACTCAGCAGAAACTGGAAGTTATTAATTCATTAGGCAACAAAGAAGGGAGAAAAAGAGTAAAGAATATTGATTACACTGGGAAATGCAGAAATGCAGTGAGGGAAATTGTGGGCCTTGATGGAAACAGCCCTTCAGTGGGGAACACATTGAGGAAGGACAAGGAGTTGAAAAAATACATTAAGAACAAAAAATAATCCTGGCAATAACAGACAGAAATTGCAAAACTGGTAACGTTGATGCAGAAAAGGCTGAAATAGTTACCTATCGCTTCTGTATTGGAAAGGAGAGGCAAGGAACTTATTTTGTATGAGAATGCAAATTATCTTCCAGTCCTTTAGGAAATGGATAACTTTTAAAACTGAGCAGTGTCTTTTTGTGCCTGAGAGCTGTGCCAAAGTGGTCTCCAGAGGCATCCTGCAAAAAGCTCTGGTTCAGAAAGACCAGTCTGTAGGAGAGGGTTGGGCTGTAGGTAAGCAGCAAAGCCCCAGGGTGATATCCCTCTGCCCTGGGCCAGGAGCAGGAGGTGGGATGAAGGAGGAAGGGGGGTGGAGGAGAAGCAGGGCACCGTAGCCTTGCTCTCTGGCCCTGGAGTGCTGGCTGCTGCTGCAAGCCATGACTGCCAAAGGAGTGTTACAAACCTGCCAAAACCCCACACAATAAATGGCAAAACTGCATCTGAGTGAGAGACTTTCAGAGAGGAGTTTATTTGTGTCATCACAAAGAACATTCAGAGGCATCTCAATTTCCGCATGAAGGACAGAAATGGTCCCTGCTAAATCTTTCTTCGTCTAGCAGAGAAAGCCATCACAACAGTTCAGGGGGGAAAATTCAAACCAGATCAAATGAGGGAGCTGGCACCAAGTGTTAAGAATGAGAGCGAATGAATTAGAGAGGTTGTGGATGGCTCTGGTTCTTGGTGTTTTCATTGGCTTCAGCAGGGAGAGATTTCACACAACCAACTGTGGTCAGCTGAGTCACTCAGCCAGTGCCTCTAGCCTCTGCCTGGTCCATGGAGAAAGACAAAAAATTCTGCAGGGGATGATTCAGTGTACCTAAATTAAGTGTCTGCTTTGAATTGCCCTCTGGAGGGGCCCAGCTCTCTGTCTCTCTCCCCTCCGTGATTTCTGAGGGATCCCAGGGAGACCAGGTGTGTGCCAGGTAAGTGATTTACCTGCCTTTGGGTAACACAGATGTCCTACCTTACGCTCTACAGACAAATCAGTGCAACAGGCTCTCTCTCAAGGCACTGGTGCGAATGATGCATGTGGCCATTTGCACAGATCCTGCAACGACCTAAAAATTCAGACCCTGAACAGAGCACTTGCCCCAAACAGGTCACACACACAAAAGAAAAAAAAAAAGCACAGGCTTGAATCCATTTATAAAGTATTTGTTCAGTATTACAGACAGGCAGCTAACTGACTTCCACAGTTCGCTTCCAGCTCACAAATGGCTTATATTGCAGGGAGAGTGAAAAGCCACAGAGCAATCAGTACCCACAGTAAATAGGTAAACCCAGTCTTGTAGGCAGTATAGCAGGAAGAATTTTTGCACCAAATATCTTGAGTTGGACAGAGGAAAGTCTAACTGAATTTATTTTTATCCAGGTGAGAAAATCTGGACTGTAGATTTTTCTGTGTATTGTTTTGCTTTCAGAACTGATGTGAAAAGACACTTTTTTTTCTCTTATTAGCTCTCTTCATCCCCTGGTCATTTTTCTTCATCCCTGCAAACACCTATATTTCTTCTTTAACAGAGGGTTTGCCAGATGCCTTTTAATTTATTCCATCTGGCTCTTGTTAAAGTGCTATTTATCAGCTGACTTCTTCAAAACTGCTTGCTAGGGATGGGTTGCAATCCATCACTGAAGCTGGTGAAGAAGTCACAAGCATGCAGTTTTGCAGCTACCAGCTGCCCAAGTAAAGCCTGACAACCTCAGTGGGTCCACGTGCCATGCCGAGGCGCTTGGGGGGCAAGGTGGGCTGTGGGTCTCTGTGGCTCACAGTAAGTGGAAGGAAGCCCGTATACTTGTAGATTTTTTCTCTGTAATGAACATCTGCACATCACAGGCAGGACGTGTCCATTTTAAGCGCAGAGGTTAAAGCGGCTCCGCTCTTTCTTTTCCTCCAGTCCACACTCACTGCTTGTAAATCTCCTTTTTCTTGAGTTGCAGTTTAGTAGCATGAAGTGTATGCTAGTCAAGGCTAAGGGCTTGGTCTCCATGCTAAAAATCTCAGTGATTTTGCGATGATCCATTTCCAAACTGGTTCAGTTATACCACTGAGAACTCCAGTGGGAACACTCTTATGTGGCTGATTTTTGGTTAGCCCAACCAGATTCCCAGATGATTAAAGCTACACTGAAATAATCACAGCATAAATCCATGCTAAGAGGATGCAATTGGAGTTTGCTCTGCTTTAACTAAAGTGGTTTACTAGACTAGAGTGGTTCATTCATGGGAAAAAAATGCAACGTATTCCTACGTACACACCAAGCGGAGAGCTGCAAAAACATTTTGTCTCTCATTCTTAGTTTCTCATTAAGGACTGCGCATTGATTATTTATTTATGTCTAATTTAGCAACAGCAGTAACACGAATTGCCTGCTTGACCCGAGGTAGTTGCCAAACATTTAGTTCAGAACCAATTTCAGTGCTACTGTAATCCCCTGAACTAGAGAGCTGGAGCAGAAGTAAAGTTGAGCCAACCTGAAACTGTAGCTGCGCGAATGGCGCCAACCTAATTAAGTTATGAAAAACTGTCCCTCTGGAGATGAGTCTCCTGCAGCTCACAAGCAAAAAGGTGGAGAACATGTGAATCTGGCCACAAGCCTCAGCTGTTGACAACCCAACTTACAAAGCATCTGTACGCATGCCCTTTGGGAAGAAAGATAAGTGGTACTCGGGGGAACCACACATTTGTTTAACTCTTTGTTCCGTACTCGTCCAGGCAAGGAGAAAATGTTTCATATTATGCTGAATACCCTCTCAGATTCTGGCAGGATTACTCGTCAATATTATTACAGCCTCTTCAGTTACAGTGCTTCAGCAATAAAGTAGTTAGACTGGCTTTGAAATACAGAAATTCAGGCAATACAATCGCACTATGAAAGAGCGCTCATTAGCCTTTGGCTGACCTTGAAAAATTGCGTTTCTCTCCAATTCTTCCACAAATTGCCTTTAAGGAGACCTCCTTAGTTCTACCAAGTCACAAGGTTCGACTGTGTGACTCATGCTTTTTAGCCACTCTCTCACGACCATAAGGCATGCTTGCCTTTTACACGCAGCCACAATTGCTACAAGGAGGATATGTAAAAATGCACGATGGCCTTATTAATAGTGGCATGTTCTTATTTGTTTGGGATTTTTTTTTCCAACCTCAAAAGTTTCATAATGAAACAGTTGGTCTTATAAAAAGTGTCACTCATCAAGTCAAATTTTATGGCTAGGTCACTGTAAGGACTTTGTCAGATTGTAACCGGGCACGATAAAATTTCATAGCTGCGGAAGCGGAATTAAGTGTAATCAGATACTTCTGGGGGCATGAGCTGGCCCTCAAAGGGATGTGTTCTCTTGTCTGAGACAAATAGCACCACTACACATTTCCTGCAAGATCTGAATGTTGCTGGACACAGGCCACCAAATATGTTGAACCAGTAGGTTGACCCGTATCCTGAATCCATGCCTCTGCTAACAACAGCCCTTGCAGCTGCGGAGGAGCCCTCCAGCGGAGCACCTGGATGAAGGAGGAGAGCTCGGCTAAAGCTGCACCTTGCTCCAGCATAACGAGTTTTGATACCTCCATGGTGAAGGTCTCAGATGTACTGTTTTCAGCAGAACTTGGCACCAGCGTGCGACGCCTGAAATAATTACCTGCCTGCGATGAGGCTGGAGCCAGAAACTGCTCAGCCATTCTTCTGCTCCTGTTGCATGGCAGATGACAGGACAGAGCAGTGCCAGTGATGGGGAAAAGCACTGCCTGAAGTGCTGTGGTGGCACAGCTCCGCCAAGGAGCTGGAGCGTATCTGACTGAGGAGCCTGGCACAGCTGGCTCAGAGCATGCCAGCAGACTGATGTTCCACACCTGTAATGCCATGGCCATAGTGCTGTCAGCCAGCACCCTTGCTGAGCAAAGCCTCTCTGCGTGGGCATCCCACTGCTCAGCTCTCCCGATAGGAGGATCACTGTCAGCATTGCCACCGGAGCAGTCCCTCTTCCTTGCACCCTGGCAACACAGGAGCCTGTGCTGGTGGAGGAATCAGACACACAGGTCCAATTCCACCCAAAAGAGGGCAGTGCTGCTTGCGGACACACAGACAGGCAGGCAGGACAGTAGTTTACTCTCCAGCTGCTCGACTTTCCCAACCAGCTGACAGAAACTCTCCCCGACTCTTGGCACAGGCAGAGCAGTCCACAGAGCTCTCTCTTTCACACACTCTTCGTTAGCCTCTGCTCTCACTTCCTCCCTTTGACTCATTAGCTGTCTTACCATAATTTCTCTTGAAATTCGATGGAAGAAATCACATGGATCCATCCATGCCAGTGCTGAGCAGCCCATACCAGGTGCCTCTGTGTCACCCCCATCTATCAGTTATTCGGCTGCCAGCCGGTACACGTCTTTTGCAGAAGCAGCTTTTCAGATGAGCTGTGGCTTGGGCGTAGGCGGGAATGGAAAATTGGATGGACTGCAGTTTATGGCAATCAGGCAATGTTCAGAAGCTTGATGTCACAGGAAACCACTGATATTGCGAATAATTCAGAGCAATTAAAAAAAAAATCCCCAATACACCAACTGTTTTTCCCCTGTTCTAGTGGCCATGTATTTTCAAGTAGCCTGTTTGTCCAACGCCTACGCTCTCACCTTCAGCAGGTGTGGTTTATGAAACAGCATAATCAAACCCAAGCACCCGCCGCTAATACGTGTACTTACCACAGTCGTCACTCAGCCACAGGGCTGTGTGGGTTTCCGTGGTCGAAAGCCAGCACAGGTCACAGCCTTGAAGTGGAGAGAGACACTTGCTTTGCTTCTCAGCATCGGAGGGTTTCTCAACCTGGCAACCTCCGCTGTCTTGAGGTTGTTCAGTTAATGCTGTTTTCTTGGCTCCCACGCTGAAAACACCAGACATAATAGCAGCAGCCAAGGTATTAACAACAAACACAGCAGCAAAGACAATAGCAACACAAGCGTAGCTCATGAGCTTAGCTTTGTTTAATGGCACAGGATCTGCACAGCCTCTGGAAGCTGGACTCAGAGCGAAAACCACAGCCAGCTTTTCCTCCTCTGCTGCTCTTGACGGTTGGGAATGACCCTGCTCCAGCCCGGCACAGCCTTCTACTCCTGGGTGAAATGAAAGACGGCCCCAGCATTCTGTGGCAAACTTGGGCCTGGAGGTGTGATTTCTCACACAAATGTGTTTGTACAGAACTTTGTGCCATAGGTGCAATGCAGCCTTTACACAAGGTCGATCACATCGCACTGCAGTCCCCACTGCTGATGCACCTCTGCCTCCACGTGGCACTGTGCCCCCTTTCCAAACAGGAGGAGATGAGTCTGCCTGCACTGACAGATCCGGGTCTCCGTGCTGAGAAGAAACTTTAAGTTCTCCTTCAGGTTAAATGCTGAGACAGGCCCTCCTGGGTGTGAGAAGCCTGATTAGGGGACAGGGCAAGTTTGAGTGCTGGTGGATGGGTATCACCCGTGCAGCTCCTAGTCACCCTCTAGTGATACAGCCCTTTCAGAAAGTCTCTTCTGGGTAGCAATGCCACCCCTTCTTTGAAAAACGCTGTCCTTCAAGACTCTTTCTTGCACTGACAGAGAAACCAATAGAGCAGGGTCAGGTCCTTAAATCACAGATATTCTTGTCCTGAAATGATCCGATTCTACCACATGTACCCCACTTGTTTCTCCAACACCTAAGCAATGCCTTTGCAGGGTGAAATCCCTGTAAGAAGATCTAGCTGCTGTAGCACAGGCATATGGCACTTCTGGGGTACCTGGCAGGATATCAGGCATCAGCTTGGGGCTGGGACATGGCCTCTACTGCTTGGAAGGACACCCTAGGGCATTTAAAATACAACTCTATTCTTGCATTTGAGCTAAACTGTCATCTAAATACAGAACAGAGTTTATCACACTTCCTGCACATCCCCTTCTTTCCTGAGGCTGCCTGGACACAAACCTTTCTGAGTAAAAACCTTAAAACTTATTATGACTCTTCAAGGGGAAAACCCTACCTGCACCCTCAGAGCAAGACCTCAGAGCTCTTAGTGGTGCTGGTACAGCTCTCAGCATGCATCCATGTGCAGACACTAGTGTGACTCTTGAAAGAAAAACCAGGATACTAGTACTGCACCTGAGACAAAATGTCCCGGTCCCGGGTGGCAATGTAGTACTCCTAGTTTTGCAGCTGGTGGTGGAGTCAGTAACTGAGGCATCCATTGCATGATGCTGATCTGCTCTTCAGTGCCTGCTTTACTTGGTGGCATCTACCAGGAGACATCTGCAGGCAGAACTTCAGCTTGGCCTGCAGCTTTTTCAGTGCCATAGGCAAAAACCTGGTTTTGCTTTTATTTCTAATTTTTAAATACATGTGGTTAGATGCACTTACCCTCCATTTCACTGCAGAGGTAATACAGAAGCAGGACGAGGACCCTCATAAACAGTACAATGCAATATGGAAAATATGGGTCTTTTTCTCCAGAGACAGAGGGAAAAGTTATTGCTATTGAGTGTTAGGAGAAGATGAGCAACGGCAGTATTTCTGCATTTGGGAAAATGCAAATATGAAATTCTTTCCCAGTGAATAGTGACAGTACCGTGCTATGTAGAAATGTGGGGAATTAGGCAGTGTCATCCCATGTGATTTGTACATACTTCAGAAGGAATTAAATCCTTGTGAACCTATCCAGCTTTACAGATGTTGAGGCCTGATTTGGCTTGCTGATGTGCCAGTTTTACATGGAAGCAACTCCACTGAGACCTGTGGAGTCATTAAACACTGACAGAAGAAAGTGGAGACTCAGATGCTGCCACCCTACTTACCATGCCAAGAAACAGCAAGCATTTCCCAAACACTTCATCCATTGAGCAATAGCAGCAGCACTGGTAAGGTCTTCCCATGATCTGCTTTGCCCTCTGCCTTGCCCATGAGTCCAGGGCGGACCACCTCCAGGAGGAAGAGGCCAGCAGTTTATCTGGAGCCATTCTGGTTTGGACCTCCCCACAGCATTACAAGGATGTCAGCATCTGCGTTCTGCCATTTGCACATCATCACAGCTCACAGGCTTTAAAGGGTCCTTTGCCGTACCATTTGGTGCCCAGATTTCCCTTCCCTCCTAAATTACTGTCA
This sequence comes from Psophia crepitans, assembly GCA_013399095.1. Taxonomy (NCBI): domain Eukaryota; kingdom Metazoa; phylum Chordata; class Aves; order Gruiformes; family Psophiidae; genus Psophia; species Psophia crepitans. The sequence continues at coordinate 182,819 of VWZZ01005045.1, forward strand.
TATACTGCAACCACTTTAATGCTGAAACTAATGCAGCACCCTTTCTGCTGAAAGGCTCCGCTTCCGGTCTCCTAATTGCCATACAACCCATCGTAATCATTATCGCCCCCATTGAGGGATTGCCTTTCCACCACATACTGGGCTGTATGTTCTGGTTTACAGTGGTGCTACGCCCCCTGACCTTCCTCCTCATTTACGCTGGCAAGAGAAAAGACAGGGCCAGAGCAACATGCTTTTAAGTAGTCTGTTCTGAAAATGGAGGGACCAGTGACATTAGGGCCATGAGCCTTCCCATGTGCCTGCTGCAAGGATTGCTGTGTCATGCAAAAGAAGCTAGCCGCGTAAACTGTGCTGGGTGCAAACCACCTTGAACATCGGGACCAGCCTTTGAGCAAGTGTCAGTCTGAGCATCTACTTTCCGCCCCCATCCATGGAGGAAGGGTGGAGCAGGCTAGACTGGGATGGGAACGCGATCTGTATCGTGCTACTGTGGGATTTACATGCCTACTGATTTTACTCATGCAACCACATCGGATCTCCCCACCTCCTCGCCCTTGATTAACTTTTAGCGGAAGAGTGGGTGTAGGGATGTGAACGGCACTGTCCAAGTGCACAAATCTAAGCGTGTGCATGCTGTGCAGAGCATCCAGGCTTCACTCATGATTCATGCTGTTCCCTGGGAGCAATTTGGCAGCCCTGCAGCCATGCAGCCAGGTGTCCATGCCAGCCCTTGCGAGTGCAGCCCTGCAGTCGTTTCTTCTCTCGGCCCTGGAATCAAGCCATGGGTGCTGTGAGAAAGGATTGGGTTTCCTTTTTGTTTTTTGATATTTTCCTATGAACCCACCCAATTTTGCAACATTGCAAAATGAAGGCTTTGCCTGTTGTGTTTTGTTTGGGTTCTTTTTTTTGTGTCCTGCTGAGGGGAGGGACAGAAAGAGCTGGGTGAGATAAAACAATGGAAATTAGGGTGGAATGGAGGAGTGTGAAAAACAAGAAGGTTGAGGTTGCAAGAAGCAGGACCAGGCTTGGGAGAGAAAAGCCCTTTTGTGTATTTGGACATTGTCTTACAACTGTGGTACATATGCATCAAATACCAACCCAGTAGGTACAGAAAGCACAGACAGGTATACAGTTGCTAACAGAGGGTTTTTTAAGTTACTACTCAGCCTCAGGCACAATCTGAGTGACCTCGCCTTTAGCTAAGACCTATTAAACACATATAGGCACATGTGTAAATTGAATTGCCTTAAAAAAAGAGAAAAAAAAAGAAGAAAAAAAACAGCCCTTGGATTAAAAATGATAGCAAAATCCTATCAGGTAATCCTACAGAGTCAGGCAAACTCTACAACTGCTTTGAGTTACTCCTGAGCCTGGCAGTTGCCCATTCAGTGGGTGGTCCTTGGCAGGGGTGGCTGTGCCATTGATCTCAGCGCTGCCAGCGCTTGCCTGTTCTCCCCTGTTGCGCTCTCTTTCATTAGAATGGGGTAATACGGAGCAGTGGTTGGAGTTCAGCAAAAAACAAAATCAGAGGCTTTAATGTTTGGCATCCCTGCCTGGGACGGATCAGCAGGGCCTGATTCTTGAGGGGCGATGAGTACCTTGTCTTTACGAATTTTGTGCATGAGGGGCTCCTGAGAATCCCATGAGATGCCCACCTCCTTCACCACCAAAATCCATTTTAAAACACAGCACTCATTTTCATGTTTTCATAACACTTCATTTGCCGGCATGTGATTAGCCCTAATTAATGCTTGTAATCAATGAATGCTTAATCGCTGCTGCTGAAAAATGCAAAGCACTGCTTGATTGAATGCTCTTTGATTGGCTAATGGATCGCTCTATTACTCTTTCAGATTCTGCTTAAGCAGGCAAAATATCTCGGCTGGTGTAAAACAATCCCGCATTGATGTCTCTAGCCAAGTGGGGTCTTTCCAGTAATTAGAAGGGTGGTGACAGGAAGAAACTTGGCTGTCTGGGGGACCAGGGGGACTGGAAAGAGGGTGGGGTTTATTTGGTAGGGGTTTGTTGTTTTTTGTTTAATTTGAAAACTATGCAGCAAATAGCAAGAGAAGACTGGTCAGATCTTTCGACTTTTAGCTGTAAAAAAGTCATTTAACTTTCCCTGATAAGCCTCTTGCTTTAAACAGAGAAGCAAATTCTGCTCCCTGGGAGTTCCATTTGAGTAAGTCTGGCCTCAAAACTTCACAGGCTCAAATCTCTGGAACCAAATCCCAGGAAACATTCATATGTGGATGATGCATCTGTAACAGATACAGAGGGGAGAGGGGAAGCATTTGGCAATTAGGAGCTGGAATCATTTATAACTCCAGCTGGTACTTCTCTTTTCTCAGGTGAAATGTCTCAAGGGGAGGAGGAGAACCTGTCAGTGGCATGTTTTGCACTATGTCTTGCCTTTCCTCCATATTAAGGCTTCCCCCCCATGAACTTTTCCAACCGAGGCCGGTTTCATGAGCATGGAGAACTGGCTCTGCTGTCCAGCACCCTGAACAAAGGAGCATCCTCACTGTGCTTCTCTGGATTCACACTAGTGTGCATGAGAGCAAATCGGGACCACATACCAGATGTGGGTCCTAATTCCTTTTCCGGCTGTGCCTTTCTGGATCCCGCGAGAGCAGGACGATCGCATGCTAAGCACCCGTGGGGCACAGATCCCAGCAGGTGTGGGGAGGGAGCAGAGGACCACAGGGATGTCCCAGCATTCTGCAGATGCACTCCCACTGTGATGACATTGCTGGAGCTCTGCGTAGATGAGTAGTGAATCTTTTCCATAGAAAGAAAAGGGCATAAGAAAAGCAACAGAGATGTTAGCTATGAGAACCTGATTTTCAGTTTCCTTATAAATCCAGATGAGCTCTGTGCCACCCAGATCATCCAGCGCTTCTTTGCGAGGCTGAGTACCTACGGAAGCATCAGCACATAGAAGTCTCAGACTGCAAGTGGGGTTTCTACAATCCAGCCCATTGTCACTTTAACTTTATGCTCTGTTCAAATGCTCGGGCCCGTGCTCCAACATAAATACACTGTCTGATTTTCCCTCCCCCTACATTATTCCTCTTGAGCTGTGGAAGATTATACACAATAGATTAAAAAGTGCTTGTTTCTTTGACAAATGCAAGGCTTAAAGACCACCCTCTGTTCTTGAGCAAAATTAGCTTATCTTTGCCCCAAAAAATGTTGTTACTAAATATGAGCCATCATTTGTGTGTGGCCTGAATGAGACGCTCAATTCATCTTATTAGAGGTTATCCTTTGAGGAGCTTTAAAAGGAAATGCATTGTTCTTAATTATTCTTATCTCAACAGCTGTATAATTCCTGGTTTTGATTTAAAAAAAAAAAAGAATATCCGAAGAAAGATTATACTGAAAGCTGGAGATGGGTCTGAACCCAGATTGCAGAGTTGAACTGCAGCTCTTAAGTCTGTGCTAAACTGTCTTCCTCTTTCTTTTGAGAAGGTGTGCATCCTTTCTCTTCTTCCAAAGTTAAAAGATGAATCTGTGCAGAAAACAACAGAAAATCTCAGAAGAATAAGTTTCGTCTCTCTTTCTGGTTTTGAACTTGTCCTAATAATGTTCTTTTTGTTGTATCAGAAAACAGTAAACAAGTCTTGGTGAGGAAACACTACTTTCCTCTGTTGTTTCTGCACCCCAAGCTACCCTGACAAATTATCAGAAAGGCCCAAACCCAGTATTTCTTTTCAATTCAGTGAAAATAATAATAATAAAAAAATCAATGCAAATTGGAATTTGGGTGAAATTTACTACAATGCTAAAAAGCCGCTTTCTGTTGGTTAAATGTTTGCACAAAAAGTGACATTTGCTGTGATGCTGTACGGTTGTCACAAGCTGCTACCCACTTTGAAGTGGAGCAGCACATAATGGATCAAATTCTCCACAGAGCTCTATGCCAGAGTTTCAAGTGCTTGGCATCTTGCATTTGGTCCAGCTTCTCTGAAGTGGTCAGCATCCAGCAGCTTCTATTGTCACAATAAGTGGCAAGATGTTTTGCAAAAGGGCTCAGCTACCAAGCTGCTGAATTCTTCTGAAAAATCTGGTCCAGGATGGTATTGAAGGCAGTTTCAGCTGGTTTGATTGAACTAGCTGTTGAATCACAGTGGATTCCTTGAACTTCTCATTATAACGTGCCTCTGCTGCGAAACACTGCCCCCTCTCCCAACAACCAGGTAGCCGGTACATCCTGCTTCCCACTGTTACCATTTTATCATCCCAGAAATACAGACGGATCCTTCTTTTTCTTCCATCCCGTCTGCTCAGGCTCAGCCCCAGTCCTCGTATTTACATATAGAAGGGTTTCTTCTCATGGTTCAAGGCTGAAACCAGTAGTATTGAGAGGACAACATGTCTCTGGTTTCTTACTAAATGACTTTTTCAAAGATGAGCACTGGTTTAAACTGTGGGTGTTGGACTCCACTAGAAACATTAGTCCATGTACACGCTTTGTACTGAGACACAGGTGGAATATGTGTATGCCATGAAAAGGCTACGGGAAGGACTGGAACTACGAACAAACAGGAACCTTACACGTACCAAGGAAGCTTTTTGTTGATATTTTATATAAACAGCCTGACTGAGAGGTTTCGGTTTCGACTGGGCTATTTAGTGCTCACTGCATTTGAAAGCCAGACTGCTTTGGTGTCACTATATGGATGTAGGCTCTGATTTTCACAAGCATTTGAAATCAGCAGGAATTAGAACCCCTAACAGCCTGGCTGTAGAAGCCTTATTTTATCCAATTTAGCAAACCTTGGCCTCACCTTCGTTATACTCCGAATACCGATTTAAAGGTGTAAAATAAGTTAAGCAGCTGCCATGAATGCTAACCATGCTGCTTTCCTCTTGGCCGTGACGTAAGAAGTTGAAGGATAAACTACCCCGTCTGGCTCACCAAGCAGCTGCACATCCTGCAGGGACTTTCTTTTCAGCCAGGAAGAAGTGCAGCTTATGCATCCCATTCCAGTACATTCTCAGTATCTTATCCAGGAGGATTTGATCAGCTGGATATGGGCAGTCAGAGAACTTCTTCCAACAAGAGGATATTTGGATGTTTCCAGGGATGGGGCATCTACCGCCTCTATGGGCAACCTCTTCCAGTGTTTCACCACTCTCATCATAAAAAATTTCTTCCTTATAACTAGTCTGAATCTCCCCTCTTTCAGTCTGAAACCATTACCCCTTGGCCTATACCTACAGGCTCTGCTAAGAAGTCTGTCCCTATTTTTCTTACAAGGCCCCTTTAAGTACTGAAAAGCTGTAATAAGGCCTCCTCGGAGCCTTCTCTTCTCCAGGCTGAACAACCCCAACTCTGTCAACCTGTCCTCGTAGGAGAGGTGCTCCGGCACTCTGGTCATCTTCGTGGCCCTCCTCTGGACCCCCTCCAACAGCTCCATGTCTTTTCTGTACTGGAGATCCCAGAGCTGGATATAGTTTTCCAGGTGGGGTCTCACATGAGCAGAGTAGAGGGTTAGAATCACCTCCCTCAACCTGTTGGTCACAGTTCATTTGATGCAGCCCAAGATACAGCTGGCTTTCTGGGCTGCTAGTGCACATTGTAGGGTCCCCAAGTCCTTCTCTGCAGGACTGCTCTCAATCCCTTCATTCCCCAGCTTGTATTGATGCCAGGGGTTGCTCTGATCCGTGTGCAGGACCTTGCACTTGACCTTGTTGAACCTCATGAGGTTTATACGGTCTCACTTTTCCAGCTTGTCCAGGTCCCTTTGAATGGCATCCTGTCCCTCAGGTGTGTCAACTGCACCACTCAGCTTGGTGTCATCTGCAAATTTGCCGAGGGTGCATTTGATCCCACTACATCACTGATGAAGATATCAAACAGTACTGGTCCCAATATGGACCCTTGAGGGACACCCGCTTGTCACTGACCTCCATCCAGATATTGAGCTGTTGACCGCATCCAGCCAATTCCTTATCCATCAAATAGTCCATCTATCAAATCCATATCTCTCCAATTTAGAGAGAAGGATGTTGTGGAGGACCATGCCAAAGGCCTGACAGAACTCCAGATAGATGGCATCCATAGCACTTCCCTTGTCCACTGATGTAGTCACTCCATCATAGACCACTAGGCTGGTCTGTGTTTCTTGTCACCCATTTCTGAGTTGACAGATGTACTCAGAAAGGCATGTGAAAAAGGTATTTTATGGAGCGGGGCTGTCAAGAGGTCACATAGGACAACTGGAGCACTATGCATGTAACACGACATGTTCCAGTGGCTAGGAACCAGAACGTACCTTAATGAGTTTCTCCTGAGGACCTCAGGTTGGAACAGCTGCGTGTTTTGCATGGTGTATCATGGCACACACAATAGGCTTGCTAGGCACCCGGGGTAGATCAGTAGAATATCCTGACTGCCTGCCATTTCCCAAAGATCTAGTCTAGAACTGAACATACTATGGAGAACTTCTGTAGGTGTTCCTATAAATGTAGTGCCACCTTAATCTCTGACAGATAGGAACAAGTGACTGTTGTGCAAACATTGGTAGTACAGAGCGGCACAGAGCACTTTGTTCATGTTTCTCAGACATTTTTGGTTTTGGAATGTATGTTTTTCTTTCCAGTAGATCTTAAAATTTCAAGCAAGTATAAAATATCGTGTTTGTAAATATCTAAATCATAATGATTTTATTTTTTTTTCCAGTGGCAATCATTCCTTGGTGTACTAGCTGCATAGTGGTAATGGACAGGATAATAAACCAGCTTGGGATGGGAGCGCTCTACTGGCACTCATACAGTTCTGATCAGGCTCTGGCTGCTGGTAGGTTCAGCAAGGGATGGTGTCCTGGATTTGGCAAGGACAGAGTTAATTTTCTTTCTAGCATCTGGTATAATGCTATGTTTTGGATTTAGGATGACAACACACTAGTTTTTTAGTTGTTGCCAAGCAGTGAAGGACTTCTCAGCTTCTCACACTGCCCTGCCAACAAGAAGGCAGGGGGCACCCAAGAAGCTGGGAGGAGGCACAGCCAGGACAGCTGACCCAAACCAGCCACAGGGATATTCCATTCCATATGATGTCATGCTCAGCATATAACTGGGGGTTGCCTGGGAGGTGGCACGGCTCAGGAATTAGCTGAGCTTTGGCTTTGAGTGATGAGCAATTGTGCTGTGGATCACTCGTTTTGTATATTATTATTATTATCCTTTTCTGTCCTATTAAACTGTCTTCATCTCAACCCACGAGTTTTACCTTTTTTCTTTTCGATTCTCTTTCCTATCTCACTGGGCGGGGGTGGGGAGGGGAACATACGACTGTGTGGTTGTTTTAGCTACCTGTCAAGTTAAACCACTACAGACGGCTATTTGTACAAACCCCCCTCACCCCCCCAGTTAATAAGAATGTGCATGTGAAGGTCACCTCCTGTCCAAAACACAGTAACTACTGAAAGCACCTAGACACTCTTTCTCTGCAAGAGACACTACTAGTTAAGCAGTGTTAGCTCAGAAGACCAAGCTTCATCTAGAAAGATTCTTAGCTACTATCAGCAGTGAATTTGGGTTTTCCCTCCTGAATGGCATAGTCTCCATTTCTAATCCCCAAACAGCCATGTTCTTGCTTTTATTTCTCATTAGTGAAAGGCTACAGGAGGAGTACAAGATTAATGACTGCAGCACAGCCTCACTCAGTACCTACAGCAACGGCAGCTGTTACTTCATACAAAACAATATTTTTCTGCCGGGTACTCATTCTACCTACACCAGCAACAGAGATAAGGACATTTACAGTTTCCCAAATTCCTTATCTTTACTTCTAGACATTCTTAATGAATGTGTAAAGCACCAATACTAGGCATGAAACAGAGAGACAGGAAAAACCCAAAAATCTCCACAAAGCTTAAAGATGCACTACAGCCAAATTTTAAAGAAACAGCAAGGGGGTATGGCAATAGGCCATCTCTTCCAAAACCAGCTCTGACTTTTATCCAGACATATGCTTCACAAACAGTGAAACTGCCAAATAGGTATTGATAACAGAGGAATTATCTTAAAATACTTATTTTCATTTAAAAAGATTAATATCTGCAGCTGAAGAGAACCTGACCGTTAACAGGAACTTTAATGCACCATCCATGCAGAAATAACCATTGGCCAGCACCACAGAGATCAGACATGACAAAAAATAGCTTGACTCATCCAGACAGTAATTCAAAGCAGCAAAATATATCCAATCCTACCCAAAAACCCATCACGCATTTTCCACGTGGAAAGTAGACGGCTCCCACAGAGAATATCTTGTTGTCCTAAGCACTTCTGAAGTTGCACTAGAAAAAAATATCTCTTCCACCAAGTCATGCAATATTAATGGACACGTTGCTACTGATCACACGCGTACCTAATTTTGTACAGCTTTGTACATTTATGTTGTTGCTAGGGATACAATTTGGTAAGGACTTGACCTGAGGAATGACTGGGCATCTCTGTACATGCAGTGATCCCAGCAAAGGTCTGGGGGTGCCTGGTACCTCTGATGAGCAAGCTTGTGCTGTACACAGTCGTCCTACACCCTGCGAAGCGTGCAGCCGATTTATAGCAACTGCTTGAGCGCAAACTGATTTGGGTAAGGCTTGTTCCCGTGGTGGAGTCCCAGCAGTCTGCTTCAGACTTCACTGAAGATGTAATCCTGTTCCAGTACTGTTGATCTCATTTTATGACCTTGGGTGAAGCACCAGGCTAACTCTAAACACGTGCATGTAACTCTGACTATTATCCATCACTCAGTATCCAGAAGAGACAAGAACAACTCACCCACTCTTCACACTCTGCATTGGCCTGATGTTCCTAGCAGCTAACAGACTCTGTGCTAACCGGAAATGAAGGACTGTGCATTTCTGAAGCAAGGGCATCTCCCAAATCATAAATATGAAGTTGTGAATGTCATTTTACCAGACAATACAGCTTCCTTTTCTTTTAAATTAGAAATGGGTGAAATCCATTGGACAAAGTAAAACCTGATCCTGATTTCCTCTGAAACCTTGAGATGGCCTGAGCAGAAAATTAGATATAATGGACATGTTAAAATAACTAGATGTCATTTGAAAACATCAAAGAAACAGAAACACCATAGGCCACATTTTAAAAACTGGCTGCCTGAACAGTGAAAGGAAAACTGTGTAAGCACCACCTCATGTACCAAATATGCACTGATGTGTGCGAAAAAGGATACTCACGTACTCCACCACCATTTCTCCTCAGGCAGTTGTCCATTCCCTTACAAAAACCTGGTCTTGTACAGGCAGAAAGTAATCAAATCCATTTGTAAGAATATTTTGGTTATCTAATTTTGAAAACATATCCCCAAACGATACACTCTGCCCGAAGAGGATTGGTACGCTCTACCACCGTGCAGAGCTGTTACCAATATTAGTATCCAGGTTGGTTCAAATCTCTGTACAAAGATTGATTTTAAGTACATTCATTTCTGAGTGCCCACATGGAAACATTGACTTTTGTAGGGCAGGTTTTCAGTACTCCCTTTTTCAAAAGAGCCCTTCAGGATGTCTCCTGCTAGACCTCTCCCAGAGTCACCGTAGGTGGTTTTGGAAAGGTAAAGCATTTTCCTCAATCATGTATTTTCTCTCTACCTTTTGTGAAAGGATCCATGGTCCTTCTTACAATGCTTCCTAGCAGGAGGAGTGTCACTGAAGTTTCCAGGTATTGCAAAGAGTAACCAAATAAAATCTCTTGGAAAAATTTCAGTGTGATGACGTCAGGCTCTAGGCTACAGCTGTGTCCGCTGCAATAACAGAGAGATGCAAAAATTATTTTAGTGCATCTTTCCACCACCCTCAGCTGCCTCAGCGTGAGGATAAACGTGCTCCAGGGAGCCCAGGGTGTGCTGGGTGATGCCCACCTGCCCAGCCACCCCAGCCCACAGCCCCTGCAGGGCCCCTGGGGATCTGCTGCCTGCTCTGGGCATGCAGCAAGGGAAAATGGGCCAGAAGGATGGGTGTGAAGCCGGCTGAGCAGCCCAGAGGCTCTGGCCCAAGATTTTGCCAGTCAGCTTTATTGCAAACATTTGTGGCGTCCCAAAGAGAACACTTCAAAACAGTAGAGCTCACACCGCAGGCAACAACTGCAGAGCGCAGTGCTTATTTATTTATTTATTGTTATTTATTAACTGAAAATTAATCTGTTTCTACACTTTTTAAACGGGGGGGTGGGTGTGTGTTGTAGGAAATTACTCCTTGCCTCGTGCAGCGGAAGGAGCTATTTTCCCATGGGGTAAGACGGGAGCATGCTGAACGGGGGCACTGCACAGCAACAGCACCAGCTCCTGTACGCTGTGTCCATCACAACCGGACCTTTTTTCAAAATTAGTGAGTCAGTCTGAGTGCTCAAGAAAGTTAAGGAGCAAATAGCACAGATGTGTTGTCCAAGCTTCCCTGCACAGCTCTGTCAGCACAGTGCACCTTAGCCATGTCCTGCAATAACCTTGTTATCCCGGTCCTTGGGAAGAGACTTTTGTAATTTTCCCAGGATTTGATTTCTTGTAGACTTTTCTATAGCCTGCCTCAAAAGCAGTCAGGGTCTCTCTGTCAGACTGAGCCTTTATTTCTGTCAGTCTGTCAGACGGAGCAGTGGCATTATTTCCATTTTTCAAATGCAGAGAGGGGCTCCAGCACAAGCTCTGGGATCACCCCAGGAGCCTGGACAAAACTGGGAAGAAGTGGGCTCTGGGTGCAGGTGAGGAGGATCCTGACACTCTGTCAGGATGCATGAAGGTTTACCTGGAGCTGCCTCCACCATGGCTTCATGAAAGACATAGGAGTAAAAACTAGCACATCCCAAACCCTGACAAGTAGGTGAGGCAGCTCCCTTGGTTGGTCCATTTTCAAATCCTACAGGCTTGAAACACCTGAATGGTCAGTGGTCTGTTGAGGGAATACCTGGCAACATCAGTTTTCTGCAGCACTGATGCCTGACCGAACAACGATGTCTTGAAAGTACTACAGATCTGCAAAATTCTGAGGTTCTGCTCTTCTCTTTGCTAGACACGGGCAAAGTATTCCACATTTGTCAAATTTCTGTTCTCTGTGAATTATTGCAAATTTTAAATGCAGCAGTATCATCCATGAACATTCAGAAGAAAAGCTAAAAATACATTTAAGAAAATAACCCAAGTATTGGGGGGTGTGTGCGTCTCTAAAAACCAAGGCTCCAACCCTGATCTAAACCAGACTGTTTCTCTCCTTCCCCCCACCCCCCTCTTATTTAAAGAGAACTGGAAGGGAAAAGACTCCATCAGTCTCGGAGTCTGTAAACCTTTCCCCTCCCTAACATCCGAGACAAGACTTAAAGAAGAACCAGTCTGGAACAGAAGATGAAAAAAACGACTGAAAAATGACTAGAGGCCTAATGCTGTCACTGTCCCATGTTTATTTTTCTTTCTTTGATGTCTGATGTCAAAGAGAAAATAATGTCATCTGCTGGAAACTCAAACATGTTTGCATTTTGAGGTAATTAGAATTAATGTTGGAGGGCAAAACTAACACCGAGCCACTACAGTCTTTCCCATGTGAGGAAAACATTCCGTAATGACTTACATTTAATCTAGGAGCTGGCAGGCAGTCAGGAGCAGCCCGGATTCAGGCAACAGGGTAATATTTCAAAAACATTTTTTTAAAACATATTTAAAACAAAACAAGATATAAAATAAAATAAAATAAAATAAAATAAAATAAAATAAAATAAAATAAAATAAAATAAAATAAAAGCTATCTATATGTTCTGTGGTTTATAAATGACCGAAGCCTGACTGTGCTGCTCCAATTCCAGAAGGGTGTAACTCTACTGAAAAATCAATGGCTGACAAGGATGTAAATCAGGGAGTAATGGCAGCCCTGGTGCAAGACCACCACTGTTTCCTAAGTACTCAGCACCCACAATTACAGCCAGATTTTCTAAAGAGCTGAAGCCCCCATTCACATCCAAACAAGGGCCAGATTTTTTAAGTGCTTAGCACGCAGTCTCTCCCCATTGTGACATTAATGGCAACATGCTGAGCTCTTTTGGAAAATCGGCCATACATGTTTGTGTTGGACCAGATCTTGTCACCCTTATACATGTTGAGTAGCATCTTAGTGAAGAATTCTGCTAAGCAGTGCCCCTCTGTGTGAGTGTGGCTGCAGAAGGACTCTCTCTTACAAGCCAAATGCAAGCCCTGTTGCTCAATGCACTGCTGGACGAGTCTCAGATCCTATGGTTATTACTGAGCTATGCAAACTTGACCTGAATATAATTAAACTGAACTGAATAAGTATGGGTTAAAGCTTGACTGATGAGAAACTGGGTTTGGTCCTCACAGGGCAAAAAGAAAGAAAAGGTTATTTCTGGACTGAGGACTTTCATTTGAATTACTAGGCTGTCTTGAGGGGTTAAAAATAGAAAAGCAACCTTTTTCAGTTCAAAGGAAATAAATGGCTACACTTATCTGTGCGGGTAATTAAAAACAGCTGAACTCCAAGAGCTGAACCCTTCCACACAGCTAGTCCTCACTGAGGAATAGCTTCCTAGCAACAATTAGAAAAAATAAATTATTAAGGATTGCTCTGGGGTAGTGTATAATGGGGATTGTTGCTGCATTCAAAGGCAGGTTATTGGTGACAGAACTATAGAACAGATTAAAACATTCAAAAAGCAAAACAAAACCGCTTTTCCTTTCACATGGGTTGATTGTGACAACTGACATCAACTGTAGTTAAGAGCAGAAAAAATGCTGTATTTTCCCTTCCATAACTCTGCAGAGGTGTGTGCCCTGGCCCTTGGTGTCGCACAGCTTCTGTGGCAACCCAAATGACTGCAAGTATGGCTAATGCACTCACATGATGTGCCTTGTGCTGCAGTTCCACCTCATCAGTTCCCAAGACCCATGGGGACTTCACACATTCAACTGTCATTTTCCCCTTTTCATGCACTGTCAATGAGTTTCTCTTTTTCTGCCTTTTCTGACAGGTCATGTGGTTCAACAGATACACATGAAAGCAAGATGACGCAGGGCTGTTTCCGTTGGCTGGCCTGAGTCTGGCTCGGAGAACTTGGACAGAATGACTGAGCATGCAAACAGGAAGAGATGGAGTGGCGGAGGTGTCGTTCTCACGGTGCGTCTTGCTTTGCAGTCTGTGGTCACATCATGTCTCTCCTCAAACTTCTTGCTCGTGCAGCTGAAGCCCCGGTCCTACACTAGCGCAGTTCAGTGGAGTAACTCTTGCTCTGTACCACTACCGTGGCATGGAGAGGTGTTGTGGAGGTAGGTTGGTATCACACACTGTCATCCTGAAGGCTGCCTTTCCAGCCTCTCCAGCATGCTGTTGCAGTGCAAGCTTCTATTGAGCTCTACTTGACAGCCAGCGAGCAATTGCAAAGGCAGCAGATCAGCTGAAAGAAGCAGCAAGGTCTGTCTGCACAGAGGATGATATTTAAAAGGCAATTTTTCTTCATGTTTCATCAAAGCAGCCTATAGGAAAATGAAATCCCAAACTTTGATTATTATCCAGATCATCAGTCTTTTTAAGCCTGCAAAGCTGAAAGCAGATACCTCTTTTATTTGCAACATATTTTCTTTATTTAGCTGTGGCCAAAAAAAGTAAAACAACAACGTACTGTCCTTTTCAAATTTACATTGGCCCATACAGACAACTCCAAAGACAATTTCCCAAATCTGGGACTGCCTCCCAGGCCTGGACTTCACCAGGCTGTTTCCCATGTTGACAAGACAAAAGCATCTCTAACAACTGTAGTTGTTAGAGTCCTGTGAATATAATCTTGCAAATGTCAAGCCCAAACAAATTCCTGGACCCTGAGTGCTGCCTACACATCCAGCGTGCTCCAGCCACAGCCAAGCAGGAGGCTAGAAGAGGACGAGGGCCATGGAATGATTTTCTTCAGCCTTCTCTGCTGCTTCCCATCTTCCCAACCCTGTTCACCTTCCTCTACATTCCTCCCTGTCCTTCTAAATGCAGGGCTGCTCACCAGGGGCAAGAGACCTGCTGCTCAATATCATTTTTTTCAGCTATGAAAAGAGCCGAGTGCTGATCAGAAGCTGAGGGGGTACTGCATACACACATCAAATCACACATCTTTTAGAAGATCATTTGTCCACTGACTCCAGTCACCCATTCTCAGAAAATGTTGATGACTAGTGGTGGGAAACGGATTGTCAGGAAGCAAATTCTCACACAGAGGAAGGCAGCCCAGCTCCAAATCTCCAGGTCTTTTTTATCTACAAAGAAATATTTCCCTCTGCTGCCTTCTTTTCTAGGAGCAGTGCTACTATCACAGCCTGCCTGCTGCTCAGGGCTCCTCTCTCCCTAGCTTGTTACCTCCCTCTTCTCCATCGCTTCTTTCCATTTTTTTTTCTCTCTTCTGTTCCTTGTGCTTTTTCTTCCCCCAGCTCCATTTCATTTATACCAGCCGGGATTTGCACAGCAAGGGTACGATGAGATTAACCAGGGTTGGAAAGTTTGCCTTTGCTGTGCACACATGCTCTGTTTTCTTCCTTCCACTCCCAATAAAGAAAAATGTGTCCAAAACTGCTGTGAAGTTCCTCAGTGAAGAGCTGGCACAGAGCTCCCCAGCTAGAGCAGTACCATGCCTTTGTATTGCACAGGAACCCCCCCACAGCTTACAGAATGGCAACTGTTAATAAGACTAAAAAATGTCTTTCCACACAACATGCGAGCGCTTTAGTTAAAGAAAATTAAAACAAAAAAACCAAAACAAGAAGAGAGAAATTAAAAAAGACATCACACAAATCTCAAGTCTTTCATTGCTTAATGCGGATATATTGTACCCAAAACTCATTTCACTTCATTTAGTGTGAAGCTGTGGTAAGTCCATTAAAGCTGAAGGAGTTGCATCTGCCTAGAACCGGTGCAAGCCAGATCACAATCAGATCCATTACATCTATTGCTATAATATCATCACCTTCCATATGGTGCCACAACTAGTCCGTATGCTGAACCGAGTGCTGCCTAAAATCTGTTCAGTCCAAAAGCTGCATTGATCTTAGCCTCTCTTATACCCAGAGAAGAACCTCCCTTCTCAACCTGCAAACACACAGACATTGTCACGGGGCTGTTTAAATTTCCAGCGCACTGTGGAGGATTCACCACCCACCCTCACCTACTTCTGAACACCGATACTCAGACCTGACTCTCTGGCAAAGAGCAGAGCTGAAGTTCCTTAGCAGAGCTTATGTGGCCTTGGCCCCTTGTAAACTGCACGATGCAGCTATGGTCTTTCACTGTTGCCAGCTTACTCCTCACTTCACCAAGGATGCGTATGAAGCTCACCCCTTTGAAGTAAAAGGTTTCCAGCTTCTTTGTCTGATCTATTACAAACAGTCACTGCGTGGACTTTCTAGTGCTGGCTAATAACACCTATATCTAATTACTTAGAAAATATATCTGTGCCAGTATCCCACCTATTATTTCACACTTCACTTCCTTTGGATGAGTACTCTGGTATCCCACTACTTCACTGAATATGAGTTTCTTCCAAGCTCCTCTAACTCAAGGGTCTTCAACCCTAATCATAGCTTACACGCCTGCAAGTGGCATGTTGGAAACAAGAATCTTTGAGCAACAAAGGACCAACACACAAATATATTTATCTGCTCCAAAATCCACTTTCACTGGCATTCAACTGTCATACATGGTATCCAACAAGCAGTATTTACCATTATGGACTTTTCCTCATGTCCTCTCTTACTTTTACCGACTGTCATGGCCCACTTAATTTCTCATTTAAACCTCACCTTCCTCGAGTGAAGTGGTTGGTTTGTTTGTTACTCCTGTAGAATGAGCTGCTGCAGATTCCTCTTTAACCACACATCATAACTGACCTTTCATTTCTCCTTCACTTTACCTTCCAAATGAGATCATCTCACCTGATCTTCAGGTTACACCTCTGATCTAAGGGGGAGAGGGATTTGCTGCTGTTTCCCTTGCACTTTTTGCCCCACGGGAATTTCCTCATTTATTCTAATCAAGTTCCTCACTTCTAAAATATCCAATCTAAATTGCCAGTGATCAATACTATCCACTGGAGCACGTACACTCACAGTGTGTATTAACTCCTGCTTTTTCCTTAGGGGTAAACTGAACCTCCCCCAAACTACGCATCAAAACGAGTGGCTTTAAATAGCAGTCATCTGTGGTATTAATCAAGTTTCTTCTTAAAACCATCCCAGATGTGCCACTCAACCAGCTTATACTGGTTTCTGTAAGAACACCCACTGTTATTATTGTACCAACAGATTTTGCAACTTCCTTAATTTCTTTTAACACATGAAGGTCTTGAGCTGAGATCTTTTGCAGCAATGAGGGTGTGCTAACAGCAGAGGGTTGCATAAATCTGTGCAGCAGGCCAGTGGACCATAAGGGCTGTAGGTACAGTGTGGATGAGGGCAGGGTCACTTTAAATATCTTGCAAGCTCTGTAACGTAGCTGACCATTTTCTTCAGTCTAGAAGCTACTGGAAACCAGACAGAGGAGTGGGATGTAGGCTTGGTCGTACACAACTACATAGGCACGTGAACATAGACTGTGTGAACCCAACTTCACTTGCCTGATGCCTTTTTTCATTGTTTGAGGGACAGGGAGTGTGCCAGGAAACCTGTTAGACAAAGCAAGCGGGTGGGCAGGGATCCGCAGCAGCACCATACCAAAGCAGTATGGAAAAGTGGTGTTTGGCAGAGGATGAGGATCGTATAAAAGAGCTCTCCATCTGGGCCTGGGACACTTGGGACATTCTGAGCATTTTTCTTTCCACCACCCTCAGGCAGTGGGAAATTACTACCTCTTGTGTGAGTGGAAAGAAAACCACTAGACAGTTTCCATTTTGACATGCAGAAGGTAGGTGGGTCACCTTGCCGAAGGGGCACCTTTTATTTATATCAGCAGACGGGTATCTCCATTCTGGCAATGCTTTCGGGAAGCGCTCTGTACTCAGTTGCTACCCCACATGCTCCAAGGAGCACTAGGGCAGTACTTCCATCTGTTACAAATCCCCTGATTTACCTTGCGGATCCCTTGATGAAAGCAGTCCCCAAACTGCTCTCCATAAGATGCTCCCTGGGTGCAAAACTCTAGCTATGTATTGTCATATGTTCTCGGTCTGGTTTTTATTGGTGTTTGCCACGCTGAAAATTTGAGATTACCACACTAAAATCAAAATGGTAAAAGCACAGTCTGAGGAAGGCCTAGTGAAATGACAGCATACATAGCTGAACAGTATTTGTACGGCAGGCCCTTTTCAGTCATATCCCTAATACAAACATCAAACTCAGCCCTATGATATTAGAGAAATCCAATAACAGTTTCTCATGCAATGGAAACATTTTTGTAGAGACTTAGATTTTATTTGGGAACTGGCTATCTGTTACAACCAGCAATTCAAGTTGAAGCAATGGAGCAATATTTCAAAAATGATTAGAGCAAAACAAATAATCACATGAATGGTATTATTTTGCAAAACATGCGATCCTCAGTAATTTGGGGTTTTTGGTCCCTGGTGCTAAAACTGTGCTGTGTCTTTAATCAAGCTAATTATGCAAAACTCTCTGAAGGTCATAAAAGGTTCAGGCGGAGGCTTTTTGATGCTGAAATGCAGACCAAACACCCATAGTACATTGTTCTGATTAGAAACGAAGCACTGCTTTCTTCAGACTAATACTGTTTGAAATTCCACTGTGAAATACCAGCATTTATACCTTACATACCCTCAGACTGCTTTGCACACCCCTGCAAAAAACAAATTGCCCCCTCGTGCTCTCTAACATGGATATGGAAACGAGCCTTCTCTTTCCATCACCATGCCCTCTAAAAACATTACATTATACTTACAGCATTTATTTATTTTTGGCAGCCGGCCAAAAAAAAAAAAAAATTAAAAAAATCCTCTTTCAAAAATACCCCTCCCTGTGAATTGGATTATGTTGTAATCCGTTCTGGATCTGCCCCAGGCCTGCTTGCCTTCTGGGGTAAAAATGACAACGTTTTGGACGGTCTGTAGGGCTGAGCGGAGGGGGTGGACCACCGGGAGACTGGTACAGCCCAGGTTTCTCTTCCACTCCTTAATTTTACAGCCACAAGGAAAAAACCTGTACACAGAGTGGGCTTTGTCCATCTGCAAAATACACGCTCTCCCAGGTTGCTACCACTCATGAGGTCATGGTGCAGGACACAGCGAAATGGTTAGCAATGCTGGCAAAGTAGTGACACCAGCCCTGCCTGGCGCCACCATTGTGGGGTGGCCGCAGAGTGATTTGGGGGCATTTCTACCCCACCAGCACTACTTGGGGCTGCCAGCCAGGCGGTAAGCCATTGGTGCCATACCCCACTGCCATGGGGCACTGCAACTCCCAGCAGCTCTGCAGGGGTTTGCTGTGGGTCTTCTTCCCCCAGGGCCACTGCTCATACTGTTTTGCTGGCATTTTACATCGCTCTTTCCCTGCAAACCACCACTCTCCTTTATTTTCTTCTTCTTCTTGAGTGGTCTCCGTGGCCACTCTCCTCCATCTAACATTGTGGTGAGTTGGGGTTTGCTGGTGTTCTGGAAACCTGATCGCTGCATCTCCGGCTCCAGAACTCTCTTCAACTTACATTGAGGGTGACTTGATGACAAACTGAAGGGACTTCAGAGAGGGAAAAAAATGATCCAAGGCTTAGATGTGGGCTGAAGGAAAATGAAGGGAATGGGCTTTCCACATATCTTGGCTGAATGATATCTAACTGGGGTATGATAATTCCCCATAAGTCTTAGGAGGATATAAACACTTAAGAGGCAAAGGAATTGATTAAGACCAGAGAAGAGAGTATAAGTGGAATTAATGAAATGAAACTGAGAGCAGGAAAATTTATGCTTTAGAGTAACATTTTCTATTAACAAGATCTACTACAGTGTGGGGTAGGATTCCAAGGAGAAGCAACGGAAACCCTGTTGCTTAAGTTATTTCAGAGAAGACTGGACAAAACACTCAAGAACACACTGTAGGGAACAATTCCACACTGACAGGAGGATGGAAAAGATGATCTAATAGTAGCTCTTTCCATTTCTATTTTATATGGTGACTTTATATTAGAGAGGTTTTTTTTTGAGCTGCCAACCAGTCATCAGTAAAAGAAACACGCTAAAAAGTTCCTTCTGGTATTCCATAACAGTCCCACATTTCCCTACTTCCCAAGTCCTGTCTATTACACATATACACAATAGACCTGATGATTTATAGCAGAAACGTCATCCTCCATTCATCCTATTTTGCTGAGTTACTGCAGGGTCTCTGAACAGTGGTTATCTTGTGTGCCGTATGAGCTAAAACATCGCAGCACAGCACAGCAAATTCAGTCAGATGATTCAATATTAATTTCCTGGCTTTGAAAAGTCAAATCTTCAGTGTCATTTGAAAACTATTTCTTTTTCCTATTACCTTTTCTTCACACACACAGGCAGTTGTGTAGAATAACATTTGGAAAATCTTTGTAAATAGAATCTTATTAGGAGAAAGGCAGAACGAGGCATTATTCAGTAAAAAGAGTGGGGAAAAAGGCTCTTTGTACTGCAAAAGGTACCATAAGAGAAAGGGAATTCTTAGTGAAGACACATTTACTTTTATACCATTGACTTTGTAATACATATAATTCTATATTGCATGAGCTCTATTTTTGATTACTTTACATCGTACACATGAGTGACACACTCTTGTTTTAATGAGGGAGGGCAACAAAGCTTCCCTTAATACCTAACCTAATAATTTGAGTTGTGAAGTGATAGTGCAGGTTGCCTGGGGAGGTAGAGGATAGAAGTTAAGTCGCCTGCTAGAAATGATGTAGATAAAGCCCACCCTGCTTCAGATGAGGATAAATTAGATGTTTGCTCAAGCTCCTTTTCAGCCATATTTTCTGGTTTTTACAGTATCTTCCTTTGGACTCTGCAAAATTTCCAGACATCTATCTGCATATGTGCAGATGTATATAGGTCAGCTAAATCCAAACATTGGTAGAGTCTAAGGTCAAAATAGATTGTTGAGTTTATCTTGTCCAGCGTTTCTGAACACTTTCCAAACCATGATCTCATATTACTACAGGACAGAATAACAGGCCCTTTTCCTTCTTCTTGACTGTAAAGGAAGGACAGCTGAAATCCCGTTGGAGGTCCCAGGACCCAATGATTGAGAACGAAGGCTGTAGTTCAGACCCTGAATAGAACTGTACACACCGACTCCCACTGTAGATGGGAGCACAGCTGCATTACTTAAGTGTGCAAATAGCAATATGCACAGACAGGACACAAGGCATGCAAAGAGAGGGACCCAAGGTCTGCTGTCTGCCACACAGCAAATGAATTGCTGGTAGAAGGTAGACTGATTCTCATGGACTCATACTAATGTATACTAACACTGTTCAGAGACTCATGCTAGCGTATACCACAGCTAATGCTGACTTCATTAAAGCTCTCTGGTCAATGAAAGCAATTGTGTGTTGTCTAGTGGTTGGACTGGAAGACAGGAAAGGATTTGATTCAATGCTAGCTGTGCTACTGACTCATGGCTTACCCTCCAAGTAAGTCATTTGACATTTCTGTAGTTCAGTCAATCTGGCTGGAAAATCATGCGGGAAGAAGGGAAAAGCACTATTCTTACCGAAAACCACAGACGGAATCTGAGCTGAGTTTTCCTAGGGTAAAAAAGAAAGAGACAATATCAGAACGTGAGTCAGGATTGGAACCTCCCTGGCCTTTTCCACTCAGGACGTCTGGTAGTATCATCATTATCATAGCAGAAAATCACTTACTTCAAGTCTTACTTCTAGCTGAGAAACCAAAAGGAAATATTCGGTGCCTGTGCCAGGTACACTCAGCTCCTGAATAGATTGAAGGACTATCTGAACAGATTTAATAACTTTGGACTTCTCTACATGGATCATATTTACAGGGTATAAATAACCAGAGCAAAAACTGGAACAGGGATGGATTTATATTACTAATATTTTTTTTTGAAATTTTTCTGATGGGAAAATGGAAAAAAGTAGGGACTTAAAAATACCTTTTTTTTCCTTGTGTTATGCTTTCTGTCAGATTTTGTACTATAGAGACCTAAAGAACATTTTTTGGCAAAATACCAAGCTAAATACAACGTGGTGTAAGTTCCTAATAATGGAAAGAAAGTTGTGGTGGGAAAGTGTCTCGAGCAGATTTTGTAGACAGAAGGTCCCCGAATTGGCTGAAAAACCAATTTCTTTTTCAGAATGTCTTCCTCATTTTGAAAATATAAATAGCTCTAATTAAATGCCCCAACCTTTTTCTTTTAGTGTGAGTAGGAAGTGGAGTTGTAGAAGATTGATTTTGGCCAGTACTGCCATAAAGTGGTGAAAACAATAATGACCTGTAAGGGAAACAAATTCAATGGGGGCTGGATTTGTGGTTCTGGATATCTTGAAAATACCTCTATTTTTGTGAGAAACTTCTACTAGACCCATGAAATCAGACCCCCGCTGGATTTCAGGAACGTTTGAACTAGAGCAAAAGGCCCTCCCTCTGACAGATTATTCAGGCTGAGAACTACGGTGTGAATGGTACTACTGAAGACACATCCACCCATACAGCACCACTCAAGGTACTTCTGCACAGTGAATCTCAAGGGGATAATTGAACCAAAACGCACAGGCACTCTGTAGCAAGGGAAGCACACGCAAAGTGCCGAAGGTGAGTGAGGCTGTTGGATTCAGGCACTGTGAATTTTCAGTTCTGAGACAACCCTTAATGGAAACAGAGTTTGCTTCCAGTTTGATATCAGGTGAAATATTGAGATGCTTTGACCTATTGGCAGAAATATCAGTAGAAGAATGGCTTTAGTATTGTAGCCATCACATTGCTGACCTGTCAGTCACCTATCAAAGGGCCTACAAAAGTCCTGCCTTATGAAAAAATGGTTTTATATTTTCATGGATCCAAATGTTTCACTTAGGTCTTTTGAACTTTTTTTCAGAAATCTAGAGAAATATCTAGCTCTTTCCTAGCCTAGATACAGGGACTATCAGAGCTTTTAGGTTAACAAGACCGAATAACTATAATGACAGCATTGCACAATAGGCATCATTAGCGGGGAGGAGATGGAACGTGGAGATGGGTATTCTCCATCAGAAGTTTTATTGTTATAAAATGTGGTACAGAGAGAACATTTTTATGAGTCCCAGGGATACCACTTCTCCATCAGCATCATGAGAAGAAGTCTCTCAATTTCATTTTCAATTAGGTGGTAAAACATGATCAAGAGGCTCCTTGTGGGCTCCTGTGAATTAATCACCATCACTGAACTGTTGTGCTAAAAGACATAGAGAACATAATGGACAATAGAGGTCTGGCAAGACTTCACAGTAAACAAATCTGAACTGAACTTTAGACTTCTTTGAATTCAGACCTGAGCTTGACCTTGACCTAATCTGGATTTACATCCAGAAATTATTCTCTCGGTTTATACACAGAAAGTCAGAACTGTAGTGCTAGACATGAAACACTGTGAACTCCGATGCTCTGAAATAAAGCCACATATCTGTATCACCTGGTAAGTTAAAAATATTTGGAAGTAGAGTTTGATAGGAGTTGTCAACATTGTAGGCATGTCTCATCTGTTAGAGTTCTGAATAGTTTCAAAAGTTTTGTTTTCAATCTGTGCAGATACTTCAGTTTTAAAATTCCCCTCTGTTACTTGTGTGTAGGAGACAATTATTTCCCAAATGGCTATTATTTTCTCATATGATACAATCTGGAGGGGAATATTGTCTCTTGCTCATATGCTTTTACCTTATTAATAAACGAACTTTTTACATTCAGATAGTGATATCGTAACTTCAAGGAATTAACGATTTGGTCATAAAGTACAAGTGCAACATGACCACACTACAAGAACAACACTCCTGAAGCAACTCCAAGTTTTCTTATTTCTTTCAATCTCACTTTTACAGTAATACTGCATAAATCACCTTACACTGCAACAAGCAAAAGCAACTGAGCCAAGTCCAAAGGGACAGATACAACAAACAACTTTTCTTTTTCCCAAGTGCTGAGCCAGCTGCCCATTAGAAGCACTGGATGCATGGCAGTTATGTGTGAGCTAAATACGCCATGAATTCTTCATGTCCAGCCAGCTTTAGAGTAAAGAGAGCATGTAAACATACCTGCACATATGAAGATTTAGCCTTACTCTCATCTTGAAGGCCAAGCATTCAAATGAAGATTTTGCCTTTGGGAGATGAAACAGCCAGGTTAACTGTCAACTTAGCATAGATATTCTAGCATCATATTAGTGCTGTCTAAAACACGGTGCAGTCAGAAGACTCTAAAATGGCCTGCAGTATGCCAAACCTGGTGTCAAATTGTGCTCTGCCATCACGACTCTACACTTATTACAACACTGTGATCGCTGTTATTCTCTTCATCTGTGGAAGACTGGAAGAGTTGAGACTGTTGCTGGTTTTTGCACTTTCCTGTTTTTCTTCTTCTCCATGTGAAAATATTTCTACCTCTCACCAAGGTAGGATAAGGCAAGTGTTTCTAAGCAAGTTTCTTTCCCAATTCTCCTTTGTCCTGGAGCTCATCAAGGTCCTCTATAGCCAGAAGTTTATCTTCTGTTTGAATTTGTCAGATAATTTTTCTAGTTCATCTTTCCAGAAGTCTGTTGTGACCATGCAAGTCATGCTTCAGAACCATAATGCTCAATATTGTATGCTTATGTAATTAGATAGATGATATACTAGAAAGCCTTTATTTAAAGATCCTGCTCTTATAGCGAGCAAAAAAGAGGCCAAGATGAGAAAGAAATGAGAAAACAAGGCAGGTACAGCAGATGGAAGTAGGCTTATATGAAATTGTATACCGAAGGCAGATGCAACATCCAGTAGTTTATGAGATTCTAGTCCCTAATATTTGAAATTGTTTCTACAAATATCTTGGGGTGTCTAGAAAAAAACAGCAATTTCTCTTGGCAAACTCAGGAGTGAAGCTTGTAATTTTCTAAATCACTTCATAATAAAATACAGAATGAAGGCCAGTCTTTCAGATTAGCAGGTCAGTTTGCACAAGCAGTGTCAAACAACATTAGTATGGTGACAAGTCTGGCATCTTGCAACCTGCCAGAATTAAAGTGCAATGTTGCTTCTGATTGGGAACTGCAGTGGGGAAGTTCCTAGTTTCTCTTCTTCAGTATACAGCACCCATTCCTTGCTAGATGATTCATAAGATAATGGATCTTCATCTTCTAACTAATCCAGCATTTAACATAGCCTTTGTTGCAGCACATGCCACTTTAATTTGAGAATTTCACATTTGGAAAGTAAGAAGGAAATTATTTTGTGGCAGGTTTTCTGTTTTTTCTTTCTTTCTTTTTTCAACAATTTGAAAACTGCTGCCAGCTCTGGAATGTGGGAAGTGTTCCCACATGTGAGGGTATGATACGGTGGAGGACAAAGCAATACACTTTGGAGCCGAGTGTGCCTTTGTGCTTTTGAGACGCTGACCTAAGCCTTGTTCTCGCTGTACCACCAGTGTCATATCTAACCTTCTGAGAACTTTCCAGGTGGACAAAGGTTTAATAAACAACTGAGAACTCCGCTGCAAAATAAGTTTCTACCTGTGTCCCAGTCCTGGTAAAAAAACCCTCTCCTTCATCTCAAATGGTTCTGGACTACAAATTGTTATTCTAATACCTGTACAATCAGCGATAGTCATTTTGTCATAAATTGCATCAACTGTACATTTCCAGAAGTTCACTAAAAACCACCCAGCCTTTAAGAATTGTGCCTCATCTCTGTTCCTAACAATGAAGCTATCCTCTACCATGCCACCATTCTCAGGCTGCCCTCAAATTGAAGAAATAGTCCCCCAAAATATTGCCTTTGCAAAAAGGAGCAATCAGATTAAATCCTGATATTGGAGGGAAGTAATTTTCTGCATGACCTTGAGGGTAAGGCGTGGGCAGGGTAGAAAGGGGAGATTCCTGTTTTTCTACACAAATCTGTAACTATACTCGGAAGGTCCCAAAAAATCAGACTGGAAAGTTGGGTTGCTTCTAGTCACAATACCACTACCATGGTATTTTTAGTGACTTATTTATTACTCCAAAATCCCCCTGAAGAATAAATACCAGAGAACCCTACTACTGGAGCTTTACCGTCTCTGGAGGTAACCAGAGAAGAGATGATTTCCAATAAGGTTTCAAAAAATTGTCTGAAACAGCTGTCCAGGTGTCACATCCAAAATACCTGGTAGAATAGTACAGTTTAAGCTATTGGTACTAATGTGGGTAAGTCTCACTTATGAATAATCTCAAACCCATGCCAATAAAAGGTTTATCATGCAATGCTATGTCTTCTCTCCCTTCTCTGACCAAATGAAGTTAAATCAACATTAATCAGTGAATTACTTTAACCTTAGTAGGGTTTCTTATTAATTTGTGGTTTCTCATTTCCCACATCCCCATCGCTGCATAAAACTTCCCTTTTTACAGACAGTTCACTGTTTACATGATAAACATACTCCCTGCATTACCCTTCTGGACTTGAATTGCTCAAGCGTGAGAGCTTCAGTACATCCCACTTCCTTACCAGCCCCTTGAAACCTCCTTGATGACAGTGCTTGGTGACCACAACAGGCAGTGAGTACTAATATTGCAGTACAGAGAATTTCCCCCCACCAATGAAGCATAACATTCAGTTTCTCCAGCTGTTCTTCTCATTCCTGGAAACCTGCTGGAAAAAGCCACTGTGGAGGTAAATGGACTATCTTGGCACAGAGGCATCACCCACATCTCAAAAGAATTGACTGAAGAGGATGGGGCTCTTGCCCTGAGACTGGAAGCTCCTTTTGTTGCACGCTGGGATAGGAAAATGCTTTAAAGTGTGTGTATTACCTGGAAGCTCACCAAAGAGGAGGACATTCCTCTAGAGGTTTAGCTGGGACAATTGACTTCTCACAAGTTGCTGGCATGGAGGGTGTGCCAGCAAGAAAAGGCTTCATGGCCAATGCTCACCCTTGCCCTGCAGTCCCTGGTTCACTGCGCCATTGCGGATCCACAAAATGCTGGTTTGCATCCAATAGGCACAGCCCTTCCCCAAGTGGCAGCCTGCACCCTCAAGCAGAGCAATGAACCCAGTCTACCCATTTTTCCCAGTGGCACAGGGATGTCCACCAGTGTCAGTGGAGGGTGGGTATTTCTGTCTTTTTTTTCTTTCTTTCTTTCTTAACTGTGCAAAACATCTCAGGAAGCAGCCTCAGAAAACAGACTTCCAGCCTACCTGACGTAAGATACATCATTTCAGTGATTATGTTTGCTGTAGAAAAATACTCTCCACCAAGTCCGTTTTACTATGAGGACTTGCTAGAGATAAACCCTACTGATGTACATAGTAGCACCAGGAATGTCTCTATCCCATCAGTCCTGCCTATCCAATAAACCTCATCAGCTCATAGGTCTTTTAGCAGTGTCCTTCCAGAATTACTTATGTGAATCAACTGACAAAGGCCAGGAGAAAACCACTAAAATCTATCAGCAACTTGGGTTATACTTGTCATTTTACTCCAGCACAGGATTCAAGCTATCTACAAAACCAGAGGAGTTTATACTGTACTCACAATTTACCAAGTTAATTTGTATATTCCTCCCAATTAGTTAACTAAACAGTAAGAGCCAGGACCCAGTCTTGGACCCAGGGATACCATCTGCCACAGCCTGGCTCAGTCCCATCACGTAGGGTCAGCAGTTTGCTGTGAGTAGGCTCAATCCACAGCATCCCAACTGCTTTCAACCCAGCCATTTCTGAGGCAAATGGCCTCTCCTTGTGGCTCTGGTGGCCCCAGAGCTCCTCTGACCCCTTTTCAGGGGGGTGAAACCCTGCAGGGCAGCCAGCTCCCCCATGCTACCCGTGGCTCATGCACACTTATGGAAAACTCATCTGGGACTTCAGGGGAGCATTTCCACACTTCCAGTTTAGCCCCCTCACCAGGACAACGTGATGAGAAAGCAAGGAGCAAAGTTTAAGCAGAAGAATGTCTGAACCACAGACATGGTACTCTTAAAAGGAATTGAAAATCACAGACTTCTGAAAAAGGACAAAGTCCTGGCTTAGTCACCTCTTCTGTGAATGCAAGGGCTGGGATGAGCCCATCCTTGTTTTCCACATTCTCATGGAGAACTCGCCCATGTGTGTCCCCACCAGGAACCCTTGGCCCTTTTCTTTCCACTTCTATGTGTAAAAAGAAATGTCTCTGGGCAAGGTCAGCATACTTAGTCTTAATTTAGCATCATGGTGGCTTCTTACAGTTAGTGCCTAGAAAGGCCACTGAGCATATTTTTCAGGCAGAGCCAACCCAGCAAGCTGCCTAGATGATGTCTAGGTATGTGTCCAGGAAGATATAAAATAAACTCGTACTACCTGACCCAAATAGACACTGTGGTCAAGGAGAAGGTTCCCTGCTGGGGCATTGCCATGGGGTGTAGTGTCACAGAGCAGGAAGTCGCTGTAGATAAGGATCCCTCTTCCAAGCTGTAGGGTAATGTGCCCACAGCACGTTGGTTAAAGATTGGCAGGGCATTACAGAGCTCAAAGGAATATTAAGCTTTGATTTAGCTGGATTCAAAGTTTCAGTCATGGGCTACAAACGATACAAGAGTGTGCCTACAGATAAATGTGTTTTCTGGGTTGCACTCAGGGCGCTTAGTGCCTTGTAAGATCAGCATGTGGATCTTCACGCTGGTTTTGACATCATCTGAATTATTCTATTTATTTCTAAAAACAGTTAACTGCCTGGAAGTGTTCTAGATGAAAAAAAAAAACAATGAAACTATCAAGACACTCAAAAGAATGATTTGTGAGGAGAAATGAAAAGCAAGTGTCTCACCTACTCACAGAAGAATATGTTCTTTAGAGAAAAGTAGTTATCTGCCTTTTAAGCTGGGTTGAATTTAAACATACTTCTGAAATGACTATATTACATAACGAGCATAATGCTGAAATGGACATTATGAATACTACATAATAAAACTGTATTTTAGCATGTGTGTTTTTACCATACTAAGTAAAATGCACAGCCCTTACATGTAATCATCTAAAGAATAATTACGGGTACATGTACATGTATGTGTATGGGCACATGTGCATGTATGTATTTTCACAGAATCACAGAGGTTGGAAGGGACCTCGAAAGATCATCTAGTCCAACCCCCCGCCGCCAAGGCAGGGCCACCTAGAGCACATCACTCAGGAACGTGTCCAGTCGGGTTTTGAATGTCTCCAGAGAAGGAGACTCCACAACCTCTCTGGGCAGCCTGTGCCAGTGCTCTGTCACCCTCACAGTGAAAAAGTTTTTCCTCCTGTTAACCCGGAACCTCCTATGCTCCAGCTTGAACCCGTTGCCCCTTGTCCTATCACTTAATGACACCGAGAAGAGCCTGGCTCCATCTTCCCGACACTCACCCTTAACATATTTATAAACATTGATGAGGTCACCCCTCAGCCTCCTCTTCTCCAAGCTAAAGAGACCCAGCTCCCTCAGCCTTTCCTCATAAGGGAGATGTTCCACTCCCTTGATCATCTTTGTGGCTCTGCGCTGGACTCTCTCTAGCAGTTTCTTATCCTTCTTGAGCTGAGGGGCCCAGAACTGGATGCAATACTCTAGATGCGGCCTCACCAAGGCAGAATAGAGGGGGAGGAGCACCTCCCTCGACCTACTGACCACAATTTTTAGTAATAAATTTGTAAAGTGAAAATAGCAAATATGAAGAGGGACATTTAGGATGGATCAAGGAATAGAGGAGGAAATCAAAATTTTATCTTTATCAAAGTTAGGAAAAGGAATCTTTATCGATGTACCCTAAATCTGAAATTAAAGATTGAAGATACAAATATATTTAGAGAAGCTGTATGTAGTTTTGCCTGCATTTACAGAAAAGTAAATGAAGATACAAAACAGATTAAAAATAATTAGGGACTTTAGGTGCCTCCACTTTGGAGTACCAAATTTTATTCACTGTAACAGCACCTAGACTTATGAAGGTGAGTTGCTTAGCATTAAAAATATTCCCTTTTTAGTGTCTGAAGTTCAGCACCCCAAGGACACAGTTGGAAATGTTAGAAGGAGGACCAAATGTGTGAATTATCTAATTTCCATTGAAGTAAACGGGAGTTAAATGCCTAAAGAAGGAATGATGTGCCTCTTCGCTATAGCCTTGTCTTTTAATGGATTCAGCAGAGACCTACAACTTGCACCAAAGATTTAGAGCCTACAGAATTTTTGAACCGAAATCTTCAACAACCAATGAAAAAAATAAAAGCCTTTACTGTCATTCAGCATGATACTTCCTTTTTTCTTCAGGATAATTCTTTTAGACTTTCCAAGGGTGGCTTAAGCTATACGACATTTCTCTTGTCCACTACCTAGGGGAGAGCTGTGTGTGCAGTGTCATGTTTTAATTTAGGGAAGGTTTGGGGTTATGCTGACAGGCATAGCATGATGGAGGGAATAGCCTGAAGAGAAAATGACCGTGTGGATCCTTGCTTGGTTTAGACAGGATTTGCTTTCAGACCAGAATGAAACTCAGATCAAAATTTAGGCCATTCTTCTGCAGCCCACCATGGATTTGAATATATATCTTCTTGTGATTTTTCCTCTCTCCTCTCAGTCCAGAAGGTCACTTGGACCACTTCCTTCTATGCTTAGGAATACCAGTCTTTTTGCATTGCTTTTGAGGATGTGAGAAAAAAAAACCCATGGGTTTTGCAGACTGAAATGAAGCAGAAACCTTTTGCTGCTGGCTACAATGCAAGTACACAGAGATGGACCATAGCCCAAGCCATGCATATATTTTTTTTAGGACCTTACAATTTGAGAAACCTAGACAGTCTTGCAGCTCATTAGTTTGCTAATCCCTCTGCTTCAACAACAGAAGCAGAGGGAGATGTGACTCATTTCCCAACCACCACTACCTCTGGCAGCTGAAGACAAATTATTGCCCAGTCTCTGGGCCAGCAAGTTAGTTGTCTATAAGCTCAGCCATGCCAGGCTTGTGGAGAAAAGGTGATGCCACCTCAGTGCACGTAACAGCCATGCCCTTTCCCTTCAAGATTTTCCAACATAAAGTAGGGTGGAACAAATAACCATTTCTAAATCCGTCGGCAATCTACAGTTTTCTACCAGCTGAGGGGAAAGAAGGGTCAGGAAAACCTCTATGTACATAAGCAGCCATTGCATTTGAATTTCCTTTTTTTTTCTTTTTTTTTTTTTTTTTTTCCCCAGGCAGAAGCATGTTTCTTATTTATCTGAAAACATCCTGTTCAAATTTAAGATTTTCTGTGGTTAGTTGCTGTTCATTATTATCTGTTCTCAAACCAGTCAGGATGGGAATTATTTCTGATGGGTGACCAATAGGGAAAATAAAACAAATGAGGAGAGAAGACGTATGGGGAACCCTTGCATACTGTGGTTGATGTTACGATCTGTATTTGAAATGGGATAGGATATAGAGGGTCTACCAGAACTTTTGAGAAAATCAGCTAGATAGCCTGGGATCTGCAGGACATCTGCAGGGCAAATACATCCATGTGTCCTTTTTTAACTATTACTCATTACTGCATGGTTTAAAAAGTGTGCGTCATGAAATAATCTGAGTAAGCTTAGGTTCTAGCTGTCATACATGATGTGCCCTGTGCCTTCCCCTGAACCTATCATATGGATTTTTAATCAGACATACATCATAACAGCAATTATTTAACTTCTCCTTTGGAAGATATTTCTACATTTGCATTTCAAGTGATCTTCAACAGTTAGTTTAACAAAACATTCTAAATCCAATGTCTAAAGTTCAGGTTTCCTAAAGTCTGCAAGTAACTCTGTGGAAATGTTGACTATCTACAAACCCCTCCCGAGTTAGTGGAAGCAGCAGGGCATGCAGAATATTTTTTCCTTTTGTTTCTGCTTCAGTAACGGTCACTTTTTGTTCTTCAGCTTATGCAGAATGCCTTCAGCTCAGAGAAGCTCGCCGTGAATTGTGGAGCATTACCACAAGAAGAATGCTGAAAGAGTTACACTGCATTGGCTTTTGGTTTTTGTATATATAAATCTACCTTAGATCATAAAACACAACCTGTAATAACAATCACCAATATTTAATAAATTTCTGACTAGTTTGAAAACCTGTTCAAATACTTTGTACCACCCACAAAAACATTTGTAATAAATTGCAAAGCAATAAAAATCACATAACACATAATTACTGGCATTATTGTATACTTCACTTTTTTGAGGAGGGAGGAGCTGGGTAGAGAGAGGAAGAGGCTGGGTTTGAGGAAAAAAGGGAACTTTTCAGTTTTATTTCCTGAGCTAATTCGTTATATGATCTTTTAAAATAATATATTTTAAGCACTGCTAAATATGGAAAAGGGCTTTTTCAAACAGCTCACAAGTTCTGTTTCTGAATGAGTCATTACTGATCAGTAGGATTCTTTTAACAGGGGATTTACAGCAGAAGAATCAAAATCTATTTCCATTGAAGTCAGTGGCAAACTCCCAGTGACTTCAACAGAAGTTTGACCCGGCAAGATATATTAGAGCCAGGGATGGAAAAACTTAGGGAGGTGTTGGGTTTTTTATTGTTGGGTGGGGTTTGTTTGTTTGTTTGTTTTGTTCTGTTTTGGTTTTTTTTTTTTATTCTACAAGAACTCTTCAAATTAAATTTCCACAGCCTTTGGCACATTTTATCTTTCTCCTAGGTTGCACACAGGAATGAGGCGTAAATGTGTGAATGGCTTAAATACATGCAAACACAAAATCCATGTTTATATTTGCACTAATGTTAAGCTTCTCCCCTCTTATCGGTGGCTTGTGGGGAATTTACAATATTTGTGTGTTAGTTCGTTTTATCACGAAGTGGGTAACTGGCCACTGTAAGGCTATTCTGTTTGTGATTCCAAAAAAGAACAGGAAGCCAGTTCTGTCAAGCAAGAAAGACCAGCAACTATGTTAACCCTGCTCTAAAAAAGCACAACATCAGTTCTCAGGTGAAAAGATAAACTTTTGTGCTTAAAATAAGAACTGAGCAGATTTGAAAGTAATATTTGCAAAGCACCAAAAGTGATTTAGAAGCATCAATTTTTATTATTTTTTTTTTTCTTAAAATACCTAGCAAGTTTAATTCCTATGGAAAGTCCTAGGAGCCTAGGAATTTGCATGTCTCTTGGAAAAAGACTCAATCTTCTCAATAAGTTACATGTGAGAATTTAGACATTTTAATTAAATTACCTGTTCAGTTTAAAAAAAAAAAGGGGGCAAGGGGAATGAGCTTTACTTACCATTCAGATTCATTCCTTTTAAAAAAATTCCTTAATAGACTCCCTGATAATTATTACTTGCTCAAGATATTACAAAATTAAAGCCATTCAATTTTGCAAGGAGCTCAATCTGTTCCAAGGTACAATATGGGAGAGATTCAAAATGCTCTAAGGATTTACAGACAGACACACTGTCAGAGATGGTGCCTCAGGAGCTGGATTCAAGTGCATCTTTCAGATGGGAGCTGTAAGACAAGACTGTGCTTCTGGAAATGTTCTGACTATCTCTAACGTGTATTTTGTTTTGCCCAGGGATTTCTGTGATTTAAGGAAACTAGAGCAGATCATGTTTAGATTTATAAGTATATACGATGTGGTTTTTATATACACACACACACACACACACACACACATATATATATATAACCCCCACCTTTTACTGTTGTAAAAATCTGGCCTTCAGCAATTGAAGTGACAGAAACCGGTCGAAAAACACTTACAGACAGCTGGGGTGCCTTCTGCAGTGCAGAACAGGAGAAGCAAAGAACCAAAATTCTCTCCCTGTTTTGCCCAGGACATCAACATACACACACGCAAGTGTAAATCCGGGATGTTTCTAAAGCATTATCTTGCAGGATCCTGTCAATGGACAGGTTCTGTTGCTAACGGAGTCTGTGAAGGAACTGCTTACTTGGAGGAGTGGATAAAAATGGCTTGCAGGTGCAGTCCCAAATAGTAATCTTGGCTTCGACTTCACAAGGTACATCCACCCCTTCAGGTGTGGTGGTGCTACCAAATGGAAGAAAAAAAGGCAAGAAGTAAAGACCAGGTACTGAACCTTGTCATGAATGCCTTTGTCCCTGGCAGATATCCCAGGATCTCTATGGCTCTTAGAAAGACTTCCACTCACTTTAGAGAGTAAACTGACAGCTTGTTTGAAGGGAAGCAAACTGTCTTTACTTCCCTAAAAATAGAATTAAAAAGAACCCAGCATGTGGAACTCTGCAGTTTCCTACCTCCTTCCTTTTGCCAACTAGTGTATTTTCATTTTTAAACAAATGCCTGGAAAAATTCAGTTAAAAAAAGTAAAGCATGCAATTAGAAAAACATTTGTTTCAATACTGCTGAAATGCTTTTCCTGTCTCTAATTTAAAGTCCTGCAGGTGAAAATTTAAGAAAAACAATTTGGGGCATTTCCACAGGCAGTCACAAGATCAAGTAAGACAAATTGTGGACTAAGGGAAGAACAGCCTCTGCCAACTGCAGCAGCTGAGTTAGAAAGTTACATTCTTCCACCAAGTCCTTTTCCCATTGTTAACATGTGCACCAAGGCATTTGGGGATGATATGCATGCGCTGCACACAGACAGTCACGGGATTAAACAGAGACACTCACAGAATAAGCTAGCTTCAGTATTAATCACTCAAACCCTCCAGTCCTGCTGTCAAACCAGAGTCTCTTCTGGTTTACAAGGATTACAAGGAGCAGAGGATGGCATGCAAAGACATTGTAAGTATTGGCCTCAGCATCAGGGTTACGTCCATCTTCTAACAATGTACGTTGGATGCGTACACAGGACAGTACTTGTAGATCATTTTGGGATCACCAATGAGCAAGTAGTGCCTTGACAGTATGGCTGAAGCTAAGAAAAAGACCCTCTGCTGAATGGTATTAATAAAAGCATGGAACCAAATTTTTAACAGACTGAGACGGAGGAAGCAAACTGGAATTTAGTGTACACTTGAGATGCAAGATTAATGCTCCCAGAGCAAAGACATTGAGTCCAAATGTCTAAGCTAGTGAAGGCATACTTAGACACCTAAACGAAAATGGCCCGATCTGCTGTGTTGCTGAGCACCTGCGCTTCCCAGTTAAATCAGTGGGTTTAGCAGGCTAGCTTTAGGAACACAGGTTTGAAATTTGTGAATATGAAATGGAATAACAAATGGCGAGAGCAAAAGCTGCGTCAGCAGATGCACTAGGCTTTACCATAGTAGTGTCCTGCAGATGTTACAGAGACGAAAGCAATTTTCCACGATAGATGATACATTCAATATATATACAATTAAAGTAACGGGAAACAAAATGAGAAATAGGGTCACGCTCATCTGCTCTTTTGAAGATGTTTTTTCCATAGAAAGAAGCAGCTGAATGCAACTGTTGTTTAGTTACATCAAAACAACATAACATGTGTGCACAAGGGAATCCTGGCACGTTAATTGGCAGTGTAGCTGGTAATGTGCTGTGTGCTGGACACTGATGCCTCACTCCCTCCCCTCACCTCCCCATCTTTTTCCCTTCTTAATAAGAAAAGTAAACTCAAGAGGAGGCTTCCAGAACACAAATGGGCATTGTTCCCTGGATGGCAGATACGTGGGATGTACGTAACAGATTTTGTTCCACTGGGTATGGGAAGATGAACAAGTCACTGCAGGGTAAGCCAGTATGTTGGATTCACAGCACACAAGCTGCTCTGTAGCAATAATCCTTATGCACCCTGCAGGACACTGCAGTAAATGCAAAATACTTCACCTCTCAAAGGACTTGGATGCCTAAAGACACTCCATCTCCATGTGTCTAACCCGTACTGAAATCCATGGGAATCTGGCACATGAGTGCTTTTGTAAACATTACTAGCTGTCCACCTGCAACTTTACGTATCTAAATTCCTTTGAAAAACCTGACCTTGGATCTCAGGCAGGTAATGAACCATTTTCATAGTTGTTTCATTTGATGCATGTAGCGCATGTAGGCCATTAGAAGATCTATTAACTTGCTCGCCACCGCGTGAGTTTCTGGTCCTTATGGCCTCTGCTGCTGGGGGAAAAGCAGGCGGCTCCTGGGGTGGGTGGAAGGGATCAGCGTCCTATTGCATTTGGCAGTACGGCTCTTCCACATCCACCTGCATCCAGTCTTTCTGCCAAACTACAAGCACTAGTTTTTTCCTGGTCCAGTTACATCTCCCACAGTGCAGGTGGACGGGTAATATAGTAGACTGGAATTTCCTCAAGCTCAGCTCTGAAATCAATATGCACCAATCGGACCTAAAGGGGCCTGATTTTCAAAGTTGAACAACTGGCTGAGGTCAGGGTACTGAAAGTCAGTCCAACAGAAAGTTTGAGATGCGAACCTCTGCGTGAGGTGTGCCGGTTCAACCCTCCACCTTTCATGCTAAGACCACCGCTACGGGAGTTAGGGATCCTTGATTCCTTGTGGAGTCAGCCCGTTGCTAATGTTGCCTCTTGCTCTCCTTGCCCATACGACACCACTGGCGCTGCCTGTCAGCCTCCCCTTTTGAACAGCAGGGAATATCTGGTGAAACTACAGACCCACCAGCCCGAAATTAGATGACTGGCACATGTTTGTTTTTCAGCAGTGGTTAAGGGAACTCTCCTAAACAGTATTACAAGCTTCAGGATGTTTGTCCAGGAATGACAAATTAGGAGAGCAGCATGATGGCATAAGAGGATTCAGAGGTCTGAAATCAGTGTATTTCGTATTGCACATATACTTTGCTATGATATTTTGCCTCACTCAGCTCTGACTTCACTCATAGATTAACAGGCTGTAATACATAATATTAATGTAATAAAAATTGTGTATGTTGCATAAATTAAAGGCTTCATAGGTATTAAAGCACCTAGTGCTTATTGTTTCCACTCTGAACTAGAGCCTTAAAACCTTGAAAGATGTGAGCTTAAAATTTATTTCTTAGTTTGTATTTTTGCAGCATTATTAAGTAAGTTGATATTGGTCCCTGTGCATTTAAACTCCATTATCTACAATTATCGATTAACCCTTTAGGTTAATTACATATAAACAACAACAACAAAAAAACAATGGTTGAGAAGGTACTAAACCCACTGAAACCATGAACTTTGTAATGAGGATCCTTTAATTTCTCCTTTAAAAATATGAACTAAGCCTGTACTGTTCTATGCATACCAAGAAACAGCAATGCAAAGAAGTATTGCATAGGTTATTTAAGCCTGAGCCTTAGTGCTATATGCACCTGTGGTCATGAAATGCTTCATTTAATTTGATGGGTTGAGAAGCCTGAGCATCAGGAGATAGTAGCTAGTTAAGGGCCTTATAACCTTTCTTGTTACCAGAGGAATTTTCTCTCTAAGCAGTTTGGCACAGATAAGGAAAAAAGGCCTCCTGTCTCCCATCTCTTAAGCCTGCACTTTAGCCACACATCCCTTCCCTCCCTATCTATGTGAAAGCTGGAAGACCACAGTGTCTGGCAAAATATTTAATGATAATAATACTAAAACATTTCCCACTGACTGAGGGAACTACAGAAGTAACACATAGTGTGTGTAGGCCTCTGTCCAGGAATAATAAACTATAGGTTTCAGTCTGACGGTGAAAGAGAGCTCAGATAGCACTGAAACAAATACATTTATCCTTATAAGACTGAAAGATAGCTGTGCCGGGCCAAATATTAAGTGATAATTACTAGGGATAAGCAAACCCTGTGGAGCTGGAGGTTTTGTAAGCAGCTCAGGCTTTTAATATGTTTTGGAGTTAGAGTTTTATAAAATCCCAGGCTTAGGGTGAAAAAAAAGTTGGAGGGAGTTGGAAAACTCATAACTCTCCTTTTTCTGTTCCTACTCTACTGCTTCTGTTGGAACAACAGCAGTGGTGATGTAGGTCCCACAAGAAGGAGAATGAAAATACCAGTGTCCCTCTCCAACCTCTAAATCTTGGTCACCTTGCAGGACACTGAGGCTGACACACTGTCTCTCACACACCCAGGCAGCTCAGAGGGAGTACTTTTCCCTCAGTTGACTGGGGAGAATGGCCGGCAAATGTAAAGTTTTCCAAGCCTCTCGGTTTTTTATTGCACCCATAATGATAACCGGTGTTTCTTTCTCAAGGTCTTGGCTGCTGCAACAGGCTTATTACCTAGAAATCTTTGCATCTTTTAGGAAGGAGAAAGAAAGGATAAAGAAACTTAAAATCCAGGTGCCACATCTTCTGAAAAAAGCGCTCCTGAATCATGATTTCTCCACTCGAAAGGTTTGCATTGCTGATTGCATCACACATCTGCATGAAACTATGATGCTATCTATAAGCCCATCAGCAAAGCAGTCTCTGAGCTGCTGCTCAGCTTCCTGAGCCCCAAGCAGAGAAAGAAAAAATAAGAGCAGGAGCGCAGAAGTTGTGCTGGCAGCAGCTGGGAGCAGGGAGTTACTGCTCCCCAGAGATATCCAGCTGTCTCGGCAGATAGCTCCATCGTTCCAGCTGCTTTGCCCTCACCCACCGTTACCTAGCTTCACCTCTGCTAATTGGAGGCCACAGCTGCAAACCCTGCTGCTGCTATTGCCCCAGCTTCATTGAAGAGTGGGAAGAGGCAGTGACCTTAAGCCAAAGTGGAGGGCCAAATGGTGTGTACAGTTATTGCAAATACGCAGATTTTTAAGAGGTAATCTGGACAGCTGCAAAAAAAAAAAAAAAAANGCAAAGCAGTCTCTGAGCTGCTGCTCAGCTTCCTGAGCCCCAAGCAGAGAAAGAAAAAATAAGAGCAGGAGCACAGAAGTTGTGCTGGCAGCAGCAGCAGCTGGGAGCAGGGAGTTACTGCTCCCCAGAGATATCCAGCTGTCTCGGCAGATAGCTCCATCGTTCCAGCTGCTTTGCCCTCACCCACCGTTACCTAGCTTCACCTCTGCTAATTGGAGGCCACAGCTGCAAACCCTGCTGCTGCTATTGCCCCAGCTTCATTGAAGAGTGGGAAGAGGCAGTGACCTTAAGCCAAAGTGGAGGGCCAAATGGTGTGTACAGTTATTGCAAATACGCAGATTTTTAAGAGGTAATCTAAATCGTCACGCAGAGAGCTACACAGGCCTTCCTCCTTCCAAAACCTCTTCTCTTTATCTGCTATGAAAAAAGTTGCATGGTTCTGCAAGTGAATGCTTTATTCTTTATCTGTTCAGAGAGAAGGAAATGAAAGAAAAGCAGGCTTGCACTGCTACATACGAGACTTTGCCACCCACTCTGAAATCCAGCAGCAGCAGCAAAGGCACAAAGGCCAGCTGCTGTAAGACAGCAAAACTCAAGGTATATGCCACCATAAACACATGCAGACTGGCTTTGCTCTGGCACAACAAAGCCCCTGCTTTTGAAGGACACTACTTTCCCAAAGAGCCTAACAACATTTCATACTATTGGCACAGCCAGAAATATTTTTCCCAGAGCTATAGCTAAGTATTTTGGCATTCATACTCCTTTCATGTCCTCCATTTACCTTGTATGCAGTTTATATTCCTGGGCAGCAGTGGCAGCAACAACAGCAGTTGCAGACAGGGCTTGGGCATAACTCTTTTACTCAACTTCTCCCACTTGCACTGCCCTTGTTCTGCTCCAGATTCCACCAATCCAAAAAGGAAATGAGCAGGAGTTAGTGACTCCTAAAAACAGACCTCTCAAAGCAGACAAATGTAGCAACTGCCTTGCTATAGAGAGGACAAGCTGCCATTACTTCTCCTATCCAGAAATGAATAAACACGAGGACTACAATTTATGTCCACAGCAGAACTGCTTCCTGGGAGAATGGCAAGAATCACAGAATCACAGAATCGTAGAGGTTGGAAGGAACCTCGAAAGATCATCTAGTCCAACCCCCCTGCCAAGGTAGAACCACCTAGAGCACATCACAGAGGAACGTGTCCAGTCGGGTTTTGAATGTCTCCAGAGAAGGAGACTCCACAACCTCTCTGGGCAGCCTGTGCCAGTGCTCTGTCACCCTCACAGTGAAAAAGTTTTTCCTTATATTAACTCGGAACCTCCTATGCTCCA